>CM075738.1:8611574-8934074 GCA_037974335.1 Prionace glauca | reverse complement strand
ACTTAGTCACACACACACATGCACATACTTAGTCTCACACACACATGCACATACTTAGTCACACACACACATGCACATACTTAGTCACACACACACAGTCACTCAATGAACACATATACACACATGCGAACGCGCGCATACACACACACACACTCATATGCATACATATACACACACACACACACACACACAAGAAAAACTTGTACAGATGACCAACAAACTACGTTGTGGTTAAAAGAAAGTACAGATGACTAAGCTCACTGCTTGCAGTGTGCCTTGGTGAGCTGGCATCATCTTCGTGTACCTATGCCAAACTCTGCAAATGGCAAAAGCTAATGCTGGGAACCAGGAACAAGTAGGCTTACATTAATACTGCAATGAAGTTATTGTGGAAACCCCTTAGTCACTATACTCCGGTGCCTGTTTGGGTACACTGAAGGAGAATTAAGCATGGCCAGTGCACCTAACCAGAATGTCTTTTGGACTGTGGGAGGAAACAGAGCACCTGGAGGAAACCCACGCAGACATGGGGAGAACGTGCAGACCCTGCACAGACAGTGCGCCGGGACTCAAACCTGGGTCCCTGGCACTGTGAGGCAGCAGTGCTGACCACTGTGCACAGAACTGAACAACAGGATAGATAGGGGTCTAACTTAGAGATTTATACAGCTGTGGCATAACTCCCAACCTTGGTATTCAAGCCAACTTGAGACCAAGGCCAATTTTCCACGATGTGCAGATGCCAGTGTTGGACTGTGGCCACAATACCAATAAAGTCCAACAGGCTTATTTGGGATAACAAACTTTTGGAGCACTGCTCCTCCATCAGGTAAGTGGAGAGGTAGGTTTCACAAACACAGCATATATAGACACAGTTACAAGATAATGGTTGAAATACGAGTCTTTACAGGTAATAAAGTCTTTACAGGGGACAGAGAGTGTGAGTGCTGAGAGGGATAATCACAGGTTAAAGAGGTGTGAGTGCTCGCAAGCCAGAAAGTTAGTAGGATTTTGCAAGCCCAGGTCAAATAGTGGAGTTACACATAGAGCAACATGAACTCAATCCTGGTTAAGGCCATTCTCATGCATGCAGAACTAATCAGTTTCTGCTCGGCGATTGTGCATTCTCATGTGTCTTGGAGAACGCCCTTGACTGCTGAAGTGTACCCCAACAGGAAGGGCAGTCAGGAGCATTCCCTGGTGATGTGAGACTTCTTAATATTCAATTAGAACATAAGAACATAAGAAATAGGAGCAGGAGTAGGCCATCTGGCCCTTCGAGCCTGCCCCGCCATTCAATAAGATCATGGCTGATCTGTCGTGTCTCAGTTCCACCTTCCCGCCCTCTCCCCATAACCCTTAATCCTCTCTCTTATCAAAAACCCATCAACCCGCTTCTTAAAAATATTTAGCGAGGCAGCCTCCACCACTTCAACGGGCAGAGAATTCCAGAGATTCACCACCCTTTGAGTGAAGAAGTTCCTCCTCAACTCTGTTCTAAACCGCCCCCCCTTTATCTTGAGGCTGTGCCCCCTAGTCCTACTGTCCTTTCTGAGCGGGAAGAGTCTCTCCACCTCTATCCTATCCATCCCATTCATCATCTTATACGTCTCAATGAGATCTCCCGTCATTCTTCTAAACTCTAACGAGTACAAGCCTAGTTTATTCAGCCTCTCCTCATAGCTCAACCCCCTCAACTCCGGTATCAGCCTAGTAAACCTCCTCTGCACTCCCTCCAAGGCCAAAATATCCTTGCGCAGGTGCGGCGCCCAAAACTGCACACAGTACTCCAGCTGCGGCCTCACCACTGCCCTATACAGTTGCAGCAAGACCTCCCTACTTTTATATTCAATCCCCCTCGCTATGAAGGCCAGCATCCCATTCGCCTTCCTGACCACCTGCTGCACCTGCAAGCTGGGTTTTTGCGACTCATGCACAAGGACCCCGTGGTCCCTCTGCACCGTCGCCTGCTGCGGTTTTTCGCCACGTAAGTAATAGTTGCTTTCCAATTCTTTTTGGTACCTGTCCATTAATGTTTGGTGATGGTCTTGTGAAGCAGAATTGGAGAAGACAGGTGTCTGCACTAACGTGCCCAGGCTTGTATGGATGGGGTCTATTAACGTGAGGTCAGGATGAACAGAGAAAGCGCCTCAGGTGGTATTACACCTGCAATAGTTGACCGCTTAATTGTTGATAACCGAGAAGGGAAAAGGTATCCGTCATGTCTTTGGACTGAATTAAGAGTCAGTAACAGGAAGATCAAAGCAGCAGCATAACAAAACCAATGCTGAGAGCAAAATGAGCGACAGGAAAATTACACAGTTACTTTTATCAGCAGTAGACACCACCTGAAGCCGATGATGTTAGCTTCTGCTCAGGTGCTCGGGGCTCTCTCTCACCTCTGTGCCAGAAGGTCACGGGTTCAAGCCCCCTTCAGAAACTTGAAGACAACATTCCCAGCACGGCGCTGTGTAGGTGTGACGGCCTCTCACTGATGCCTATCTTACGGACGAGGTGTCGGGTCAGAGTCAATCATTCGCAGAAGAGCGAGGGAGTTTTCCCACAGTGACGAGGCACGTGATCTCTTCGCCGTTTGTGGGATCTTGCTGTGCACTAATATCATAGAGAATCTACCTCGAAAAAAAGAACTCCCCTGACTGGGAATCTCATCGTGACCTGAGGCCGTGAAAGGCGCCACATAAATGTAGTTTTTGTTTTTCTCTCACTGATTGGGCCAGGGTTTCTAGATTTATTAGGTATCCACTACTTGTGTCACAAGTCACCAACTTCAGGAAGCCGAGTGAAGGTCATGCCCCCTTGATGATCAGCATTGATGAAGTAGAAATGGTTGAGAACTTCAGGTTTCTCGGTATCCAGATCACCAACAGCCTGTCCTGGCCCTTCTGCATTGACGCTATAGTTAAGAAACACCACCGCCAATGCCTCCACTTTCTGAAAAGGCTAAGGAAATTTGGCATGTCCGCTACATCTCTCACCAACTTTTACAGATGCACCATAGAAAGCATTCTTTCGGGTTGTATCACAGCTTGGTATGGGCTCCTGCTCTGCTCAAGACCGCAAGGAACTACAAAAGGTTGTGCATTTAGCCCATTCCATCCTGCAAACCAGCCTCCCATCCATTTACTCTATCTATACTTCCCGCTGCCTCAGCATTAACCTTGGACATTCTCTCTTCCATCATCTTCTATTGGAAAAATGAACAAAAGCCTGAGATCACATAAAACCAATGCAAGAACAGCTTCTTCCCTGCTGCCATCAGACTTTTGAATGGACCTACCCTGCACTAAGTTGATCTTTCTCTACACCCTAGCTATGACTGTAACATTACATTCTGCACTCTCTCGTTTCTTTCTCTATGAATGGTATGCTTTGTCTATATAGCATGGACGAAACAATACTTTCCACTGTATACCAATATGTGTGACAATAATAAATCAAATCAAAATGTTAACACTGCAATGAAGTTACTGTGAAAATTCCTGAGTTGCCACACTCCAGCGCCTGTTCGGATACACTGAGGGAGAATTTAGTTTGACCAATGCACCTAACCAGCACGTCTTTCGGCTTGTGGGAGGAATTGGAGCAACCAGAGGAAACCCATGCAGACACGGGGAGAATGTGCAGCTACCAACAGACAGTGACCCAAGCCGAGAATCGAACCCACAGTCCTGGTGCTGTGAGGCAGCAGTGCTAACCACTGTGCTGCATCTGACCTGGGATGTGGGTGTCACTGGCTGGCCCAGCGTTTCTTACCCATTCCTACTTGCATTTGAGAGTTAAAAACATTGCTGCGGGTTTGGAGTCACATGGAGACCAGACCAGGTAAGATACAGACAGCGGATTTGCTTCCCCAAAGGGCACTCCAACAATTGACATCATTAGACTTTTAATTCTAGATGTTGTTACTGAATTCAAATCCCGTTAACATCTATGGTGGGATTTGAACCAGTGTTCTCAGAGCATTACCTCTGGATTATTAGTCCAGTGACAACACCACTGTGCTATCCCCTCTCACATACACCTTGCTAATGCATTATTCTAAGTCTCATCAAATCACACAGTTCTCCTGTCAGAACTATTTTGGTTGCAGAACTGTTTTGACAAGCACGTATCTCTGATTATTTTAAATCTTTACTGTTTCCTGTCTAAAGTAAATACAGTCAAGTTGTATCTTAACAAACCTTAGTGTTGTTGAAAAGTCACACATGGCAATTCAGCTGAATCTAAATACAAGGTAATTGTCAAGCTGAATGTTTTATTTCACTCGACCTATTTTCAAACAGGCAGGAATAATCACAGTTAGATTCATGCCTCAGATACATTCAGACACTGTTTCTTCCGGCTGGGTAAATATATATTCTCTGGAGTTCAGAAGGGTGGGAGGCGTTCTCGTTGAAACCCACAAAATTTTGAAGGGAATCTGAAACAAGGGGGCACATTCTCAGGATAAAGGGTCGGTCATTTAGGGCTGAGATGAAGAGAAATCTCTTCATTCAAAGGGTTGTGAATCTTTGGAATTTTCTCTCTTCCCAGGGGCGGTGGATGGTCCACCGGTGAATATATTTCAGGCTGAGATAGGCAGAGTTTTAGTCTCTCAGGAAATTAAGGGATTTGAACAGTTGAAGCCCAAGATCAGCCACGATCATACTGAATAGAACATAGAGTGTTTACATAGAACCCTACATAGAACCCAACAGTGCAGAAACAGGCCCTTCGGCCCATCGAGTCTGCTCCGAACACAATCCCACCCAGACCCCACCCCCATATCCCTACACATTTTACCTGCTAATCCCTCTAACCTACACATCCCAGGACACTAAGGGGCAATTTTAGCATAGCCAATGAACCTAACCCGCACATCTTTGGACTGTGGGAGGAAACCGGAGTACCCGGAGAAAACCCACGCAGACACAAGGAGAATGTGCAAACTCCACACAGACAGTGACCCGAGCCGGGAATCGAACCCAGGACCCTGGAGCTGTGAAGCAGCAGTGCTAACCACTGTGCTACCGTGCTGCCCCTCAGAATGGCAGAACAGGTTTGATGGGCAGAGTGGTCTACTCCTGCTCCTCATTCTTGTCTCGTCTTTCCTTCTTTAAAGGACTTGGTTCTAGAATTGACCCAAATAATGATATAAAACAGAGAGCAATGGGGAGAAATTTGGATAAGTTAATTTTCTGTCAGCGCTAAATGTTTAGAATGGGCTGCAGTCTTCATTGTGTGTGCGTGTGCATGTATTGGGCGGCACGGTAGCACAGTGGTTGGGCGGCACGGTAGCACAGTGGTTAGCACTGCTGCTTCACAGCTCCAGGGTCCTGGGTTCGATTCCCGGCTCGGGTCACTGCCTGTGTGGAGTTTGCACATTCTCCTCGTGTCTGCGTGGGTTTTCTCCGGGTGCTCCGGTTTCCTCCCACAGTCCAAAGATGTGCGGGTTAGGTTCATTGGCTATGCTAAAATTGCCCCTTAGTGTCCTGGGATGTGTAGGTTAGAGGGATTAGCAGGTAAATGTGTAGGGATATGGGGATAGGGTCTGGGTGGGATTGTGTTCGGTGCAGACTCGATGGGCCGAAGGGCCTGTTTCTGCACTGTAGGGTTCTATAGTTATTGTATGGACTCATAGAATGATATGGAACAGGAGGTGGCCATTTGGCCCATCGAGTCTGCACCGACCATAATTCCACCCCGGCCTTATCCCCATAACCCCATGCATTTACCCGAGCTCGTCTCCCTGACACTAAGTGCAATTTAGCATCAACCTAACTCGCACTTTTTTGGAGTTTGGGAGGAAACCGGAGCACCCAGAGGAAACCCACACAGACGCAGAGAGAACGTGGCAAACTCCACACAGACAGTGACTCAAGGCCAGAATCAAACCTGGGTCCCTGGCGCTGTGAGGCAGCAGTGCTAACCACTGTGCCGCCCTGCTTCCTCACTGTGTGTGTGCGCGATGATGCGCATTTGTTAACACAAATCGGGAAATGGGTAGATGGGCAGATAAAGGTGGTTCTAGAAGCTTCTGTCCCCAAGCAGGGAGGTGAGACCACAGGGATTGCAGGTTTGGGACAGGCTTACAATGACTGTGACCAGCTCTCTCTGTGATCCTGGCTAGAAGTTGAGCGTTGTGAAATCACTCTATATACTTTTCACTCTTTGCCGCACCTAGTTCATTTTAAAAGCAGTGTAGCTTTATTAAATAAACCTGCCTTAAATTCAATAACAAATCAATATTAAATTCTACTGCTGAGGTCTGTGTTACAGCTAATCCGAGAGTGAGTGATGTCGATATTGGTGGGGGGGCTCGGATACTTCAGAATTTTAATGGGCGGCACAGTAGCACAGTGGGTTAGCACTGCTGCTTCACAGCTCCAGGGACCTGGGTTCGATTACCAACTCGGGTCACTGTCTGTGTGGAGTTTGCACATTCTCCTCATGTCTGCGTGGGTTTCCTTCGGCTGCTCCGGTTTCCTCCCACAGTCCAAAGATGTGCGGGTGAGGTTGATTGACCTTGCTAAGAAATTGCTCCTTGGTGTCCTGGGATGCGTAGATTAGTGGGTAAAATATGTAGGGAAATGGGGTTAGGGCCTGGGTGGGATTGTGTTCGGTGCAGACTTGGTGGGCTGAACGGCCTCTTTCTGCACTGTAGGATTCTATGATCACTGGATATCGGGGTGAGTGTGAATTCTGTAACATTTCTATTCATAGAACATAGAACATTACAGCACAAACAGGCCCTTCAGCCCTCGAGTTGCACCGATCACATCAACCCCACCAATCTATAGACCTATCTATAACCCCCAATCCCATTAAACCCCATATACACATCCAGAAGTCTTTTAAAAGACCCCAGCAAGTTCGCCTCCACCACCGATGACGGCAGCCGATTCCATTCACTCACCACCCTGAGTGAAAAACTTACCCCTAACATCACCTCTGTACTTCCCTCCCCGCACCTTAAATCTGTGTCCTCTCGTAGCAACCATTTCAACCCGGGGAAATAGCCTCTGAGAGTCCACCCTATCTATTCCTCTCAACATTTTATAAACCTCTATCAGGTCGCCTCTCAACCTTCGCCTCTCCAGGGAAAAGAGTCCCAGCTCCCTCAACCTATCTTCATAAGGCATGCCTCCCAGTCCAGGCAACATCCTTGTAAATCTCCTCTGCACCCTTTCAATAGCTTCTACGTCTTTCCTATAGTGAGGCGACCAGAACTGCGCACAGTTCTGGAAATAATGAGGGGATTATTAACCTGGAACAGCTCGTGACTTTGGGCAGTGAAGTGACTGAAGGCTGCAAAAATGTCAATGTGTCAGGAAGCCAGTTCTAACCTCTGACTTCAGCATTTAACTGGATTGCACGAGTACGCTTAGATATGCAAACCCCTTGGGAGAAACAGATTGTCAATATGTTAGCTGTTCGGTTAGAACAATATTGCAAAAATTATTGATGCGCCGCAGGTTTCCGTGGTTTGCAGGAGCTTGCCAGTGAAGGCAAAGTGAGAACACAATGGTGAGGAAGAGACTGGATAAATACTCAGTATTTATAACTGTTTCCTCACCTGCCAGCTGGAAAAAGGGTTGTCTGGAGCATTCTTCTTTAGAAGTTTTTCTCTACATAGTAGAGATTTTCTGAATCATATTTGGATGATATGGCACTATGTCTGCCTTAGGTTAGATCTAAGACGAGGGGCTAGATTTCCCAGTCCCGTCCGTCCACCCACCAAGATCGTCCAGTCTCGCTGAAAGTCAATCGGCTTCTAGTTGGGCTGTTATATCTCCCTGCAACGGGTCTGGAAAATCCCAGCCAAGGGTAGATATGCCCTCTAACAGCTCTAGCCTCCTGTGATAACGTGCTACTGAGGCTGTTGTGTACCTTGTATCTCAGAGCTACGCAAAGGTGACACTACCTTCTTTCGGCAAGATTTTCCAGCCCGAAAGGATCGTCCAGTTCCGCCAAAGTCAATAGTCTTTTGGCTGGCTTGCTACACCCGTCGCTGTGTGACCCACTGCACCGGGACTGGAAAATTCAAGCCTATAAGTATAGCTGGTTTTATTTTAAAATGTCTGCTTCATGCTTCAGCTCCAGCTTCCAGAACGTTCTACAGCTTTGTTCACTGTGGGAGGCAAGGGAGGAGATTGCAGGGAATCTGACGCTAATTTTCAAATCCTCTCTGGTCACTGGGGAGGTCATGATGTGGAGATACCGGCGTTGGACAGTAAGAAGTCTCACAACACCAGGTTAAAGTCATCCCTTTAACCTGGTGAGTGGCGTTTACCACCAAATAAACCTGTTGGACTTTAACCTGGTGTTGTGAGACTTTTTACACAGGGGAGGTGTCTGAGGTCTGGGGGACAGCTAATATGCTACCATTATTCAAGCAAGGAAGTAGAGAAATACCAAGAATTTACAGGCCAGTGAATCTAACATCAGTGGTAGGGAAGTCATTCCGAGGGACAGAATCAATTTCCACTTGGAAAGGCAAGGATTAATCAAGGACAGTCAGCACAGCTTTGTCTGGGGGAAATCATGTCTGACAAATTTTTTTGAATTTTTTGAGGAGGTGACTCGGTGTATAGATAAGGGTAGAGCAGTTGATGTAGTCTACATGGGCTTTAGAAAGTCTTTTGATAAGGTCCCCAGCACGAGATACAGACCAAGAAAGGTTCTAGGGCAATTTGGCAAATCGGATCCAGAATTGGCTTAGTGACAAAAGGTAATGGTCAAATGGAGATAAGACGCAGTGAGTTTACAGGTGACATGAAAATTGGTGCTGTGGTAAATAGGAAAGCCCGAGATTATAGGATGATAGAGACGGGCTGGTCAGATGGGCAGAATAGTGGCAAATGGAATTTAACGCTGAAAAGTGTGAGAGGATGCATTTTGGAAGGACTAACAAAGCAAGGGAATACACAATGAATGGTAGGATGTTAGGAAGTACAGAAGATCAGAGGGACCTTGGGGTGCATGTCCAGAAATCCATAAGGTCAACAGGACAGGTCGATCAGGTATAAATAAGGTTTTGAAGGCATATGAGATACTTGCCTTTATTAGCGAGGCACAGAATATAAAAGCAGGGAGGTTATGATGGAGCTGTATAAAACGCTCGTTGAGCCACAGCGAGAGTATTGTCTGCAGTTTTGGTTGCCACATTGTAGGAAGGATGTGATCGCAGCAGAGAGAGAGCAGAGTAGATTCACCAACTGGTTGCCCAGGCTGGCATGTTTCCACTATGAAGAGAGGCTGGCTAGGCTGGGGATGTTTTGCTTGGAGCAGAGAAGGCTGAGGGGGGAACTGATTGAGGCGCACGAAATTCTGAAGGACACAGACAGGGTGGGTAGGAAGAAACTTTGGTAGAGTACACTCTTAACAACTTGCAGCATAAAACCTGATCTTGCAGCAACGACATTTCTGGGCCACTTCTTCATCAGCTTGCAAGAAACCAGATTCAAACCCATCCATACCAGTGAGCCCCCTCCACTTCAACATTTAATAACTGAACTGCTTTGAGTTGGGTAGGCACAGGGGCCCCACACGGCTGTGTTCTCAGCCCCCTACTATACTCCTTATACACCTATAACTGTGGCCAAATTCCCTTCCAATTCGATTTTCAAGTTTGCTGACGACAGCACTGTAATAGGTCGCATCTCAAACAATGATGGATAGAGTACAGGAATGAGATAGAGAGTCTGGTGAACTGGTGCAATGAGAATAATCTCTCCCTTAATGTCAACAAAAGGAAGGAGATTGTCATCGACTTCAGAAAGCATAAAGGAGAACATGTCCCTGTCTACATCAACGGGGATGAAGTGGTCAAGAGCTTCAAGTTTTTTGGGTGTCCAGGTCACCAACAACCTGTCCTGATCCCCCTGTGGTGTAAGAAGCCAGAAGCAAGTGAGGGAGCAGAGAATACAGGGTTAAGGTGGTGGTTTCATAGAATCCTATGATGTGCTGAAAGAGGCCATTTGACCCATCAAGTCTGTACCGACCAGAGTCCCACTCAAGCCCTATCCTCATAACCCCATGCATTTACCCTGCTAATCCCCTTGGCACTAAGAGGCAATCTCGCCTGGCCAATCCACCTAACCCGCACATCTTTGAACTGTGGAAGGAAACTGGAGCACCCAGAGGAAACCCACGCAGACACGGGGAGAATGTGCAGATTCCACTCAGGCACGGAATTGAATCCAGGACCCTGGGGCTGTGAGGCAGCAGTGCTAACAAGCGTGCCATCTACACCTGCCTTCCCTGAGAGGAGGTTATCAAGATAGGAAAAAAAAAATCCACGTTTTCCGGGATCTCACCAACAATGTCAAATCTTGCCCCTATAGTGATGCCTGGCAGATTATTCCAAATTAAGATCACCAACCCGAGTTGGACATACCATCATATGGCCTCTCACCTCCAACTGTTCCATACTCCCATCATTGGTCACTCACACACCAATCCTCATACGCACTGTCTTGTCAAGCCAAAAATTGGAATGTGAACAGATTCTTAGTTATCAATTGGGTGAATTCTCAATTTACAGTCAAATTGCCATTTTACTTACTCGTGAAATATTTTCTAGTTAATAAGTGAATATATTCAAAGGAAATTAAAATAACTTTTCTATTTCCTTTGATGTCACTTGCACCAGCATTCAGGAGATTATTCCTGGAGACTGTTAGGGACCAGATCAGAATCTCCAAGATATATTCTGAAGTTAGACAAGACGCCAACTGTTTTTTATTTTGGGTTTAGTGTGAGCTGAAGGCGTCTCACTCCAGAAGTGATTCTATTAACCTACAAAAAGGCTTTTATTAAAACAAACTTTATTTAACAACAGTTAAAATATAACTTAAAAAGTTAACATAAATTTTACCAATAAAAGTACGTAAACATGTCAAGATATAATTCTTAACTGTCAACTATCTCTATTAGTTCAAATTTAAGCAAGGTTCCCATAGATGTAAACTCCTCTTCAAGATTAATTAGCAAGACACACTGGCTTATTTGATTAGCCAGTCCTCTTGCCTTTTAACCTCTGAACAGAGATACAGAGAGCGACATGTCTTCTGACTCTCAGATAGCAACCTCTAGAGAATGACCTGTCTTCACACAGTGGAACTCCAGAGAAAGAGAGAGAGACAGAGAGGGAGAAAATAACCCCTGCCTTTTGCAAAACTCTGGAGAGAGTTTTCCAGAGAGAGATAGTGAGAGAGCGAGAGACAAAGGAACTACTGCTCTGAAAAAATTAAAAAAGCAACTGCCTGCTTTTTCTCTCTGCATGCCTAACTCCAGTAAAAAGTCTGACAACACCAGGTTTTAGTCCAACCTATTTATTTGATAATATTCTCACAAGCTTTCGAAGGAATGCCTCTTCGTCAAGTGAATGGAGAGTTCTGGCCTCAGACAGAGCATATAAAGCACAGACAGTTTAGAGATTGCTGATTAGAATGCGAATCCTTACACCTAACCTGCTGTTCAAGTCTTAAAGTGGCTGATAATGTGAGTGGAAGGAGCACTGATCACAGTTTAAAGAGATGTGTATTGTCTCCAGACAGTACAGTAAGTGAGGTTTTGCAAACCCAGGCAAGTCACGGGGGTTACAGATAGTGCGACATGAACCCAAGATCCCTGTTGAGACCGTCCTCATGTGTGTGCGGAACTTGGCTATCAGTCTCTGTTCAGCGACTCTGCGCTGTCGTGTGTCATGCCTAACTCCACCCATTCACATGATTTTCTTCTTGTCAATCAATGTAATTACTCTGAAACACCAGGGGACAACCCTGAAAAAACAAAACTGCAATAACTCAGATTAAGACAAATACCCCAACAACTCGGAGCAATTATTTTCTGGAATTATCAACAGGTGATATCAGTGCTGTGGTTGGATCTTCTGTAGCTCACCCTGACCACAAGATGCCATGTTTAAACTTGAATAGCCACACTCAGAAAGCTACAACGGTGGAGACTCGAGGGCAGCACGGTGACAACAGTGGTTAACACTGCTGCCTCACAGCACCAGGGACATCGGTGCAATTGCAGTCTCAGGTCACTGTCTGTGTAGAATTTGCACATTATCCCCATGTCTGCGTGGGTTTCCTTCAGGTGCTCCAGTTTCCTCCCACAGTCCAAAGGTGTGTAGGTTAGGTGCATTGGCCACGCTAAATTTCTCCTTGGTGGCAGGGGGATTGGAATCATAGAATCCCTACAATGCAGAAGGAGGCCCACCAAGACAATAATCCCACCCAGGCCCTATCCCCGTATTTATCCTGCTAATCCCCTTGGCTAAGGGACAATTTAACAGGATAAATGCATGAGGATGAACGGACAGGGCTGGGATACAGGCTCGAAGGACTGAATGGTCTCCTTCTGCACTGTAGGGATTCTATGACCTTTTATTTAGGGCCACCAACTCTTTGAACCCTCATATCTAAATATGAATGCAGATGAGTTCCCAATGATCCATAGCCCTGATTGATAAAACAATGATAAACCTGAGGGTGATTGATAATGTGCTAAGTGACTGGAAATTGAACTCTTTGCTTCGGCGAGTTGCCAGTGGAGGTATGACCAGAGCTGACATTTCTTACCAAGTATGCTGATCAACACCAATATATCCCCCACCCTCCAATCATCCTAAACTGGGGTCAGATTAGAATCTCTCCCTTTGGTTTTGACTCGAGAGTTTCACCCTGTGGGAAAACGTCTGTGATCCGGAAAGGTGGCTGAAGTCTCGGATGACAAAACATGTCCATGTCCGTTGAATGACCTTCACACCTGCTGTCTAGCCGATCCGTCTCTGTGGCACTGTGAAAGGGTCTTGAGCTAAGATAATGCAGGGTAATGGTCACTTTTAGTGGTCCAGAGCCATTGCTTGAGGATCTCTGTGAAGACTGTCAGAAGGCCATTTGCTCATTCTTTCATAAGCCTCACAGTCAAGGCCAGCTTTTTTTTTGCCCATCCCTAATTGCCCTTGAACTAGGTGGCACATTGGGTAGCACAGCTGCCTCACAGCGCCAGGGTCACGAGTTCAATTCCCGGCTTGGGACACTATTTGTGTGGAGTCTGCGTGTTGTCTGCGTGGCTTTCACCCGGATGCTCCAGTTTCCCAATGTCTGATCCCAACATCTCCACCTGTAACTAACTTACCTCAGGTGTGGCAGTAGTCCAACTTCTGGAAATTCTTTAATTGGCAGTAAGACCACAAGACCATAAAATATAGGGGCAGAATTAGGCCATTCAGCCCATGCAGTCTGATCCATCATTCAATCATGGCCGATATGTTTCTCAACCCTATCCTCCTACAGTTTCCCTGTAATCTTTGATCCTCTTACCAATCAAGGACCTATCTATCTCTGTCTTAGTATCTCTGGATTAGTAAGTTTGCTGATGACACAAAAGTCGGAGGTGTGGTAGATTGTGATGAAGGGTGTCATAGTTTGCAGGGTGACTTAGAAAGGTTGCAGAGCTGGGCTGAGAGGTGGCGAATGGAGTTTAATGTAGAGAAGTGTAAGGTAATTCATTTCGGTAGGAATAACAGATGTGTTGAGTATAGGGCTAACGGGAGGACTTTGAATAGTGTGGAGGAGCAGAGGGATCTAGGTGTATGTGTACATAGATCCCTGAAAGTTGGGAATCAAGTAGATAAGGTTGTTAAGAAGGCATATGGTGTCTTGGCGTTTATTGGTAGGGGGATTGAATTTAGGAGTCGCAGCGTCATGATGCAACTGTACACAACTCTGGTGCGGCCGCACTTGGAGTTTTGTGTGCAGTTCTGGTCCCCACATTACAGGAAGGATGTGGAGGCTTTGGAGAGGGTGCAGAGGAGGTTTACCAGGATGTTGCCTGGTATGGAGGGGAGATCCTATGAGGAGAGGCTGAGAGATTTGGGGTTGTTTTCGCTGGAAAGAAGGCGGCTAAGAGGGGACCTCATTGAAACATATAAGATGATTAGAGGTTTAGACAGGGTAGACAGTGATAGCCTTTTTTCTCTGATGGAGAAAGCTAGCACGAGGGGGCACGACTTTAAATTAAGGGGGGGTAGTTATAGGACTGATGTCAGGGGTAGGTTCTTTACCCAGAGGGTGGTGAGGGATTGGAATGCCCTGCCAGCTGCAGTTGTAAATGCGCCTAGTTTGGGGGCGTTTAAGAGATCTGTGGATAGGTTTATGGACGAAAAGGGATTGGTTTAGGCTAGTGGGTCATTGTTTTGTAACTGGTCGGCGCAACATTGTGGGCCGAAGGGCCTGTTCTGAGCTGTAATGTTCTATGTTCTATGTTCTATGTCTTAAAGAAACTCAATGACTTGGCCTCCACAGCCCTCTGTGGCAATGAATTCCAGAGATTCACCACCCTCTGACTGAAGAAATTCCTCCTCATCTCTGTTCTAAAGGAACGTCCCTTCACTCTGAGGTTGTGCCCTCGAGTTTCAGTCTCTCCCACGAGTGGAACCATCCTCTCCATGTCCACTCTATCCAGGCCTCTCACTATTCTGTAAGTTTCAATCTGATCTCACCTCATCCTTCTAATATCCATCATGTTTCGACCCAGACTCCTTAACCACTCCTCAGGTGACAAACCCTTCATTCTGGTTAAGTTGATTAACTATGCTAAAGTAGTGTTCCCATGTCCCTTAGCGTCAGGGGGATTAGTCGGGTAAATGCGTGGTGTATCGAGGATAGGTCCTGTGTGGGATTGTTGTTGGTGCAGGCTCGATGGGCCAAATGGCCTCCCACTGCACTGTAGGGATTCTATGAATTGTGAAGCTGGAAGTCAGGAAACATTGGAGATTGTTCAAAGAAACGTCAACTCTTCACGAGCATCGCAGCTATTCCTGCATTACATTTACTCAGTTGTGAAGTTGTGTTTTGGGCGGCACGGTAGCACAGTGGTTAGCACTGCTGCTTCACAGCTCCAGGGTCCTGGGTTCGATTCCCGGCTCGGGTCACTGTCTGCGTGGAGTTTGCACATTCTCCTCGTGTGGGTTTCCTCCGGGTGCTCCGGTTTCCTCCCACAGTCCAAAGATGTGTGGGGTAGGATGATTGGCCTTGCTAAGAAATTGCCCCTTAGTGTCCTGGGATGCACAGGTTAGAGAGATTAGTGGGTATAATATGTAGGGATATCGGGGTAGGGCCTGGGTGGGATTGTGTTCGGTGCGGACTCGATGGGCCTCTTCCTGGACTGTAGGGTTTCTATGATTCTGTAAATCAGAAATACATTTGCACAACATCATGAGTTGACTGTCTTCCCTGTGGCAATGAATCCCATTTGGTTTGGACAAACAGATACCCAAAGTTGCCAAAGAGCTCAAATGTTCCCTTCAAACTGAAATACCCATAGAACCATAGAACCCTACAGTGCAGAAACAGGCCCTTCGGCCCATCGAGTCTGCACCGAACACAATCCCACCCAGACCCTATCCCCATATCCCTACCCATTTTACCTGCTAATCCCTCTAACCTACACATCCCAGGACACTAAGGGGCAATTTTTTAGCATAGCCAATGAACCTAACCCGCACATCTTTGGACTGTGGGAGGAAACCGGAGCACCCGGAGAAAACCCACGCAGACACGAGGAGAATGTGCAAACTCCACACAGACAGTGACCCCGAGCCGGGAATCGAACCCAGGACCCTGGAGCTGTGAAGCAGCAGTGCTAACCCACTGTGCTACCGTGCCGCCCAAATTCAGCACAAATTTCAGTTGTGAAGAATTTTCCATCAATTCTCCCAAGAATTTGTCACATTTTTGCTTCTCTATAATGTGTGTGTGTGTGTGTGTGTGTGTCTGTCCCACTCCTGTCGGCAATCTGTTACGATGTGGAGACACCGGTGTTGGACTGGGGTAAGCACATTAAAAAGTCTCACAACACCAGTTTGAAGTCCAACAGGTTTATTTGGCTAGAAACAAACCTGTTGGATTTTAACCTGGTGTTGTGAGACTGTTAGCCATCCTTAATTACAGAGGTCTCCAGCAGAAATCAGAAATATCAACCTTTTCTCAAATGCCATCAATCCCACAACTAACACAGAGACCAGTTACTGAAAAATTCACTTATTAAAGCATTCAGAACAGCTATTTGATTTGATTTATTATTTTCACAGTGAAAAGTATTGTTTCATACAGTCCCTACAATACAAAAGGAGGCTGTGTATGACCCATGGAGCCTGCACCAATCACAATCCCACCCTATCCCAGTAATCCCATGTATTTATCCTGCTAATCCCCCCAGAAATATGGTCAATTTAGCACAGCCAATCAACCTAATCCACAAATCTTTGGACTGTGGAAAGAAACTGGAGCATCCAGAGGAAACCCACACAGATACGGGGAGAATGTGCAAACCCCACAAAAGGAATCGACCCCGTGTCCCTGGTGCTGTGAGGCTGCAGTGCTAACCACAGTGCCACCATGCCGCAACTAGGGGATTTTCACTGTAACTTCATTGCAGCGTTAATGGAAGCCGACATTTGACACTAATAAATAAACTTTAAACATACCTCAAAGGATATGTTTGATTTGACTTAATTTATTATTCTCACATGTGTTAATATACAGTGAAAAGTATTGTTTCTTGTGCGCGCACTACAGAGAAAGCATACCATTCATAGGGAAGGAAAGGAGAGAGTGCAGAATGTAGCGTTACAGTCATAGCTAGGGTGTAGAGAAAGATCAGCTTAATGCGAGGTAGGTCCATTCAAAAGTCTGACAGCAGCAGGGAAGAAGCTGTTCTTAACTCAGTTGGTACATGACTTCAGACTTTGGTATCGTTTAGTTTATTTTTTAGTTAATATGAAATAATTGTTGTTGTTAGGTACAAAATGACAGAGAAGCTTTTATTTACTGACACTCATTCATGGAATCACATGTTTTAGAACTGAAATGAGCATTTTAAACCTGAAATTTCTCATTTCTACAGCTAGTTGTGGAATGAAATGGAGTTTTCTTTTTAGCAAAGAGAAAGAGAAACTTCTATGAAACAGGTGTTTTGTGACAAGTGCTGGAAAGAAGAGATAGATATGTGTGTGTGTGAGCAAAGGGATGGAGACTGACTCTGACACATAAATCCCCCATTAGAATTCAAAGTGGTGAGAGAATTTGTTTACCTAGGCACCAATTAAACAGAGGAAGAAATCAAAAGCAGACAGTTAATGGTCTGCATTGTTTTTTGTCTAACCTCTGTTTATTCAGAGTCCCTGGTAACATTGTGAGCACTTAGAACTTGCAGCATAGCAACACTGATTCTCGAGACACTCTGCCTGTGCCTCAGAAAAGAACCTGCATTGACAAAGAACGGAGACTCAGAATATAACACGTGGATGCTGTTTTCTAAATAAATCAAAGCTCTGCTCTAATTAATAATCCTTCCATTTGCATTTTGGTAAACAGGGTTTAAATGTGTCAAAGACATTTCAAAATTATATATGATTGTTACAGTGCCTGAGGGTAAAATCATCACACCCATGGAATAAGAGTATCATTGTAACTTAATTTGCTTCTCAAATCCCTCAAAACTTCTCCTCAGATATACAGTTGACGAGACACGGTACAGGAATAAGAGAATCTGCTGATCTGGAGCAACGACAATAATCTCTCCCTCAATGTCAACAAAACGAAGGAGATTGTCATCGGCTTCAGGAAGCGCAAGTGGAGAACACGCCCCTCTCCACATCAACGGGGATGAAGGAGAAATAATCAAAAGTTTCAAGTTTTTGCTTGTGCAGATCACCAACAATATGTCCTGGTCCCCCCATGCCAACACTACAGTTAAGAAAGCCCACCAACACCTCTGCCTTCTCAGAAGACTCAGGAAATATGGTATGTCAGCCATGACTCTCGCCAACGTTTACAGCTGCATCTTGGAAAGCATTCTTTCTGGATGTATCACAACTTGGTATGGCTACGGCTCTGCCCGAGACCCCAAGGAACTACAAAAAGGTCGTGAACATAGCCCAATCCATCACCCAAACCAGTCTTCCATCCATTGACACTGTCTACATTTTCCACTGCCTCGGAAAAGCAGCCAGCATAATTAAGGACCCCACACATCCCGGACATTCTCTCTTCCATCTGCTTCCGTCGGGAAAACAATGCAAAAATCTGAGGTCACGTACCGACCGACTCAAGAACTGCTTCTACCCTGCTGCTGTCAGACTGTTGAATGGACCTACCTCGCATTGAGTTGATCTTTCTCTACAGCCTAGCTATGACTGCAACACCACATCCTGCACTGTCTCATTTCCTTCTCTATGAATGATATGCTTTGTCTGTACAGCGTGCAAGAAACAATATTTTTCACTGTATATTAATACATTTGACAATAATAAATCAAATTTTAAAAAAACTGGCAAGTTGGATAACTCAGTGCAATATATTTAAATAGATTGCAGATTGCTTGCGGAGCTGATCACATGATTTGATGGTGGTGTCATTAGAGTGTTGCACAGCCTCCTGCTTTTAATTTCAGTTTATACTCTGTAGAAGCAAAAGCTGCTCAATTAAATCTGCTGTTGTTAGTTTGCATCTACACGTGCAAGCCACATCTTTTATTTTTATTTCAGATCCACAACCCTTAACAAAGATAGGACAGTGCACTAAATTGCTTAAAAATCTCTGCCAAACCTCTGGTATGGCGAGGCTGCCACCTTGAAAACTCATGACCATGATTGCAACATTCTGTCCTCCTCTAGTAATACAGAGGACAGTCAGTCTCGCACCTGCATAAAAGGTGCTTTATGTCAAAAAGATTTATAAGCATTTTGACTTTGCAAAGAAAGCCAAATGAGTGCAGACTGGAGGGACTGGAAAACACAACAAGATTCCCATTCTCCGGTATGTCCACCTTACACAATGCAGTGCCAGAAAGCAGCAGCAACCAAGGGAAAGACAATCTCCACCAACCTTGGACCCTGCCTCAGCCAACATTTGCATGTGGTAGAACCAGCGTCTCGTGGCGATTGGAAGTGTAAAGCAATGGTAAGCATAGAACATTACAGCACAAACAGGCCCTTCGGCCCTCGAGTTATAAGAACATAAGAACATAAGAACATAAGAAATAGGAGCAGGAGTAGGCCATCTGGCCCTTCGAGCCTGCCCCGCCATTCAATAAGATCATGGCTGATCTGTCGTGACTCAGCTCCACCTTCCCGCCCTCTCCCCATAACCCTTAATCCCTTCTCTTATCAAAAACCCATCAACCCGTTTCTTAAAAATATTTAGCGAGGCAGCCTCCACCACTTCAACGGGCAGAGAATTCCAGAGATTCACCACCCTTTGAGTGAAGAAGTTCCTCCTCAACTCTGATCTAAACCGCCCCCCCTTTATCTTGAGGCTGTGCCCCCTAGTCCTACTGTCTTTTTTGAGCGGGAACAGTCTCTCCACCTCTATCCTATCCATCCCATTCATCATCTTATACGTCTCAATGAGATCTCCCCTCATTCTTCTAAACTCTAACGAGTACAAGCCTAGTTTATTCAGCCTCTCCTCATAGCTCAATCCCCTCAACTCCGGTATCAGCCGAGTAAACCTCCTCTGCACTCCCTCCAGGGCCAAAACATCCTTGCGCAGGTGCGGCGCCCAAAACTGCACACAGTACTCCAGCTGCGGCCTCACCAATGCCCTATACAGCTGCAGCAAGACCTCCCTACTTTTATATTCAATCCCCTTCGCTATGAAGGCCAGCATCCCATTCGCCTTCCTGACCACCTGCTGCACCTGCAAGCTGGGTTTTTGCGACTCATGCACAAGGACCCCGAGGTCCCTCTGCACCGTCGCCTGCTGCAGTTTTTCGCCCCGTAAGTAATAGTCCTTCCTACCATTCCTCCTACCAAAGTGGACCACCTCACACTTGCCAACATTAAATTCCATTTGCCATTTCCTGGCCCATTCGCCCAGCCTATCTAGATCCTTCTGCAGACTCTCCACACCCTCCGCACAATTTGCCTTTCCCCCAATCTTGGTGTCATCAGCAAATTTCGACACCCTGCACTCGGTTCCCTCCTCCAGATCATCTATATAAATGGTAAATAGCTGAGGCCCCAGCACCGACCCCTGGGGCACCCCACTAGTCACCAACCGCCAATCCGAATAGCATCCATTGACCCCCACTCTCTGCCTCCTATTTGACAACCAATCCTCTATCCACGCTAACACCCTACCCCCAACTCCATGTCCCCTGACCTTCTGCAATAACCTCTTGTGAGGTACCTTGTCAAACGCCTTCTGAAAATCCAGAAAGACCACATCCACCGGCTCTCCTCCATCCACTGCCCTAGACACATCCTCATAGAACTCCAGTAAATTTGTCAGACACGACTTCCCTTTAATGAAACCGTGTTGCGTCCGCCCTATCAAGCAATTCCCCTCAAGATGCCTCGCTATTTCCTCCTTAATGACGGTTTCTAACATTTTACCTACCACAGACGTTAAACTAACCGGCCTATAATTCCCCGCCTTTTGCCTGCCACCCTTCTTAAACAACGGCGTAACATTAGCCGTTTTCCAATCTTCCGGCACTTCCCCGGAATCCAGCGACGTCTGGAAAATAACCACCAAGGCATCCACTATCACCTCCGCCATTTCTTTCAGAACCCTCGGATGCATTCCATCCGGTCCTGGGGACTTGTCCACAATCAGCCCCTCCAGTCTGTCGAGCACCACCTCTCTAGTAACAGTAATGTCATTAAGACCCTCCATTCCTACCACCTTTCCATCGCTAACACCCGGCAAATTATTCACGTCCTCCTCCGTGAAGACAGAAACAAAGAAGTTATTCAAGACCTTAGCCATATCCCTATCCCCTACCACTAGCTCCCCTTTCTCATCCTCTAAAGGACCAACGTTTATCCTAGCCAGCCTCTTCCTTTTTATATATTTATAAAAACTCTTGCTATCCTTTTGCGCCGATCGCATCAACCCCACCAATCTATAGACCTATCTATAACCCCCAATCCCATTAAACCCCATATACTCATCCAGAAGTCTTTTAAAAGACCCCAGCGAGTTCGCCTCCACCACCGATGACGGCAGCCGATTCCATTCACTCACCACCCTCTGAGTGAAAAACTTACCCCTAACATCACCTCTGTACTTCCCTCCCCGCACCTTAAATCTGTGTCCTCTCGTAGCGACCATTTCAACCCGGGGAAATAGCCTCTGAGAGTCCACCCTATCTATTCCTCTCAACATCTTATAAACCTCTATCAGGTCACCTCTCAACCTTCGCCTCTCCAGGGAAAAGAGTCCCAACTCCCTCAACCTATCATCATAAGGCATGCCTCCCAGTCCAGGCAACATCCTTGTAAATCTCCTCTGCACCCTTTCAATAGCTTCTACGTCTTTCCTATAGTGAGGCGACCAGAACTGCGCACAGTACTCCAAATGAGGCCTGACAAGGGTCCTGTAAAGTTGCAGCATTACTTCCCGACTTCTAAACTCAATCCCTCGATTAATGAAGGCCAGTACACCATACGCCTTCTTGACCACCTCCTCCACCTGCGAGGCCGATTTAAGAGTCCTGTGGACCCGGACCCCGAGATCCTTCTGCTCTTCAACGCTACTAAGACTCCTGCCCTTGATAGTGTAAGCCTCACTGCCTTTTTGAATGTGGAACCTGCAACCACAGGGAGAAGTTGAAGTGAATAGCATTGAGGCCAGAAGCATATGAGGGAGATGATGGGATTTGAACTTGGAATTCTTTGGGTTGGTGGTTTACCAGTTCAGTGATCTATACCACTAGGCCAAAGGAGGAGGCCTTATCAATCTCAGCCTCTGAGCGAGTCTGCTCCAGCTGACTCTTTTTATACTATCTCGAAATCATAGAAACCCTACAGTACAGAAAGAGGCCATTTGGCCCATTGAGTCTGCACCGACCACAATCCCACCCAGGTCCTACCCCCATATCGCTACATATGTACCCATGAATCCACCCATCTCAAGACGCTAAGGGCATCGCTACATATGTACCCATGAATCCACCCATCTCAAGACACTAAGGGCAATTTTAGCATGGCCAATCAACCTAACCTGCACATCTTTGGACTGTGGGAGGAAACCGGAGCACCTGGAAGAAACCCACGCAGACACGAGGAGAATGTGCAAACTCCACACAGACAGTGACCCGAGCCAGGAATTGAACCCAGGTCCCTGGAGCTGTGAAGAAGCAGTACTAACCACTGTACTACCATGCAGTTTAAAACCAATGAACTAGGAATGTATTTAACCAATGGCCAACCCCTTGACGGGGACTTTTGCTGCTTTTAACATCACTTAACAATGAGTTCATTCGGCTTTTAGAGTCGTGGTTTGGGGGCATGGTTTATCCCAAACATTAGATTGAAGAAGAGCAGGCAAGTTGAGGGGATTGAGCTATGAGGAGAGGCTGAATAAACTAGGCTTGTACTCGTTAGAGTTTAGAAGAATGAGGGGAGACCTCATTGAGACATATAAGATGATGGATAGGATAGAGGTGGAGAGACTCTTCCCGCTCAAAAAAGACAGTAGGACTAGGGGGCACAGCCTCAAGATAAAGGGGGGGCGGTTTAGAACAGAGTTGAGGAGGAACTTCTTCACTCAAAGGGTGGTGAATCTCTGGAATTCTCTGCCCGTTGAAGTGGTGGAGGCTGCCTCGCTAAATTTTTTTAAGAAACGGGTTGATGGGTTTTTGATAAGAGAAGGGATTAAGGGTTATGGGGAGAGGGCGGGAAGGTGGAACTGAGCCACGACAGATCAGCCATGATCTTATTGAATGGCGGGGCAGGCTCGAAGGGCCAGATGGCCTACTCCTGCTCCTGCTCCTATTTCTTATGTTCTTATGTTATCTCAGGTGTCCTGGCAAAAGTTTATCCCTGAGTTAGCATCCCAAAAAACATGAGGTTATTGGCACCTGCTCTTGATGTGAGATCACTGTGCCATCACCTCTAGCTCTGAGCTCCACATCTCCTCTGCTGCCCTGTTAATCTGGTCTCCCACTGGAAATTCCCTCATTGCCAGCGGCAGGTTGTTATTGGAACTCCTGACGTGGAGATGTCAGCGTTGGACTGGGGTAAACACAGTAAGAAGTCTCACAGCATTTGGTTAAAGTCCAACAGGTTTATTTGGGAGCAAAAGCCTTGGAAAAACAGCCTTTTGAGAGTGATTTTTGCTACCAAACAAACCTGTTGGACTTTAACCCGGTGTTGTGAGGTTTCTTATGGTGGAAATCCTGGACAGAGGCCACTTCACCTGGAACGCTGTCTCAAAAGCTGAATGAGTGGGGCGGATGGGGGGATGGTGGCATCCCCAATCTGCAGTTCCGTTTTATTCATTCCAGGGACATGTGGGATTTGGTAACTAGAACAGCATTCATTGCCCATCCTTAATTGCCCTGAGGCTCCAGCGGTATGAGGGCAAAAATCTCACCTCCTTGACCTGAGATTCTCCGCTTACCATTCTCAATTATGGCCCAATCTCATCAAACATTTTTTTTGGCACTCTTTTTTGTCGTATATTTTTGAATTCCTGCTTCACAAAGATATGTGACCCTGAAACTGTGGTCCTCATTTCTGTTGCACCACCATTGGTAATGTTTACAGTTGGCTCAGGCCTAAACTCTGTAGTCTGCAGAAGGATCTAGATAGGCTGGGCGAATGGGCCAGGAAATGGCAAATGGAATTTAATGTTGGCAAGTGTGAGGTGGTCCACTTTGGTAGGAGGAATGGTAGGAAGGACTATTACTTACGTGGTGAAAAACTGCAGCAGGCGACGGTGCAGAGGGACCTCGGGGTCCTTGTGCATGAGTTGCAAAAACCCAGCTTGCAGGTGCAGCAGGTGGTCAGGAAGGCGAATGGGATGCTGGCCTTCATAGCGAGGGGGATTGAATATAAAAGTAGGGAGGTCTTGCTGCAGCTGTATAGGGCATTGGTGAGGCCGCAGCTGGAGTACTGTGTGCAGTTTTGGGCGCCGCACCTGCGCAAGGATGTTTTGGCCCTGGAGGGAGTGCAGAGGAGGTTTACTCGGCTGATACCGGAGTTGAGGGGATTGAGCTATGAGGAGAGACTGAATAAACTAGGCTTGTACTCGTTAGAGTTTAGAAGAATGAGGGGAGATCTCATTGAGATGTATAAGATGATGAATGGGATGGATAGGATAGAAGTGGAGAGACTCTTCCCGCTCAAAAAAGACAGTAGGACTAGGGGCACAGCCTCAAGATAAAGGGGAGGCAGTTTAGAACAGAGTTGAGGAGGAACTTCTTCACTCAAAGGGTGGTGAATCTCTGGAATTCTCTGCCCGTTGAAGTGGTGGAGGCTGCCTCGCTAAATATTTTTAAGAAGCGGGTTGATGGGTTTTTGATAAGAGAAGGGATTAAGGGTTATGGGGAGAGGACGGGAAGGTGGAACTGAGCCACGACAGATCAGCCATGATCTTATTGAATGGCGGGGCAGGCTCGAAGGGCTAGATGGCCTACTCCTGCTCCTATTTCTTATGTTCTTATGTTCCCGAGACCACTTCATTTACAAGGCTGGGTGCCGGGCCAATTCCTGGTTTAGTGGAGTTTACACGTTCTTCCCGTGTCCGTGTGGGTTTCCTCCGGGCACACCAGTTTCCTCCCACAGTCTGAAAGATGTATTGGTTAGGTACATTGCTGAATTCTCCCTCAGTGTACCCAAACAGGCTCCTGCGTATGGCGACTAGGGAATTTACGCAGTAACTTCATTACAGTGTTAATGTAAGCCTACTTGTGACACGAATAAAGAAACTAAAAGAAATGTTTAATGTCATCACATCATCTTTTAATTGCGATGGCTCCATCTGTAACGAAGTCAAGTGGCCTGTGTTCTTCCAGCCCCCATTCAAACATTTGCATTTAGAATATTGGGCTTTGAGAGCAGACATCTTTCATCCACCCCTAAATTTCAACATGAACCCAAATCTGGACTCTCTCTTTCCCCCAGGAATGGCTAAGCTTGGGTCACTGTTTGTGTGGAGCCTGCACGTTCTCCCTGTGTCTGCGTGAGTTTCCTCCAGTTTCCTCCCACACTCCAAAGATGTGTGGGTTCGATGGATTGGCCATGCTCAAATTGCCCCTTAGTGTCTCAAGATGTATAGATCAGGAGGATTCGCGGGGTAAATGTGTGAGGTTATGGGGATAGAGTGGGTGGAGGGTGCGGAGGTGGGACTGGATAAGATGCTGAGTCAGTGCAGACATGATGGGCTGAATGGCCTCCTTCTATACTGTAGGGATTCTATGATTAAATCAGGGATTCCATCCAGAGAGGACAATAATCATCTCCTGGCTTTGAAATGTGCACCTAATTGGCTTGCAAAGACTCCAGGAAAATATTCCAGTGAATTGGGAACATTTGCCGAAGTCCTTGCTGGGGTCCAAACACACACAGCAGAGACATACTGACACCTCTCTTAGAATGTTTGAACGTATTCCCAAATATTCCTTAACAATTGGGTGAAGGTCAGCAAACAGGACACAGCTTGACAAACCATAAGATTTTGCTATGACCAGATAGAAAAACATGCTCTCTGAATCTTTTTCCATTGCATTTTCCACTGAACAGTTTTGTATCAGGGTTAGTCACTGTGAACATCACCTGGAATCAGCTCTGCTTTTTTCTAACCATCTGAATGATGCCACGGTCAATCAACCCCAGCTAGTCACAAAGCAAATTTGGTTATTTCAGCATCTCAGCCTGTATTCGATGCACTTACGGCTCATGATTTTGATTTGATTTGATTTATTATTGTCACGTGTATTAACATACAGTGAAAAATATTGATTCTTACGTGTTATACAGACAAAGCATACAGAAGGAAAGGAAAGAGTGCAGAATGTAATGTTACAGTCACAGATCACAGAATCCCGAGAGTGCAGAAGGAGGCCATACAGTCCATCGAGTCTGCACTGACCACAGTCCCACCCAGGCCCCATCCCCATAACCCCATGCATTTATTCTGGCGAGTGCCCCTGACACCAAGGAGCAATTTAGCACGGGAGGACTGTGGGAGGACACCAGAGCACTGGGTGTAAACCCATGGGGAGAATGTGCAGACTCCACACAGTGACCCAAGCTAGGATTTGAATCCGGGTCCCTGTAAGACAGCAATGCTTACCATTGTGCAACCGTGCCACCAGTCCTAGCTAGGGTGTAGAGAAAGAATAATATAAAGCGAAATTGGTCTATTCAAAAGTTTGATGACAGTAGGGAAGAACCTGTTCTTGAGTCGGTTGGTATGTGCCATCGGACTTTTGTATCTTTTCCCCGATGGAAGAAGGTGGAATCAACCTAGTGAATCTCCTCTCCACCCCCTCCAGTGCCAGTATATCCTTTCTCGACGAAGGAAACCAAAATTGTACACAGTTCTCCAAGTGTGGCCTCACCAGCACCTTATACAGCTGTAACATAATCTCACTGTTTTTAAACTCCATCCCTCTAGCAATGAAGGACAAATTTCCCTCCTTAATTACCTACTGTACCTGCAAACCAACTCCTTGAGATTCCTGCGCAAGGACACCCGGGTCCCTCTGCA
Source organism: Prionace glauca (assembly GCA_037974335.1). NCBI lineage: Eukaryota > Metazoa > Chordata > Chondrichthyes > Carcharhiniformes > Carcharhinidae > Prionace > Prionace glauca. Next base: position 8,907,552 of record CM075738.1, on the reverse strand, counting down.
CAGAAGCATGCTGCAATTTTTTTACCATTTAAATAATAGTCCATTTTCCTACCAAAATGGATGATCTCACATTTACCAACATTGTACTCCATCTGCCAGACCCTCACCCACTCGCTACTGGCTTTAGTGTCATCCACAAATTTACTAACAATCTTTCTACGCCTTCATCCAGGTCATTTATAAAAATGACAAACAGCAGTGGCCCCAAAACAGATCCTTGCAGTAGACCACTAGTAACTAAATTCCGGGATGAACATATCCCATCAAACATCACCCTCTATCTTCTTACAGCTAGCTAATTTCTGATTCAAACCGTTAAGTCACCCTCAATCCCATGCCTCCATATCTTCTGCAATAGCTTACTGTGGGGAATCTTATCAAACGCTTTACTGAAATCCATATACCCCACATCAACTGCTTTATTCTCATCCACCTCTTTGGTCACCGTCTCAAATAACTCAATAAGGTTTGTGAGGCACGACCTACCTTTTCCAAAACCATGTTGACTATTCCTAATCAAATTATTCCTTTCTAGATGATTATAAATCCTATCTCTTATCATCCTTCCAAAACTTTGCCCACAACAGAAGTAAGGCTCACTGGTCTATAATTACCAGTGTTGTCTCTACTCGCCTTCTTGAACAAGGGGACAACATTTGCTACCCTCCAATCTTCTGGCACTATTCCTGTGTAAAAAGTCTGACAACACCAGGTTTTAGTCCAACCGATTTATTTGATAATCAGGTGAATGGAGAGTTCTCCATTCACCTGATGAAGAGGCAGCCCCCTCGAAAGCTTGCTTGCTTGTGAGAATATTATCAAATAAATCGGTTGGACTAAAACCTGGTGTTGTTAGACTTTTTACTGTGTTTACGCCAGTCCAACGCCGGCATACCCACATCATGACTATTCCTGTGGACAATGACAACATAAAGATCAAAGACAAAGGTTCTGGAATCTCCTCCCTTGCCTCTCACAGAATCCTAGGATAAATCCCATCCAGCCCAGGCGACTTATCTATTTCATACTTTCCACAATTGCTAACACCTCCTCTTTATGGACCTCAATCCGATCTAGCCTAATAGCCTGTATCTCAGTGTTCTCCTGTGTGAATACTGATGAAAAATATTCATTTAGCACCTCTCCTATCGCTTCAGATTCCGCGCACAACTTCCCACTACTGTCCTTGACTGGCCCTAATCTTACCCTAGTCATTCTTTGATTTTTGACATACCTATAGAAAGCTTTAAAGTTTACCTTGCTCCTAACTGCCAAAGACTTCTCATCAACCCCAGCCCCAACACTGCACCCCCCCCTCCCCGGCTCTTCTTCGCTCTCTCTTTACGTCCTCCTTGGCTACCTTGTAAAAGCTACCTCTTCCAAAACTGTTCCCAATGCCCCAGGAATCTGAAACGCTCCCCCTGACATCATCTCTTCAGCCGTGTATTTAAGGGACATGTCCTCTCATTTCTACTCTGACCAGCACATGGCACTGGTAGTAATCTTGAGGTCACTATCTTTGAGATCCACAGCACGGTAGCACAGTGGTTAGCACTGCTGCTTCACAGCTCCAGGGTCCTGGGTTCGATTCCCGGCTCGGGTCACTGCCTGTGTGGAGTTTGCACATTCTCCTCGTGTCTGCGTGGGTTTCCTCCGGGTGCTCCGGTTTCCTCCCACCATCCAAAGATGTGCGGGTTAGGTTCATTGGCTATGCTAAAATTGCCCCTTAGTGTCCTGGGATGTGTAGGTTAGAGGGATTAGCAGGTAAATGTGTAGGGATGTGGGGATAGGTTCTGGGTGGGATTGTGTTCGGTGCAGACTCGATGGGCCGAAGGGCCTGTTTCTGCACTGTAGGGTTCTATATTAAGGTCCACTTTGTTAACTTTCTTCCTAACTCCCTGTCCTTTAAGGACCTCACCCCCTTTTTTTTAACCTATGTCATTTGTAACAATGTGTACTCCAACCAGTGGCTGTTCAACCTCCCCCTTCAGAATGTCCTGCAGTTATTCCGAGACACCCTTGACCCTAGCACCAGGGAGGCAACATAACATCCTGGACATTATGCAGCCAACATTGGGGCAATGACCCTGAAGAGTCCAGTGAATGTCTACCTGCTTGCCCACCTGATTCCTTAGCCAATGCTGTAAAGATTGTAGAGATGGTCCAGGATTTTGCACTGTAGCACACAAGAACGCCCAGGAATATGTTTGACTTTCATTGATGATATGGTGGACTGTGTCACGCGCATCCGAATACAACCACTCCAAACAGCAATAAATCGCAGAGAATTTCGGGACATAACTCCCGGCCTCTTGTAATGAAAAGGGGGTTAATGGTGTAAATACATGGGGTTATGGGAAAGAACATAAGAAATAGGAGCAGGAGTAGGCCTGTGAAATTTCCCACCGGCATGGGTTGCCATCAATGGGAATTCTGGCAGGACTGGAAAATGCTAGCAAACAACACTCCAGCTCTCGCCGGCTGGGAGTCCAGAGAATCACATCCGTAATTTTATGAAGACTTGCGAGATTCTTCAAAAGTGTTTTCAAATTGGCTGCATAAAATCTAATTGTTTGAACACCAGTTTAAGTGCTACAAAGACTAGGGAATTACAGTAAAAACTAGTTTTGATACAGTGCACTTAACAGAAGAGGCATTACAAAGAAAGTCTCCCAATTACCTGACATTTAGGATACAGTACAGCACTGTTGGAGTAAGTGCAGTTGTGCAAATTCTATGGTGCTAGCCTTTCGAGCCTGTCCCGCCATTCAATAAGATCATGGCTGATCTGAAGTGAATCAGTTCCACTTTCCCGCTTTCTCCCCATCACCCTTAATTCTCCTGTCTATCAGAAATCTATCTACCCGTGACTTAAATATATTCAGCGAGGTAGCCTCCACCACTTCAATGGGTAGAGATTCACCACCCTTTCAGTGAAGAAGTTCCTCCCCAACTCCGTTCTAAACTGCCCCCCCCCCTTATTTTGAGGCTGTGCCCTGTAGTTCTGCTATCCTTTCTAAGCGGAAAGAATCTCTACCCTATCTAGCCCCTTCATGATCTTGTGAGTCTCTATAAGATCCCCCCCTCAGCCTTCTAAACTCCAACAAGTACAGACCCAGTCTATTCAATCCCTCTTCACAAGCTAATCTCCGGTATCTGCCTGGTGAACCTTCTCTGTACTCCCTCCAAGGCCAATATATCCTTTCGCAATGGGAAAGGGCGGAGTGAGATCCCATGTTGGAGAGTCGGTGCAGATTTGATGGGCTGAATGGCCTCCTTCTGCACTGTAAGGATTAGAATATTGGTCTGAAGTGCTTTTTGCCTCTGGGTAATGTGTTGCAGGTGATGTTCATGGACACAAACATCCTAAAGTTACAGAGGTGGAGATTTATTTTTACCGCAGCAAATTATTATCAGGAATGCACTGCCCAAGAGGACGGTGGAAGCAGATTCCATTGTAACTTTCTAAAGGTAATTGGATAAGGATGTGTTTGCAGGGCTTTGGGGAAAGAATGGAGGAAAGGATCTATCCCTCCCAAGTAATTGAGCAACGCTTTCCAAGAACCAGTCCGGGTACAAAAATCACAGAATGGAATCTTCGAATGGCCCTCTTCTGGGACGTAGGGACTGGAATTCTATGATTAGTCACACCGGCAAACTCTCCGGTCCCACCAGCAGCGCACGCCCGCCGGTGAAATTTCCCACCGGCATGGGTTGGCATCAATGGGGATTCCAACAGGACTGGAAAATCCCGCTGTTGGCAAACAACACTCCACCTCCCACCGGCTGGGAGTCCGGAGAATCACACCCGTAATTTTATGAAGACTTTTGAGACTCTTGAGAAGTGTTTTCAAATTGGCTGCATAAAATCTAATTGTTTGAACACCAGTTTAAGTGCTATAAAGACTAGGAAATTACAGTAAAAACTAGTTCTGATACAGTGCACTTAACAGAAGAGGCATTACAAAGGAAGTCTCCCAATTACCTGACATTTAGGACACAGTACAGCACTGTTGGACTAAGTACAGTTGTGCATATTCTATGGTGCTTGTCTGCTTACTATTTTACACTTGGCTGGCCTCATACTGTGCATTACAGGACACTTCTGAAGAACATCTCCTGGTTAGTGTCAGTTAGAGTGCTTTCTGTTAATCATCCAGACAAAACATCCCGTTTCCATCCAGCGATCAGCTGAAAGTTAGGCATTCTCACCAATCATCCGATCTTAAAACAGATGTAACAGCAACGTGATAAATTTTCATAACAGCTCCTTTATTATAATGGAGCCTGAAACATAACATTAATTTGGATAATGGGAAATATGCAAAGAATTGCTTTTGACTGAGTTGCCACATTCCAGTGTGAACTTTTAACAAGGTTCAGATTTTCTAACTCTGTGCGAATGTCCTTAGAGCTTCTTGTAAACCATCTGTAGAAACCTTCCTTCGACTGCCTTCAGTTAGTAGACCCTTCCTCAGGCCCCTTATTACCATATTCAAAGGCCTTTTGTTTGTCGTCTGCCCAGGAATGCCTATAGACTCGGCAGCCTAGAGTTAGCAGCGCGATCAATGGCTGTGTGGATGGTATATTAATAAGTATATTATCAAATAAATAGGTTGGACTAAAACCTAGTGTTGTCAGACTTTTTACTGTGTGGATGGGTACAGCCGTCCCACTGTTGAATCGTAACCCTGTGTACCCATTGTACACCTGCGATGGAGCTGCTGTAGATACCACTTCCTTCCTCCTCTCTTCCCATTGGCGCCTGACCCCTGTGCCAAGCACCTGATCCCAACATCTCCAGATGCGGCAGTGGTCCAACTTCAGGAGATCCTTCAGTTGGAAGTAAGACAATAAGTCCATAAAATAAAGGAGCAGAATTAGGCCATTGGGCCCATTGAGTCTGCCCTGCCATTCAATCATGGCTGATATGTTTCTCAACCTCATTCTCCCATCTTTTCTCTGTAGCATTTGATCCTCTCAAGAATCTATCTCTGTCTTAAACACACTCAATGAACTAACCTCCACAACCTTCCGTGGCAATGAATTCCACAGATTCCCCACCCTCTGGCTGAAGAAATTCCTCCTTATCTCGGTTCCGAAGGATCGTCCCTTTACTCTGAGGCTGTGCCCTCGGGTCCTACTCTTGCCTACTATTGGAAACATCTTCCCCATGTCCACTCTATCCAGGCTTCCAGTATTCTGTAAGTTTCAATGACACCAACCCCCCCTCATTCTTCTAAACTCCATCAAGTACAGACGCAGAGTCCTCAACCATTCAGTAAAACCTTGTTGAGCCGAATCTCAGAGGATTGGCTGCCAAATTTGTGTTCAGTGAAACTTCATGTTAGCCAAGGAAGCCCCGTTCCCACATTCCTGTATCTCTTTGTGACCAGGTATAGAACATAGAACAGTACAGTACAGAGGAACTTCGGGGTCCTTGTGCATGAGTCGCAAAAACCCAGCTTGCAGGTGCAGCAGGTGGTCAGGAAGGCGAATGGGATGCTGGCCTTCATAGCGAGGGGGATTGAATATAAAAGTAGGGAGGTCTTGCTGCAGCTGTATAGGGCATTGGTGAGGCCGCAGCTGGAGTACTGTGCGCAGTTTTGGGCGCCGCACCTGCGCAAGGATATTTTGGCCCTGGAGGGAGTGCAGAGGAGGTTTACTAGGCTGATACCGGAGTTGAGGGGATTGAGCTATGAGGAGAGGCTGAATAAACTAGGCTTGTACTCGTTAGAGTTTAGAAGAATGAGGGGAGATCTCATTGAGAAGTATAAGATGATGAATGGGGTGGATAGGATAGAGGTGGAGAGACTCTTCCCGCTCAAAAAAGACAGTAGGACTAGGGGGCACAGCCTCAAGGTAAAGGGGAGGCGGTTTAGAACAGAGTTGAGGAGGAACTTCTTCACTCAAAGGATGGTGAATCTCTGGAATTCTCTGCCCGTTGAAGTGGTGGAGGCTGCCTCGCTAAATATATTTAAGAAGCGGGTTGATGGGTTTTTGATAAGAGAGGGGATTAAGGGTTATGGGGAGAGGGCGGGAAGGTGGAGCTGAGCCACGACAGATCAGCCATGATCTTATTGAATGGCGAGGCAGGCTCGAAGGGCCAGATGGCCTACTCCTGCTCCTATTTCTTATGTTATTATGTTCTTATGTACAGGCTCTTCAGTCCTCGATGTTGTGCCGAGCTATGTCCAAACCCAAGATCAAGCTATCCCGCTCCCTATCATTCTGGAGTGCTCCATGTGCTATCCAATAACCAAATTTGTATGCCTACAGAGTCAGTCTATATCAAAAGCAACAAATGCTAAATAAAAACACAGTAGAGAATAAATACTGTAAAAAAAATGTATCCACACCTTGCATTGACCTGGGGTGACTCGGTGTCATAGTAGAGAGCACTGCTGCTTCGTAGCGCCAGAAACTTGGGTTTGATTCCTGGCTTGGGTCACTGTCTGTGTGGAGTTTGCATGTCCTCTGCGTGGGTTTCCTCCGGGTGCTCCAGTTTCCATCCACAATCCAAAAGACGTGCTGGTTAAGTGCATTGGCCATGCTAAATTCTCCCTCAGTGTACCCGAACAGGCGCCAGAGTGTGGCAACTGGGGGATTTTCACAGTAACTTCATTGTAGTGTCAATGCAAGCCTACCTGTGACACAAATAAATTCTAATAAACTTAAAAGGAAGGAGATTTGGAAAGATTAAAGCCTCCAGACTGTCTGAATCTTACTGTAAACACAGTAAGAAGTCTCACAACACCAGGTTAAAGTCCAACAGGATTATTTGGTAGTAAAAGCCACTAGCTTTTGGAGCACTGCTCCTTTATCAGGTAAGTGGGAGTTCTGTTCACAAATAGGATACATAAAGACACAAACTCAATTTACAAAATAATGGTTGGAATGCGAGCCTTTACAAATAATTAAGTCTTAAAGGTACAGACAATGTGAATGGAGAGAGGGTTAAGCGCAGGTTAAAGAGATGTGTATTGTCTCCAGACAGGACAGTTAGTGAGGTTTTGCAAGCCCAGGCAATTCATGGGGATTACAGATAGCGCGACATGAACCCAAGATCCAAGGCTGTCCTCATGTAGAACATAGAACATAGAACATTACAGCGCAGAACAGGCCCTTCGGCCCACGATGTTGCGCCGACCAGTTACAAAACAATGACCCACTAGCCTAAACCAATCCCTTTTCATCCATAAACCTATCCACAGATCTTTTAAACGCCCCCAAACTAGGTGCATTTACAACTGCAGCTGGCAGGGCATTCCAGTCCCTCACCACCCTCTGGGTAAAGAACCTACCCCTGACATCTGTCCTATAACTACCCCCCCTTAATTTAAAATCGTGCCCCCTCGTGTTAGCTTTCTCCATCCTAGGAAAAAGGCTATCACTATCTACCCTGTCTAAACCTCTAATCATCTTATATGTTTCAATGAGATCCCCTCTTAGCCGCCTTCTTTCCAGCGAAAACAACCCCAAATCTCTCAATCTCTCCTCATAGGATCTCCCCTCCATACCAGGCAACATCCTGGTAAACCTCCTCTGCACCCTCTCCAAAGCCTCTACATCCTTCTTGTAATGTGGGGACCAGAACTGCACACAAAACTCCAAGTGCGGCCGCACCAGAGATGTGTACAGTTGCATCATGTGTGGGGAACTTGGCTATCAGTCTCTGCTCAGCGACTCTGCGCTGTCGTGTGTCGTGAAGGCCGCCTTGGAGAACACTCACCAGAACATCAGAGGATCCGTGACCACTGAAATGTTCCCCAACAAGAAGAGAACAGTCTTGCCTGGTGATTGTCAAGCAGCGTTCATTCATCCATTGTCATAGCATCTGCACGGTCTCCCCAATATACCATGCCTCGGGACATCCTTTCCTGCAGCGTATCAGGTAGACAGTAATGCTCTCTCCACTCATATTGTCTGTACCTTTAAGACTTGATGACCTGCAAAGACTCGCATTCCAACCATTATTTTGTAAATTGAGTTTGTGTCTTTATATGCCCTGTTTGTGAACAGAACTCCCACTTAGCTGACAAAGAGGCAGCGCTCCAAAAGCTAGTGGCTTTTGCTACCAAATAAACCTGTCGGACTTAAACCTGGTGTTGTGAGACGTCTTACTGTGTTTACCCCAGTCCAACGCCGGTATCTCCACATCATGAATCTGTAAAGTCAGAGACTTGGGGGGAGAAGGGGTATATGTATGTAGTATTGGGTAAAGAATTGGATGAAGTGTGGTGTGAGGATATTTGGGACTGTAAGGGTACAATATTGTACTGGAGAAGCAATAACGCCCACATTATGTGTTCTATGTAAGAAGTAGTGTAGGAGTGAGCCTGGTAGAAGCTGCCATCAAGATAGTACTAAATCAGAACTGTATCCTCCAAATATGTATATAGTCATGAGTTATTAATAAATATTGCTCAACCATACAAACCTCTAGACACCGTCAAGAGATAACTTATTGCAATAATAGTCTCCCTTCTGGATTTTCAACAACGCTCTTACATCAGTCCCAGAAATATTTGGATTCTTAAATCCAGATGTGAATGTTGCTGATGTTAGTGTTTTCGGGTGGGTTTCAGCTGCTGAAGGAGTGAAATTTCTCCTGGAAATGTTGCATTTATTGACAGTGAGTGAGGTGCCCTCAGTGCAACTCAGTTTAACACTGAATGTGCTTTACTATTTCTTTACAGTGGTGCCGAACTGCCAGTGGAGAATGAGCCACATTGCAGATTGTCTGCAGCATTCATTCTTGAAGGCCACATCTCGCCTTAAGTTCTAACCATGGCGCAGTGCCAGTGTTCCTCGATCACCTGGATGGTGAACTGTCCGTCTGTCATAACCAGTCAAGCTCAACCTGTGTCTTTGTCAAACTTCATGAGCTTTCAGTCGCTGTCACTTGATTGTGATTAAGGGTGGAAGCCTTGGCTGATTTTCCTGAGAATCGGTACCAGGTGGTGAGGGACATGGCTGGGGGGGGGGATACCTGGCACTGGGCCCTGGCACCACCGACCTGGCAGCATCAGGTTGGCACTGCCAGAAGTGGGGCCTCTCGGGAACTCCATTGGGGACGTCACATTTTATGGCGGGCGGGGGGGGGAGGATGACAGTGATGGGGGGCAGAGTCAGGGTTCGTGCCTGCATTGCAATGGTGGAAGGGGATGCCTGCATTGCAGGGGGTTGGGGAAAATTGGGGGGAAGGGGGGCAGGCTCTGATGCCCCAATCCTGGCAACAATGGGGCAGGGGATTTTTAACTTTAATTTAAGATGAAACCGCCCTGATCTCTGCGGACATTGGCCTTACCGGCATTGTTTGGCCTTTCCCCTCTGGAAAGACAGTGCAAAACATGCCCCCTTGCTTTTTTTTTTGACAATAGCATGTGTGATACACAGTCAAATATAATCACTTTCATTTGTCTTCAATTAACATTCCTTCATTCTCCTTGATTAGGGCTTTTAAAATGTTAGTAAATCTGGAGAGAAAATCTCATCAGTTTTCAGACAGAACCTGACTCTTCGCCAACTCGTGGGAAAACTCCACCACAAATTTGTCAGAAATTGGGGTGAAATATGTTACAATTTGAGGTGAAATTCGTCAGAATTCAGGGTGAAGTTTGTTAGGATTCAGGGTGAAGTTTGTTAGGATTCAGGGTGAAGTTTGTTAGGATTCAGGGTGAAGTTTGTGAGGATTCAGGGTGAAGTTTGTTAGGATTCAGGGTGAAGTTTGTGAGGATTCAGGGTGAAGTTTGTTAGGATTCAGGGTGAAGTTTGTGAGGATTCAGGGTGAAGTTTGTTAGGATTCAGGGTGAAGTTTGTGAGGATTCAGGGTGAAGTTTGTGAGGATTCAGGGTGAAATTTGTTAAAATTTGGGGTGAAATTTGTTAAAGTCTGAGGTGAAATTTGTCAGAATTCAGGGTGAAATGTGTCAGAATTTGGGGTGAAATGTGTCAGAATTTGGGGTGAAATGTGTCAGAATTTGGGGTGAAATGTGTCAGAATTTGGGGTGAAATGTGTCAGAATTTGGGGTGAAATGTGTCAGAATTTGGGGTGAAATGTGTCAGAATTTGGGGTGAAATGTGTCAGAATTTGGGGTGAAATGTGTCAGAATTTGGGGTGAAATGTGTCAGAATTTGGGGTGAAATTGGTCAAAATTTGAGGGAGATGTTTCCGTGGATGACCACCTGGTCATTTATTTTGTGAATCAAAAAAACCTGGAACAACATTCTGAAGTTCAGAGTAACTGTGTGTCACACACGATATTGCTCAGCCAAATATAATCTCATTCATTTGTCTCCTATTAACATTCCTTTATTCCCCTTGATTGGGGCTTTTAAAATATTAGTAAGCGGGCTTAACCAGTCTGAACATGTTTTACTGTGCATCCACTCCCCACCGTTCCCCCACCACCACCCCTACATACACAAATTGTCCAATTATATTGTTCGGATACAAAGCAACTGGCAGTTCCTTCTGTTATCTTAACATCTTGTGAAGGCTTTTAAACTTTAGACTGTAAATTCCTCTTCAGCTAAAGATTCAATGTCAGACACACATCCGTTCAGTGGTCATATTGTTCCTTCTCCAGCTGTCCCCATCAACCCAGCTCCCATACTTATCCATGAAGTCTTTATTCACTGCATCCCTTTGATGACATTCTTTCCCCATATTCTTCCCTGTCTCCGTGCCCCCCTTTCCCTATTATGGCTTGCACAACATGGTTTGAATAACGGCAGCAGGTTTTAAATGGAGCTACGTTCTGGGTGGCAGTCACTTGACAAGATTTAGCATAGTCTCAATCAGTGTAGCAACACAATCGGAGCAGGATGAGATCATCTGCTTTGCCGCAGACCTTTCTCTCAACTATGCCAAACCTTTTTTTTCAAAAGACTCGCCGTAATAAGCTCTGAATATGGACTGTATGCTGAGATCTTTTGTCTCGCTGATTCTACTTCCCTGCCCGCCCTCCCCCCAGTAATTCAGAAATTCTTTCATCTCTGCCGTTGTGGGGGAACAGATTTGGCGGGAAATATGTCCTTAGTCTTCTTCCATTGTCTCGCTATTCTGAATGCACTCGTTACCGCCATCGGGAGACAAAGTAGAACAAATGTGCACATTCCTCGCTGCCACTTGCACACGCTCTTGAATATTCCTGGAAGAAATACTTTCCCAAACGCCATGGAAAATCCAAAGCATCAGCGCGTTATCCCATCTGATCAAAAATGTTTCTTTAAAGCACTTCATTCCAATCAAAAGTTTCACATCTAAGACTCCAATTGTGCCTTTATATGACAGAGAATTCCTTGCTTTGTTTCGATTTAATTCTTTAAGTGTTGCCCTTAGCAATCTTATAGGATCCCGACAGTGAAGAAGGAGGCCATTCGATCCATCGAATCTGCACCGACAACAATCCCACCGTGCCCTATTCTCCGATTTGCCCTGTTCACCACTACCCCACCCCGACACTAAGGGGTAATTTAGCATGGCCGATTAACATAACCCGCAGATAGTGGGAGAAAACCAGATCGCCCGGAGGAAACCCACGCAGACACGGGAGAATGTGCAAACATCGCACAGACAGTGACCCGAGACCTGAATTGAACCCAAGTCCCCGGCGCTGTGAGGCAGCAGTGTTAACCACTGTGCCACTATTTCATCCTGTATCTTGCGCGTTTTTATAACGTACCTTCATTTTGCAATGAATGAGCTGCACTGATTAAATATTTTCCTGATGTCGGGAGATATTTGCTTTATCTCAAAGCTGGGCTCGCACTGTTGCAATTCTGAGGGAGAACTCAGGATAAAATGTCAAAATGTAATTATGTAGTAAATTTGAAGAAAAGCAGAGAATATGACAGCCTTCTGACCGAATTCCATCCCCTCCAAATCTTCTCAAAAATTAATTCACTTCAGCATTGCTGGTGCAGAATTGCCGTGCGCCAGCAAGATTTAAGAGCCAACGTGAGATTACCTGCTGGAAAATTGCCTCGCAAGACGCGTTTTCCTGAATAAAATGACAACAACGTTCACAAACGTTGCCAGAAGAGAAAACGCTGGAAGATCTCAGCAGGTCTGGCAGCATCTGTGAAGAGGGAAATGTTTCAAGTCCAGATGGCCCTTTGTCAAAGCTGAAAGGCAAAGAGAGTGGGAGACTGCAGGGAAGGAAAGATGAGTCATAGCCACGAAAGCAAGGGGAAAGGCTGCGAATGGCAGTCCACTGAGAGAAGGTGTGAATGGCCAAATGGCACAGAAGCTAAAGTCAGAAGCTAAAGTGTGACGGATGAGCCTTTTGGTCTCAATATCGAATTCAACAACTTCAAATGATTAGCTCCACCCCACCTCAGCCCCCTTTGTTTCCATTCTATTTTATTTAATTTTTTTCCTGTCCTCTCCCTTTAATTTCTTTATTGTCTTTTTTCACTTTTCTTCTCCCCACTCTTTTCCCCTACCTTCCCTTACCTTTTCTCCCCCACCGGTTCCCCTTTTCGATATTCTACCTCTGTCCCATTCCACCCTCCTTTCCCTCCCCAACATCTTCATCTGTCACAGCTTACAGCTTCTCTGCTGTTTGGTCCTTTATTCTCTCTGTGGACAGCCATTAGTAGCCCTTTCCCCTAGTTTCTGTGGCTATGACTCATCTTTCATTCCCTCCCCCCTGCAGTGTAAATATCTCCCACTTTCTATGCCATTTAAGAACATAAGAACATAAGAAATAGGAGCAGGAGTAGGCCATCTGGCCCTTCGAGCCTGCCCCGCCATTCAATAAGATCATGGCTGATCTGTCGTGACTCAGCTCCACCTTCCCGCCCTCTCCCCATAACCCTTAATCCCTTCTCTTATCAAAAACCCATCAACCCGTTTCTTAAAAATATTTAGCGAGGCAGCCTCCACCACTTCAACGGGCAGAGAATTCCAGAGATTCACCACCCTTTGAGTGAAGAAGTTCCTCCTCAACTCTGTTCTAAACCGCCCCCCCCTTTATCTTGAGGCTGTGCCCCCTAGTCCTACTGTCTTTTTTGAGCGGGAAGAGTCTCTCCACCTCTATCCTATCCATCCCATTCATCATCTTATACGTCTCAATGAGATCTCCCCTCATTCTTCTAAACTCTAACGAGTACAAGCCTAGTTTATTCAGCCTCTCCTCATAGTTCAATCCCCTCAACTCTGGTATCTCTGACAAAGAGTCATCTGGACTCGAAACATCAGCTCTTTTCTCTCCTTCCAGCTGCTGCCAGACCTGCTGAGATTTTCCAGCATTTTCTCTTTTGGTTGTTGAATTCAGTGTTGACATTGAAAGGCTGTAGCGTGCCTAGCCAGGAAATGAGATTCTGGAACAAATGTCATCTTGTTCCTGTGTGATCATTCTCAATCTTTGTTAAATCAATATTTGTTACTAAACTAGACTTGTTTCTGCATTGGTAATATTGAGAATATATCATTAACATGCTTACTTCATTTTCCAACCTACTCCCACTTGGAGCCTAACCCGACAGACACTGGGCATTAGGTACATCCAGGACACACCTTCACACACACGCACATGCACATACACACACACACACACACATACACACACCCAGGGGCAATTATACCAGCGTCCATGCACCAAACCTCCACATCTTCGGATGGTGGGAGGGAACTGGAGCGCCCGGAAGAAACCCACGCAGACATGGGAAGAACATGCAGACTCTGCACAGACAGTCACCCGAGTCCAGGAATTGAACCTGAGTCCCTGGTGCTGTGAGGTAGCAGTGCTAACCACTGTGCCGCCCTCATCTACCTGATGTAATGTCTAACGGAAGCATATCACTAACATTGCAGAGAACATAATGATATCACCAAATCAAGTCATCTATAAACTCTGACTCACTGTTTATTGTAGTATGTCATAGTTTCACCTTAAGCGTTTTCATTATTGTTCATGAATAGAAAGCTTTCATTCCTGTCGTGTCTCAAAACATGTTCTCATCATGATTTATTTTCTGAGCAGAAAAGATTTCTGAATGAGCTTTGTTCAAGTGTTTTAAGTTAATTTGTACACGTGTTGTAAAAATTCCCTGCGGGTTGAAAGATTTTACCAAATGTTGTACAGGTGAAATCTGCTTCTCTCACTGGTAACTGGCTTAGAGGGGGCAAAAAAAAACCCAGAAAATGCTGGAAATTCTCAGCAGATCTGATAGCATCTGTGGGGAGAGAATAGAGCCAACGTTTCAAATCCAGATGACCCTTTGTCAGAGCTGAGAGCAAAGAGAATCAGCAGAGATTTATACGATGAGTGGGGGTGGAATGGGACAAAGGGAATGTATCTGAGGATACAGAAAGCTGGGAAGGTGGTGAAAGTGTCCATTAAGTGATCAGAACAGAGGTTAAGGGACTGCCTGAGGTTATGTGTCAGTTGCCCTGAAGGAGGGAGTAAATGAGGGAAAGGGACAAGGGGCAAGAAGTAGAGCTGGGGCGGGGGGAGAGGAGGGGTTTGTGACTGAACTGGACAGCGGGAAGGGAGGCCAGAGGACAAATGGCACCCTTGTCCCTGCTGCAAATCACTATGCACCTCCTCCCACCCCCCAATCCCCACACTGAAACCCTCACCAACTTTTAAACATGCACACCAGAAATCATTCTTTCTGGTCGTATCGCAGCTTGGTATGGAACCTGCTCCGACCAAGACCGCAAGGAACTACAAAAGAATTCTGAATGAATCCCAATCCATCACACAAGCCAGCCTCCCATCCATTGACTTTGTCTACACTTCACTACCTCGCAAAAACAGCCAGCACGATTAAGGACCTCACACACCCCGGACATTCTCTCTTCCACCTTCTTCCATCAGGAAAAAGGTCATGTCCCAACTGACTCAAAAACAACTTCTTCCCTGCTGCCATCAGACTTTTGAATGGACCCACCTCGCATTAAGTTGATCTTTCTCTACACCCTAGCTATGACTGTAACACTACATTCTGCATTCTGTCCTTTCCTTCTCTGTGAATGGTATGCTTTGTCTGTATGGCATGCAGGAAACAACACTGTATACTTATACATGTCATGATGTGGAGATGCCGACATTGGACTGGGGTAAACACAGTAAGAAGTCTAACAACACCGGGTTTAAGTCCAACCAATTTATTTGATGGTAAACTCACTAGCTTTTGGGGTTTGCCAATGTATAACTCAGACGTTAGAGGGTTGTGGGGGCCTGGAATGCACTGCCAAGTAGGGTGGTGGAGGCAGACACGCCAGGGTTGTTTCAGACTTACACGAGCAGACTGGAGATGGAGGGATACAAGAGAATGTTCTAGTTGAAGATTAAAAGCCTCAGGACGTTCCTGGGAATTAATAGATTCCTATCAACCATCCAATAAATTTTAAGGCTCTTACATTGGAGCTATTGGGGATCTTCCATTGATGTCTGTACAGCCTGATCTATGTTTATTGTGTATGCTTAAACTGGACCAACTGACGGGCAACACGACAGCTCAGTGACTATCACTATCGGCTGTGCAGTTACAGGGACCCGGGTCGGACCCCTGGCTTGGATCGGTGTCTGTGGGAGTTTGCACATTCTCCCCGTGCTTGCGTGGGTTTTCTCCGGGTGCTCCGGTTTACTCCTTTTTACACACACAGGCAATTCAGTCCACCTTGTTGGCCAACAAGAGGCAAACACGCGGTGGGTCGTGCGAGGGTTGCTCTTGGATGTTGCTTCAAGAGTTGCCTAGTGCTTCACGTCCGTTAGTGTTCGCTTAAACTGGACCAACTGACGGGCAACACGACAGCTCAGTGACTATCACTGTCGGCTGTGCAGTTCCAGGGACCCGGGTCGGACCCCTGGCTTGGATCGGTGTCTGTGGGAGTTTGCACATTCTCCCCGTGCTTGCGTGGGTTTTCTCCGGGTGCTCCGGTTTCCTCCCACACCCCAAAAACGTGCTTTTTAGGCAGGCTGGTGTCAATAAATTGTCCCCTGAATTGGATCTCCCTTAATCTGGCGCACATATAATTGCCTAAATTTGCACCCCCTTTATTGTGGAGTCCACCAGAGATAGACAAAAATGTCGTAGATCAACGAAAGACTTGAATGCGGCACTCACTGAGTGTTAAAATGGGTGGCGCGGGCTTGGAGAGCCAAAGGACCTGTTTCCTGTGCTGCGCTGTTCTTTATTCTTTGTTTGTTCTTTGTTTCGAGTCTAGATGACCCTTCGTCAGAGCTAGTAATCCAGAAAGCCAGGGTGATGTTCTGGGGACCTGGATTCAAATCTCACCACGGCAGATGGTGAAATTTGAATTCAGTAAAAAAAAATCTGGATTTAGTACTCTGATGATGACCAGGAAACGATTGCCATAACATCCCAGCTGCTTCACTCATGTCTTTTAGAGAAGGAAATCTGCCTTTTTCAGGCATTTGGCATGTTTGGTTTCATTGGTCAGAACATTGAATACAGGAGTTGGGACGTCTTGTTGAATTTATACAAGACATTTGGTAAGGTCACACTTGGAATAGTGTGCACAGTTCTGGTCACCCTATTAGAGAAAGGATATTATTAAACTAGAAAGAGTGCAGAGAAGCACGGTAGCACAGTGGTTAGCACTGCTGCTTCGAAGGGCTAGATGGCCTACTCCTGCTCCTATTTCTTATGTTCTTATGTTCACAGCTCCAGGGTCCTGGGTTCGATTCCTGGCTCGGGTCACTGGCTGTGTGGAGTTTGCACATTCTCCTTGTGTCTGCGTGGGTTTCCTCCAGGCGCTCTGGTTTCCTCCCACAGTCCAAAGATGTGCGGGTTAGGTTGATTGGCCAGGCTAAGAAATTGCCCCTTTGTGTCCAGGGATGCGTAGGTTAGAGGGATTAGTGGGGATAATGTATGGGGGTAGGGCCTGGGTGGGATTGTGTTCGGTGCAGACTCGATGGGCTGAAGGGCCTCTTTCTGCACTGTGGGGTCCTATGATTCTGAGAAAATCATTTTCACTTTATTCAAACTCACTTTCAGTGTCTTGATCATAGTCAGGGAAGGAGACTCTGAAATCTGCTGGTTGGGTCTGAATCTCTGTACTTATAGACAGAGATGCCAAGAGCAAACAGGAGCCAGGGATACTGTTCACATCAAATGGAACCAGCCTGACCAGTTTTAAAACAAAAATAGTCCTTCAGGGGAAAGAATGATGGAGCAACATTTAAATAGCCAAGGGTTTAAACACCTCCATTGACATTGCTGTCGGTTTACATGACCTGTATGTTATCTTATGATTGATGGACTTTTAAAAGGGCTCAGGTCATTAGTTTCTCCCACATGAATACGGAATAACCAGGTCTGACTGTAGTACACCATCAGAATCGACACATATTGTTTGTGCCTTAGTCATTGATGTCAAAATCTCATGTAAATTATCCTCTTAACTTTGTTGAGTTTCCAAAGAGCATGAAGGCTCAGTACTTCCGTATAATATCTTGGACAGTAAAGTATGTTCAAAATGACATAAGGCAGTGATTAATCACAGAGCTGATACATTGCCTTTGGTTAACATGCTGTTAGCAGTTTAAACACCACCACCTGAATCCTTGCATGAAAAAGTCTTCTAAAAGTAATTTTAAAAGTAATTCATATTCTGAGAGTAGCAAATATTATACATTCTTTGCAGTGTTCCTGGAAACCACAAGGTTTAGCAACCAATTCAATGACATTTGGGGGTAATTGTGGCTTTAAATAATATACTATGTAACAGACACTATACACCTGATGTACACCTCTCCCTATTCTCCTTTCTATCTAAGTCTGCATAGTACCAAGTGTACCATAGTGACACAGTGTTTAGCTCTGCTGCCTCACAATACCAGGAACCTGGCTTATATTTCTGGCTTGGGTGACGGTCTGTGTACATTCTCGCAGTGTCTGCGTGGGTTTCCTCCGGGTGCTCCGGTTGTGCCATTCAAATGCCACAAGATTCTGGGGCAGGTTTCTGCCTTTGATGCTTTAGCAGTAATCCAATGGTGTGGGCTTTCCACCACTGGGGGTTCCCTCACTCATGTCTGAGTCAATAGGGTGGCACAGTGGTTAGCATTGCTGCCTCAGAACACCAGGGACCCGGGTTTGATTTCCAGCTTGGGTCAGTGTCTGTGCACATTCTCCTCATGTTTGCGTGGGTTTCCTCCAGGTGCTCCAGTTTCCTCCCACAATCTGAAAGACGCACTGGTTAGGTGCATTGGCCATGCTAAATTCTCCCTCAGTGTACCCAAACAGGCACCAGAGTGTGGCGACTCAGGGCTATCCACAGTAACTTCATTACAGTGTTAATGTAAGCCTACTTGTGACACTAGTAAATACACTTTAATATTTCATGGGCTGATGTGTTGATCAGTTGGTACAAGATTGTTTTATGAGTTTGCACATATGAAGCATTGAGTTTAAAAATCGGCAAGTCACATTCCAACTTTATAGAACCTTAGATAGGCCGCACTTGGAATATAGTGTAACTTCCGGTCGCCACACTATGAGAAGGATGTGGAGGTTTTGGAGAAGGTACTGAAAAGATTTACCAAGATGTTGCCTGGCATGGAGGGCATTAGCTATGAGGAGAGGTTGGAGAAACTTGGTTTGTTCTCACTAGAATGACAGAGGTTGAGGGGCCTCTGATAGAAGTCTACAAGATTATGAGGGGCATGGACGGAGTGGATAGTCAGAAGCTTTCTCCCAGGGTGGGAAGAGTCAATTACTAGGGGGCACAGGTTTAAGTGGGAGGGGAGGCGCACAGTGATTTACCATGACTAATCCACTTAACCGACATATCTTGGACACTAAGGGGCAATTCATCATGGCCAATCAGATGGTACGATGGCACAGTGGTTAGCACTGCTGCCTCACAGAACCAGAGACCCAGGTTTAATTCCACTCTTGGGTCCCTGTCTGCGTGGAGTTTGTGCGTTCTCCTCCATTTCTGCGTGGGTTTCCTCCGGGTGTTCCAGTTTCCCCCCCAAAGTCCAAAGATGTTCAGGTTAGGTTGGTTGGCCACGCTAAATTGACCCTTAATGTCAGGGGGATTATCAGGGTAAATATGTGGGGTTACCGGGGTAGGGCCTGGGTGGGATTGTTCTCGGTGCAGGCTCGATGAGCCAAACAGTTTCCTTCTGCACTGTAGGGATTCAATGGATTTAATGACTGTCTGTGTGAAGTTTATACGTTACTCCCATGTCTGCATGGGTTTCCTCCGGGTGTTCCGGTTTCCTCCCACAGAGCAAAGATGTGCAGATTAGATGGCTTGGCCATGCTAAGTAGCAAAGCTAGGGAGATTAGTGGGGTTAATACATGGGGTTACGGTGCAGACTCAATGGGCTGAATTGGCCTCCTTCTTCACTAGAAGGATTCCATGATTCAATCCACCCAAGGGAATTAAACCCGGCTCCCTGGCGCTGTGAGGCAACAGCGCTAATCAAAGGTCAGCACTCATTATCGAGGCTAAATATGTATATAGCCACTTGCATCAGCTATCTGAGATCTTGACCAGACCTGTCGCCAGTATGTTTGTCATAATGTGGAGGTGCCGGTGTTGGACTGGGGTAAACACAGTAAGAAGTCTGACCTGGTATTGTCAGATTTCCGACTGCCAATATATTTCAGCAAGGTGTGGATGCCTTTGGACAGGACAGGGCAGGGAGCAAAATACCAAGAAAATCCTTTCTATAGTCCTTCAAAATGTAATGGAAATCAGGACTGGATTCCCTCTCATTGATCCCAATAACATAAGGAAAATACGTTTTGTTCCCAACCACTAGAAAGCAAGACACCAGATAATGAAACTATTAAGCATTTCACAACACACAAACCTGTTAGGGAACAGTCTGTTTCAAGTTTATCCACATTCCACTGGCCTCAGCAAGAGGAGCAATTATGTTTGAAAGCCTTTGACAATGTACTCAATTTATAATAGGTTTTGGGCAGCGTGCCTTGAGGTAAATGGGCTGGGTTGGGCTGTTCCCTTGCAAAATCATTATCGTGCCAATGGATCTGTAACACAAACATACATTAAATAAAACTGCTGTCACCCAGTTTGGGAGTGACATTTTGGTTTCTGATTAACACAATGGATGTGTTACCAGGTTCTGCTGACACAGGGGCTATTTAGGAGCAACCTTGTGCCGTAAATTATTTAATTCAAAGCTTTGAACCGTGGAGGTTTTGCACACCCATGCTCAGTGGCGGACATAGAGAACAACCTGTCACTCAACTGCCTCACAGAACCAGGGACCCGGGTTTAATTCCAGCCCGGGGTCACTGCCTGTGTGAAGCATAGAACCCTACAGTGCAGAAACAGGCCCTTCGGCCCATCGAGTCTGCACCGAACACAATCCCACCCAGACCCTATCCCCATATCCCTACACATTTACCTGCTAATCCCTCTAACCTGCACATCCCAGGACACTAAGGGGCAATTTTAGCATAGCCAATGAACCTAACCCGCACATCTTTGGACTGTGGGAGGAAACCGGAGCACCCAGAGAAAACCCACGCAGACACGAGGAGAATGTGCAAACTCCACACAGACAGTGACCCGAGCCGGGAATCGAACCCAGGACCCTGGAGCTGTGAAGCAGCAGTGCTAACCACTGTGCTACCGTGCCGCCCTGAAGTTTGCACATTCTCACCTTGTCTGCGTGGGTTTCCTCCGGGTGCTCCGGTTTCCTCCCACGCTCCAAAGATACGCGGGTTAGGTTGATTGGTCACGCTAAATTGACCCTAGTGTCCAGAGGGGATTAGCAAGGGCAGATGTGTGGGATTACGGGAATAGGCTCTGGATGAGATTTCTCCTGCGGCTATTTTCTACGCCCCAAAATCTGTTCATTTTTGCAGAGTAGACAGACCCCCCCCGTCTGTGTGGAGTTTGCACATTCTCCCCGTGTCTGCGTGAGTTTCCTCTGGGTGCTCCAGTTTCCTCCCACGCTCCAAAGATAGGCGGGTTAGGTGGATTTGCCATGCCAAATTGCCCCTTAGTGTCAGGGGGCTTAGTTAGGTAAATGCATGGGGTTATGGGGATGGGTTCTCTGGTGGGATAGTGGTTGCGGCAGACTTCACGGGCTGAATGGCCTCCTTCTGCACTGTCTGGATTCTATGATTAAGGTGAAAACTGTGGGTTCCCCTGCAGAGAATGGGTTGCGTGTTTGACGGCAGTCTCTGTTCGCAGAAGAACGCAGTCATAAATTTTGGTCTTACACCCCTGCAGCAAGACACAAAGAGAATGCACTGACAGAGATTTTCATCAAACAGGCTGAACTGGTTCCGGGGGGGAGAAAAACAACACTAGGAAAACAGTTTTGACATCGGCTAAGAAGAACTGTCTTACATTAGTGACATTTATTACAAATGCTGGTAAATTACGGGGGCTGGATGAGATTCAAAGGGTCTTTCATGGTACAGAACTAGTAACAGAGTGGCTATATTTAGTGCTTAGGCCCAGATATCAGGAATCAGCCTGGTTCAATAGGGTCAGATGATTTACACTTGTTGACATGACTGTGCTTGGAGGTTGGAGTTAACCCTTTTATCTCACTGCATCTCGGGGCAGAACTAAATAGAGCACAAACTAAATAGACACACATGAGTACAGGAAAGGCTGAGAGACACTGGAAACTGGACTCTGTGGCAGACATTGCCTCCCTGGCTGGGTCAATGTAACAAACTGTTTGATTTCTATCGACCTTCCTGTGTAGGTTGAATGGAATGGGGCTGGATCTCTGCCTGTTTAATGTCTATCAGTTTGTAGTACTTGTATCTACACCTTCCTTTCCAGCTTCTAGTCAACGCCATGAATCTATCATCCCTGTTATCATGTTTTTTCAAGCATTGAGCACATTCCTATTTTCTTTCTATGTACAATAAAGAGACCAGCCACCCTCCATTGTTTGAGGAAATGTTGACCGATATTTGAGATTAGTTTGTAGCCACAGACATTTGAAAACATCATTATTAACAGTCAGATTCCATGAGATTAGAATTGTGAGTACAAGCCATTGAACTCAATTGTTTACAACACAAAATCAAGCCAATTTGCCAGTTGGGTAGAATTTTCTTGAAGCAGATTTGCTCTGCTTCACGAGGTTGTGTACCAAAAAACTACAAAGGGTCGTGAACGAAATCCGTGACCATCGCGCAAAGCCCATCAACTTTAAAGTAAAGAAAGCCTCTCAGATGGCTAAGGAAATGAGAAATTAGAACATTACAGTGCAGTGCAGGCCCTTCGGCCCGCAATGTTGTGCCAACCTGTGAAATGAATCTAAAGCCCATCTAACCTACACTATTCCAATATCATCCGTATGTTTATCCAATGTCCCTTTAAATGCCCTTAACGTTGGGGAATCCACTACTGTTACAGGCAGGCCCTATACTGTTACAGGCAGTAACTATTCCACGCCCTTACTACTCTCTAAGTAAAGAACCTACCTCTGATATCTGTCCTATATCTTTCACCCCTCAATTTAAAGCTATGTCCCCTCGTAACAGCCATCTCCATCCAAGGAAAAAGGCTCACACTGTCCACCCTATCTAACACTGATTATCTTAAATGCCTCGATTAAGTCATCTCTTAACCTTCTTCTTGTGCAGGTTAGATGGATTGGCCATGCTAAATTGACTCTAGCGTCAGGGGGTTAGTTAGGGTAAACCAAAAGATTTCTGGAGCCAACAATTACAAACCTATACTCTCAGTTTACATTACTAAATACATTCTCCATAACTGACTGGAAATTTAGTACTGTAAAAGACAAATGAGATAGCAAACTGCCTTAAAAAAATGCAAGGCCACCTTCCCAGGAGAAGATGAGAAAGGCAAACAAGAACTCCCTTGTTGGAAAAAAGTCCATCTGGTTCACTAATCTCCTTTTGGGAAGGAAATCTGCTGTCTTTACCTGGTCTGGCCTACATGTGACTCCAGAGCCACAGCAATATGGCTGACATTCAACTGCCTTCGGGCAATTAGGAATAGGCAATAAATGCTGACCTGCCAGAGTCGCCCATGTCCCACAAATGAATTAAAAAAGTTCCTCTTTCCAGGTCCCTGCCTACTGATTGCGTAATTAAAACAGTCAGATTAATCGCTGATAATTATTACTGATCTCACCAATCAATAAACCGAGATGAGGAGAAACCATTTCTCGCAGAGGGTGGTGAATTTGTGGAACTCGCTGCCCCATGGCGCGGTGGATATATTTTGAATTAAAAAAGTGGAATGGGTAGGGGGGTGAACTTCAGACCAGGGAGAGTTCAGCCATGATCTGATTGAATGGCGGAGCAGCCTTGAAGAGCTGAATTTGCCTACTTCTGCTTCTAACTCCAATGTTCACTGAGCAGAGTGGCACGGTGGCACTGCTGCCTCACAGTGCCAGGGACTCTGGTTCAATTCCGGCCTCAGGTCATGTCCGCGTGGAGTTTGCATGTTCTCCTCGTGTTACGGGGGTTATGGGGATAGGGCCTGGGTGGGATTGTGGTCAGTGCACACTCGATGGGTCAAATGGCCTCCGTCTGCTCTGTAGGGATCCTATGATTCTAATGTGATGCCAGGTTTCTTTAGGAGCGGGGATGGGGGGGGGTTGCTGGTGTTTTCATAGAACCCTACAGTGCAGAAACAGGCCCTTCGGCCCATCGAGTCTGCACCGAACACAATCCCACCCAGACCCTATCCCCATATCCCTACACATTTTACCTGCTAATCCCTCTAACCTACACATCCCAGGACACTAAGGGGCAATTTTAGCATAGCCAATGAACCTAACCCGCACATCTTTGGACTTTGGTGCCACTGAGACCCTGGTGGGTCCACACACTGCACCCTGCTGGAGTTGACAGGGAGCAATGTGTGGATGTGGCAATAGTGTCCAAGGGGAGGGTGGCGTTGAGGCACCTACTGAGTGTGCTGACATTGGGCGGTTATCCTCGAGGAATCGAGGGATGAGGGTCGGGACTCTCGCACAAATTCTTACAGCTCACTGTGACATTCCCTTCCTTACCGTGTATGGTCTGGAGGATCATGGAGCCTGTTGAGTTAGCTTTCCTACTTATTGCCATAGAGCAGCCGCAGAGACACGTACGTGCCAAGGCACCTGGTTAGGACCAGCGCCCTGCGGAGGAGGGAGATGCTGGGCTTGTAGCTGTTCCGGGAGCAGCACCGCAGAAGTGTGGGTACCGGCCAAGGGTTTTCTGATGTTGGTCATCGTACATGCAGAGATGCCAGGGGAGATGCCTCTGCTCCACTCCATCCAGCATTCAGCCCCCTCCAATAAGCGTGGTGCTGCCTTCTTGGCCGCCATCCCCATTGGAATATTGTGGATCTCCCCAAGCGCTTACAGCGGTCAAGTTGTTGAGGTACGGGTAAAGCATTACCGGTAAGATCAAGAGAGGTGAAAAACCGGGCGTGAACCGATATTTCACCTGCCCGATCCTTCCACCTCACCTCGCCGGAAGTCGGGTGGGACACGGCTTTTCTTCAGCTGCAGTGTAAAAGAAAACTCCATCCCATCCTCGTCGCTATGTTCCTGTTGAGTGTAAGACTCGATGTGGGTACCATTCACCTGACGAAGAGGCAGCCCCCTCGAAAGCTTGTGAGTATATTATCAAATAAATAGGTTGGACTAAAACCTGGTGTTGTCAGACTTTTTACGAGTGTAAGACTCAACAGGAACTCAACTTCAGGCAGGCAATATTGTAAATGTCATTTACACCTCCTTAACAGAGGGGGCACCCGAGATGGCAATGTAACCAGACAATCTTACAAGGTAATCCAAATAGGTCAGTGATCTGACCTGGGTGACAGCTGGCTTGTCTTTGGAGATTGAGAAATGGACACAGGATAACTTATTTTCTATCGCGTTGTGTTTTGTTAGGAATTATAGAATCCTATAGGGCAGAAGGAAGCCATTCGGCCCATCAAGTCTGCACTGACACCAATCCGACCCAAGGCCTATCCCCGTAACTCCATAACTCTAGCTAGTCCCCCTGTCACGATGGGTCAATTTGGCATGGCCAATCCACCTAGGAGTTAGGATTGCAGTAGCAAGTTCCAATTCGAGTGCTTAAGAGTTTTTTTTAAAAAATCTGCTCTTACTACTCAATTTTAAAAGAAATATTTCTGATTTGAACATAGAACCCTACAGTGCAGAAACAGGCCCTTCGGCCCATCGAGTCTGCACCGAACACAATCCCACCCAGACCCTATCCCCATATCCCTACACATTTTACTGCTAATCCCTCTAACCTACACATCCCAGGACACTAAGGGGCAATTTTAGCATAGCCAATGAACCTACCCCGCACATCTTTGGACTGTGGGAGGAAACCGGAGCACCCGGAGAAAACCCACGCAGACACGAGGAGAATGTGCAAACTCCACACAGGCAGTGACCCGAGCCGGGAATCAAACCCAGGACCCTGGAGCTGTGAAGCAGCAGTGCTAACCACTGTGCTACCGTGCCGCCCTGAACTATATCTGCATCTTTCCCGTCACTTCACTTGTATAATGTCACACAGGCCCAACGTCAAAGTGAAACCTCAGTTATACGTCACATACCATTCGGAGTAGCCTCTGGCACAAGAAATAGCTTGGACCAAGAAACCTGCAAATTACTATAAAGTTTCATAACATGCTGCGGATGAATTGCAAACCAAATATAATTTTGCTATGGGGCCTGACAGCATTCAATTGAAATGTCAAACGTGGGGAATGATTTACTTCGGCAGAGGGCAAATCATAATTGCCAACAGTTGCATGTGTGGAGTTCCTGTCACTCGTCACCTCCGCATATCTCACTGTCACAGTCACACTCGCACGTCGTTCGAGATTAAAGACGGGGGGAGGGAGGGGGGTACTGAACCGACCTCATTTATCATCGTCGTTTACAAGGTCACACAAGAGCAATGTGGGTTCGGTCGAAAAGGCCTTCGATTCTCTGCGTTTAATGCGCCTTGTGTTGTTCGAGGAAATATGGAACGAAGTGATTACACCTGATAGAATCCCTCCGGCCCTTTAGATCTGCACCGACAACAATCCCACCCAGTCCCTAATTCCCGTGACCCCACACATTTACCTTACTAATCCCCCTGACACTAGGATCAATTTAGCACGGCCAATCAACCTGCGAGGTCGATAGTCGAGTAACGATAGAATGGTGGGCTTCCAACTGAATTCGCTCAAGTGATTCAAATCAGTGTTTTCTGTTATCAGGATGTGGGAATGCAGAAGTAGGAGTGGGCCATACAGTTCAGTCCATGGGCATTCAGCAATTAGGTCTTCTTGGATCTACAGGCAGGATTTTTTGGCCACATTCGCCCCCAAATCCAGAAGATCCACCCCCCCCCTCCCCACACCCCTTCCCCCGGTCAACGAACCTTTGCAAGATGCATCCCCGGCTCCGAGGCACGGAAAAATTCCACCCCGCATCTCCACTCTTTGTTCCAGATTCTTTTGAATTCACTCACATACCAAAAAAAAAATCGACTGAGCTCAGAAATGAAGTTTTGATTTTTTTTTATAGAACCCTACAGTGCAGAAACAGGCCCTTCAGCCCATCGAGTCTGCACTGAACACAATCCCACCCAGACCCTATCCCCATATTCCTACACATTTACCTGCTAATCCCTCTAACCTACACATCCCAGGACACTAAGGGGCAATTTTAGCATAGCCAATGAACCTAACCCGCACATCTTTGGACTGTGGGAGGAAACCGGAGCACCCGGAGAAAACCCACGCAGACACGAGGAGAATGTGCAAACTCCACACAGGCAGTGACCCGAGCCGGGAATCGAACCCAAGACCCTGGAGCTGTGAAGCAGCAGTGCTAACCCACTGTGCTACTGTGCCGCCCAACATTAGGGACAACATTGTCCCCAGCATTAGGGATTTCCCATTTCACTGCGCCTTGTGAGAAAACGTGCCTGTCGCTTTCATTTCCAAATGGCCTAACTCAAACCAAATTCTGGGTCCACGCTTCCCAATGCTGGGAAAACACTTTCTCTGCTTCCGCCCCTTCATCATTTTAAAGATCGTGATTAAAGTTACTCAGAAGGTTGTGGGTTAAAGACCCAATTCACGGACTTCAGCGCAGAACTGCAGACTGACCTCCCTGTGCAATGCTGGAGGTGTGCTGCACTGTCAGAGGTGGGTGTCTGAGGTACTGAACAGAAGCCCCATCTGCTCTTAGTAGCTGAACTCCGAACATTCAAAGGCACACATTTGACAAAGAATTCTCCTCAGTGTCCTGGCCAATAATTAGTCCTCAAATGAAAATGGAGCACTCGAACATTATCTCATAGAATCATAGAATCCCTACAGTGCAAAAGGAGGCCATTCAGCCCATCGATTCTGCACCAGCAACAATCCCACCTAAGCCTTATCCCCAAAAACCCACATATTTACCTCGCTAATTCCTCTAACCGACACATCCTGGGACACTAAGGGGCAACTTTCGCATGGCCAATGTACCTAACCCGCACATCTTTGGACTGTGGGAGGAAACCAGAGCACCGGAGGAAACCCACATAGAATCCTTCCACTGGGAGAATGTGCAAGCTCCACATAGACAGTGACACAAGCCAGAAATTGAAGCCGGGTCCCTGGCGCTGTGAGGCAGCAGTGCTAACCACTGTGCCACCTCATTTATAGTTGGAGGATCTTGCCGTGCGTGTCTATGATATTACAGCAGCGGTTATATTTTAAACAACTTTAAACAAAGTCCCTGAGGGTGACCAAAGGCTGTGCATGGTGCTATATAAATGCCTGTTTCCCCTTTATAGGATGACACTGCACCAGGGATCCAGGTTCAATTCCGGCTTGGGTCACTGTCTTTGTGGAGTTTGCACATTCTCCCCGTGTCTGCGTGGGTTTCGTCCTACACTCTGAAGATGTGTGGATTAGGTGCATTATCCATGGTAAATGTGTGGAGTGATAAGGATAGGGCAGAGGAGACGGCCTGGGTAAGATGTTTTTCGGAAAGTTGGCACGGACCCAATGGGCTGAATGGTCTCTTTCTGCACTGGAGGGCCTCCATGATTCCATGATTGAGTGGTTTCAGGTCACCACTCAAATCTCTAAAGCGAAGGGAGTTGCAACTGGTCTTCCCAAGCTAATCATTTTGACTTGATATCATTCCAGGGAATCTACAGCATTGGAGAACAACTTGGTACGGCTTATAAGAACATAAGAAATAGGAGCAGGAGTAGGCCATCTAGCCCTTCGAGCCTGCCCCGCCATTCAATAAGATCATGGCTGATCTGTCTTGGCTCAGCTCCACCTTCCCACCCTCTTCCCATAACCCTTAATCCCTTCTCTTATCAAAAACCCATCAACCCGTTTCTTAAAAATATTTAGCGAGGCAGCCTCCACCACTTCAACGGGCAGAGAATTCCAGAGATTCACCACCCTTTGAGTGAAGAAGTTCCTCCTCAACTCCGTTCTAAACCGCCTCCCCTTTATCTTGAGGCTGTGCCCCCTAGTCCTACTGTCTTTTTTGAGCGGGAAGAGTCTCTCCGCCTCTATCCTATCCATCCCATTCATCATCTTATACGTCTCAATGAGTCTCCCCTCATTCTTCTAAACTCTAACGAGTACAAGCCTAGTTTATTCAGCTTCTCCTCATAGCTCAATCCCCTCAACTCCGGTATCAGCCTAGTAAACCTCCTCTGCACTCCCTCCAAGGCCAAAATATCCTTGCGCAGGTGCGGCGCCCAAAACTGCACACAGTAACCATCAACGTACCAACCTGAATGGGCAGAGGTTGGCAGGGTTGGGTTAATAAAGGCTGCGCTGTTATGTAGACAGTAAGAAGTCTCACAACACCAGGTTAAAGTCCAATCAGTTTATTTGATCGTAAGCTTTCGGAGCGCTGTTCCTTCATCAGAACCTTCCACACACCTGATGAAGGAACACCGTTTCCGAAATCTTGGAGGTTTCCTATCAAATAAACTGGTTGGACTTTAACCTGGTGTTGTGAGACTTCTTACCCCAGTCCAACATCGACATCTCTACATCATGACGTTGTACAGAAACATAGAAGAAAGGGACAGGGGGAGGCCATTTGGCCCTTCAAGCCTGCTCCGCCATTAGTCACGATTATTGGCTTATTGTCCAACTCGATAGTCTAAATCCTGCTTTCTCCCCATAATCTTTGACCCCATTCGCTATATTCAGCCACCTCTCGAATACATTTTGGCATCAACTACTTACTGTGGTAATGAATTCCACAGGCTCACCAGTCTTTGGGTGAAGAAATGTCTCCTTATCTCTGCCTGAAATATTCTACCCTGAATATTGAGTATGTTATTTCAGCCCAGCACAGTGATATAAATCAGCCTGATGACACCAGATGCTTACACTCTATCAAATTAAAGCCCAGTAATGTAATGCTGTTTATATGAAATATTGGACAGCTCCGACTGTTTAATTTCTTTCCCCGCCCAGAGCAGTTTAAGGCGACAATAATAATTCTTTACCCTTTTTCATTGTTCTAGGAAAAGCACCAGGACACATTAACTATTGACACCGACCCGGGCACAAGTCAGCACTGGCAACAGGAAACCTCGCTGAAGAAAAACATCCATCTGAAAACACAAAACACTTTTAACTGCTCGCTTCGCCAGTTCAGTTTTATTCTAATTTTCTGGTGAAGGTAACAAGGGGCTAAAGGCTTGCGATTGTAATGGTATTAATGTAGTGATCTTCATTAATGTGTTGCTACTAACGGTGTTAGCATTCAATGCTGCTGCCTCACCAAAGCAGTCAGCATAATTCAGGACCCCGTACCCCACCCCCCGGACATTGTCTCTTCCACCTTCTTCCATCGGGAAAAAGATGCAGAAGTCTGAGGTTATGTACGAACCAACTCAAAAATAGCTTCTTCCCGAATGCTGTCAGACTTTTGAATGGTCTTACCTTGCATTAAGTTGATCTTCCTCTACACCGTGGCTATGTCTATGCAGCAACAAGGATATCCATCCATGCCCACTTTGTTTGATGGTCTCTGCCTGCCGCTCTTTTGAAAGAAAACATGCCCTCCATTCCCTCGAGGAGAATCGCCAGCTTCACATCATAAAAGCCAGGGTCTGTCTCAGGGCCCAGGTCTCTCAAATCCAAAGTTATGCCCTCCAATCTGAATTTACAGCACGGAAATGGCAACTGCAGTAATAGCCGATTTGCCTTGTTTAAACAGGGGTAGGATTCGAGGAGTCCAACTTGCCCGTGTGGTCACCAAATTGTCCATGTCAGTTTTAGGGGGGTGCCCCCATGAAATTTGGGGTTGATGACTGCTTCCTCCCAGGGGACGGGTTCGGAATTGTGAAATGGTCCCAACTTTCATTTCCTGCCTCCGCAATGCAAATCCAGCCTTTGGGTGACTGTGTGTGTTATCTGGTTCGAAGTTACCATTTCCCTGTACACAAGAAGTTTAAAGTGGAGATCATTATCGAAAATCTAGACATTTATCAGCAAGTTTTTATTCATTTCTGGCAAGACTGTGGGATATTAAGGGATTATCTATTTCTACATTAGGGACAGTCTGCAGTAACATTTTCTGGGAAATTCTGCAGAACATGTTAGAGTCTAGAGTTTCTTGTTAACGCAAGCACTGTGCATCAGGAGGGAATAAGAAGCTGTGAATGCTGCAATGCTGCAATGTATAAATATAAATTTACTGAAGTATGTTACTGGAATTCCCAAAAAGTCTACTTCCTTGGCCTTTATGTGGAGCAACTAAAATCCACCCTGAGATTTCCATTCTAGTGTAAATGGTTTCATCGCAAGCAATAAAAAATGTGGTACAGATCATTACAAAATACCAAATGGCGTACAGAATCTTCTAGAATCTTCTGTTAAATGTGGAAGTTGTGGAATCCATCACTTGCAATTGTCAGAATAGTCACTTCCTGAAAAACTAGCCAGGAAATTCTCCTTGTTTTTGCGGTGCACCACATAATCAGAGACATTGGCCAGAATTTTACCAGCACACCCGGCCAGAATCGGGATGGGCGAGGCTCACAGGACGACATTCTCTGTTGCCCTGAGACGGGATCTTCCAAACCTCGGATGGATGAGGCAATAAAATTCCGGCGATTGGCCAGAATTCTCCGGCTGTTCACACCCCTTCCTCTGCTGCCATTGAGAATGAGGAATTTGGCGCTGAGCCAAATCTCTATTCACTGCAGGGGGACAGGAGAATCCCAGCTGCGGGCGAGGTCAGAGAATCCTGGCCCATGTTCTTTGGCCCGTTCCAGCTAGGAAACGTTATTTAGATCCACCAACACAGATCATTTCCATTTTCATTTGTGTTTCGAAATAAGTCCATTGAATGGAAATCGTATTTTCTTCTTTCTGTCCTGAAAATGTGGACCTCATGCTGCGTGCAGTCCCATGGGTGTTGGATACCCTCCAATATGTGTGGGTTAGGTTGGTTGCCCATGCTACATTGCCCCTTAGTGTCAGGGAGATTAGCAGGTTAAATATGTGCGTTTTGGGGAGAAGGCCTGGGTGGGACTGTGGGCAGTGCAGGCTCGATGGGCCGAATGGCCTCCTTCTGCACTGTCGGGATTCTATGAGAAGGGGCAATTCTTAATCTCTTGCTCTTGGGATGTCCCATTCTCATTTGGATGGTCCACACCTCTGAATACAGAAATTGCAAGAGGAGCAATTGTTTCCCAAGCCAGATGAATTATGAAATGTGATGCAAATCCTTTATCTGTTGGTTTAGACCATGAATGTAGCATTACATACGTCTGCCTCCTACCTACTGACTCAGTGTCCTTGCAATCTTCCCTTACAGTCTTCTAATTTAACCCATCAATACATTACATAATGGTGACAGGGATGGTAGTCCCTGGTGGGACACCGTAAATAAAATATCAAAGAACATAAGAAATAGGAGCAGGAGTAGGCCACCTAGCCCTTCGAGCCTGCCCCACCATTCAATAAGATCATGGCTGATCTGTCGTGGCTCAGTTCCACTTTCCCGCCCTCTCCCCATAACCCTTAATCCCCCTGCCGATCAAAAACCTATCAACCCGCGTCTTAAAAACGTTTAGCAAGGTAGCCTCTACCACTTCAACGAGCAAACAATTCCAGAGATTCACCACCCTTTGAGTGAAGAAGTTCATAAGAACATAAGAAATAGGAGCAGGAGTAGGCCATCTAGCCCCTCGAGCCTGCCCCGCTATTCAATAAGATCATGGCTAATCTGTCGTGGCTCAGTTCCACCTTCCCGCCCTCTCCCCATAACCCTTAATCCCCTCTCTTATCAAAAACCCATCAACCCGCGTCTTAAAAATATTTAGCGAGGCAGCCTCCACCACTTCAACGGGCAGAGAATTCCAGAGATTCACCACCCTTTGAGTGAAGAAGTTCCTCCTCAACTCCGTTCTAAACCGCCCCCCCTTTATCTTGAGGCTGTGCCCCCTAGTCCTACTGTCTTTTTTGAGCGGGATCTTTGCGCAGGTGCGGCACCCAAAACTGCACACAGTACTCCAGCTGCGGCCTCACCAATGCCCTATACAGCTGTAGCAAGACCTCCCTACTTTTATATTCAATCCCCCTCGCTATGAAGGCCAGCATCCCATTCGCCTTCCTGACCACCTGCTGCACCTGCAAGCTGGGTTTTTGCGACTCATGCACAAGGACCCCGAGGTCCCTCTGCACCGTTGCCTGCTGCAGTTTTTCGTCACCTAAGTAATAGTCCTTCCTACCATTCTTCCTACCAAAGTGGACCACCTCACACTTGCCAACATTAAATTCCATTTGCCATTTCCTGGCCCATTCGCCCAGCCTATCTAGATCCTTCTGCAGACTCTCCACACCCTCCGCGCAATTTGCCTTTCCCCCAATCTCGGTGTCATCAGCAAATTTCAACACCCTACACTCGGTTCCCTCCTCCAGATCATCTATATAAATGGTAAATAGCTGAGGCCCCAGCACCGACCCCTGGGGCACTCCACTAGTCACCATCCGCCAATCCGAATAGCACCCATTGACCCCCACTCTCTGCCTCCTATTTGACAACCAATCCTCTATCCACGCTAACACCCCACCCCCAACTCCATGTCCCTTGACCTTCTGCAATAACTCTTGTGAGGTACTTTGTCAAATGCCTTCTGAAAATCCAGAAAGACCACATCCACTGGCTCTCCTCTATCCACCGCCCTAGACACATCCTCATAGAACTCCAGTAAATTTGTCAGACACGACTTCCCTTTAATAAACCATGCTGCGTCTGCTCTATCAAGCAATTCCCTTCAAGATGCCTCGCAATTTCCTCCTCAATGACGGATTCTAACATTTTACCTACCACAGACGTTAAACTAACCGGCCTATAATTCCCCGCCTTTTGCCTGGCACCCTTCTTAAACAACGGCGTAACATTAGCCGTTTTCCAATCTTCTGGCACTTCCCCGGAATCCAGCGACGTCTGGAAAATAACCACCAAGGCATCCACTATCACCTCCGCCATTTCTTTCAGAACCCTCGGATGCATTCCATCCGGTCCTGGGGACTTGTCCACAATCAGCCCCTCCAGTCTGTCGAGCACCGCCTCTCTAGTAACAGTAATGTCATTAAGACCCTCCAGTCCTACCACCTTTCCATCGCTAACACCCGGCAAATTATTCACGTCCTCCTCCGTGAAGACAGAAACAAAAAAGTTATTCAATACCTTAGCCATATCCCCATCCCCTACCACTAGCTCCCCTTTCTCATCCTCTAAAGGACCAACGTTCACCCTAGCCAGCCTCTTCCTTTTTATATATTTATAAAAACTCTTGCTATCCTTTTTTATATTAAGCGCTAGCCCAGCATCATTGTTTCTCCTACCCTTCTTTATCAACTTCTTTGTCAATCTTTGTTTACATTTAAACCTCTCCCAATCCTCTCCTCGCCCACTACTCTTAGCTACTCTAAATTCCTCCACTTTTAATTTAACACTTTCCTTCACCTCCTTCGTTATCCACGGCTTATTACCTCTCCTCCTACTGTCCTTTTTGACCATCGGAATAAATTTCCGCTGAGCACCAAGAAAGATCTCCTTAAAGATCCTCCACTGCTCCTCAGCAGACCCTCCCTCCAACGCGCTCCCCCAGTCAACATTCACCAATTCTTCTCTCATCCTACCATACTCCCCTCTATTCAAACAAAGTACGCATGTCCGGGAACCCACTTTCTCCTCCTCCATCTGCACCAGAAACTCCACCATACAATGATCACTCTCCCCAAGAGAATCCTTCACCGCAAGGTCCCTAATTCTACCCGCCTCATTACATAGCACAAGATCCAAGATAGCTCGCTCCCTCGTCGGCTCCAACACACACTGTTCCAGGAAACTATCCCGGCAGCATTCCAAGAACTCCTCCTCGAGCCCACTGCGTCCAACATGGGTCGACCAATCAATATGCAGATTGAAATCCCCCATAACTACGGCCGTCCCATTCCTGCACGCCGCACTTATTTGCGCGTTAACAGCCCGCTCCACCTCCAGATCATTATTCGGGGGCCTATAGACGACACCCACCAGCATCTTCCTCCCTTTGCTGTTCCTAATCTCCACCCACAACGATTCCACTTTCTGCTCCTTGGCTCCAATATCATCCCTTGCTACCACCTTGATGCTATCCTTAATCAGCAGAGCTACGCCCCCCCCTTTTCCCTCCTGCCTATCCTTCCTAAACACTTGATAGCCCTGTACATTCATCTCCCAGTCCCTGTCACCCTTCAGCCACGTCTCTGTAATGGCCACCAGATCGTATCCATTTGTGTCGATCTGCGCCACTAGCTCATCCACTTTATTCCGAATGCTTCGTGCATTCAGATAAAACGCTTTCATCCCAACCTTCACCTGGACCCTAATTACCGTAACGCCACCAACCATACTCACGCCCCCTCCTCCCTCTATTATTGGGACATCCTCGGCCTCTTCCCTTACCTGTACCTATCCTCCTCAGCTCTGTTCTAAATCACCCCCCCTTTATCTTGAGGCTGTGCCCCCTAGTCCTACTGTCCTTTCTGAGCGGGAAGAGTCCCTCCACCTCTATCCTATCCATCCCATTCATCATTTTATATGTCTCAATGAGATCTCCCCTCATTCTTCTGAACTCTAACGAGTACAAGCCTAGTTTATTCAGCCTCTCCTCATAGCTCAACCCCCTCAACTCCGGTATCAGCCGAGTAAACCTCCTCTGCACTCCCTCCAAGGCCAAAATATCCTTGCGTAAGTACGGCGCCCAAAACTGCACACAGTACTCCAGCTGCGGCCTCACCAATGCCCTATACAGCCGCAGCAAGACCTCCCTACTTTTATATTCAATCCCCCTCGCTATGAAGGCCAGCATCCCATTCGCCTTCCTGACCACCTGCTGCACCTGCAGGCTGGGTTTTTGCGACTCATGCACAAGGAAACTTAATTAAGTCTAATGTCTTAACGAATTAAAACTAATGTCATTCCCGGGAGTGATGATGATGTACAGCAGCACTCATAGTGCCCACTGGCTATGGAAGTGTGCTGACGGACATTGCATGCTCCCTCTCCAAGGCCCCTCGGCTACAAATATAGACAGGAAAATAGTCAGGTTGGACGATCCCTCAATCTCCCACTGCCTGAACCTGTTGATGAAGTCTTTCTTTATATTCTTTAGATCAGACAGCCCCTGATGAGGTACGGTAACTAAACCATAAAATCAAATGGACATTTCATATATTACATCAGAATGTCATTCCTGGCATTGCAACCCATCATCCATAGCATCCACTAGTCACAGAAAGCCTCGAGCATATCAGCAGACACTCCTACTCCCTCCCCAAGGCCACCCTGCCTCAGCAGAGGGGCAGTCAATTCAGATGATCCCCGTGAATGCCCAACGCCAATCTTTTTGACGAATCAAATGAAAAAAAGTCAAAGTGAGGGGCAAAATAAAAGGGGAAGCCCCTTAAAGGGAGGTGGGGCGGGGGGGGGGGGAACTACCCAAAACAAAAAAGAAAATCAAAGCGGAAAGGAAACTTAACACATCAAATCAAAATGTGATTCAAGGGGCCAATAATACACTCCAGCCCCCTGCAGTGCCCAGTTGGCAAGGAAGACTGCAACTGCTCCCATGGACACCACATGCTTCCTCCCCAACTGAGGATACCCAACTGTGAGTGTAGCCATAGCAGAGGGCGGACAGTCAGGTCAGATGACCCACTCGGTCACCCACTGCCTAGACCTCTTTATGGAGTTTTTCTATATATAAATATATGTGTGTGTGTGTGTGTGTGTACACGTGTGTGTTCAAGGTTTTGATTTATTATTGTCACATGTATTGGTATAGAATGAAAAGTATTGTTTCTTGCACACTATGTGGACAAAATGTACTGTTCATATAGTACATAGGGGAGAAGGAAAAGAAAGGGCGCAGAATGTAGTGTTGCAGTCACAGCTAGGGTGCAGAGAACTTAATATAGAACATAGAACATTACAGCACAAACAGGCCCTTCGGCCCTCGAGTTGCGCCGATCACATCAACCCCACCAATCTATAGACCTATCTATAACCCCCAATCCCATTAAACCCCATATACTCATCCAGAAGTCTTTTAAAAGACCCCAGCGAGTTAGCCTCCACCACCGACGATGGCAGCCGATTCCATTCACTCACCACCCTCTGAGTGAAAAACTTACCCCTAACATCACCTCTGTACTTCCCTCCCCGCACCTTAAATCTGTGTCCTCTCGTAGCGACCATTTCAACCCGGGGAAATAGCCTCTGAGAGTCCACCCGATCTATTCCTCTCAACATTTTATAAACCTCTATCAGGTCGCCTCTCAACCTTCGCCTCTCTAGGGAAAAGAGTCCCAGCTCCCTCAACCTATCTTCATAAGGCATGCCTCCCAGTCCAGGGGAGTCTTTGTAAATCTCCTCTGCACCCTTTCAATAGCTTCTACGTCTTTCCTATAGTGAGGCGACCAGAACTGTGCACAGTACTCCAAATGAGGCCTGACAAGGGTCCTGTAAAGTTGCAGCATTACTAATATAAGGGAGGTCCTTTCAAAAGTCTGATGGCAGCAGGGCAGACTGTTCTTCAGTCAGTTAATACGTGATCTCAGACTTTTGTATCTTCTTCCCAATGTAAGAAGGTGGAAAACAGAATGTCTGGAGTGCGTGGGGTCCTTAATTATGCTGGCTGCTTTTCCAAGGCAATGGGAAGTGTGGACAGAATCAATGGAAAAGCAGCCAGCATTATTAAGGACCCCACGCACTCCAGACATTCTCTCTTCCACCTTCTTACGTTGGGAAAAAGATGGACTGGGCTACATTCACAACCCTTTGCAGTTTCTTATGGATTAGTCAGAGCAGGAGCCATACCAAGTTGTGATACAACCAGAAAGAATGCTTTCTGTGGGTGCTTTCTATGGTAAACATTGGTGAGAGTCATAACTGACATGCTGAATTTTCTTCGTCTCCTGAGAAAGTAGATGCATTGGGTTAGCTTTCTTAACTATAGTGTTGGCATGGAAGGACCAGGACACATTGTTAGTGATTTAGAAACCTGAAGCTTTTGACCATTTCCACTTTGTTCCCATTGATGTAGACAGGGGCATATCCTCCACTAAGCTTCCTGAAGGGGATAACTCACCTTCAGGAAGCTTAATCAATTGATGCTCTTACTTGTGCACCCTTACACTGGATAATGCAATTAACTAATGACTGCTGACCATCTAGTTCAGTTTGGTGGTATTTGCATGCTGGCAGTCTGACTCAGCTTTTTTTTATTTGTTAATGTCACAAATCGGATTACATTAACACTCCAACAAAGTTAGAGTGAAAATCCCCTAGTTGTCACACTCCATCACCTGTTTGGGGACACTGAGGGAGAATTTAGCATGACCAATGCACCTAACCAGCACGTCGTTTCACACTATGGAAGGAAATTGGAGCACCCACAGGAAACCCACGCAGACATGGGGAGAACGTGCAGACTCCACACAGACAGTGACCCAAGACGCGAATGGAACCTGGGTCCCTGGTGCTATGAGACAGCACTATGCCACCCTATTGACTCAGACATGAGATGAAGAAACCCCCAGTGGTAGAGAGTCCACACCATCGGATTACTGCTAAAGCATCAAAGGCAGAAGCCTGCCTCAGGAGGTTATGAGATACGAATAGCACAATTCCATAAAATAGTCAGAAAACAAAGTGTTTCTTATTCATTCATGGGATATGGGTGTTACTGGCTGGGCCAACATTTATTGCCCATCCCCTCGTTGTCCTTGTTCAAAGTCAACCACGTTGCTGTGTCTCTGGAGTCACATGTAGGCCAGACCAGGTAAGGATGGCAGATTTCCTTCCCTAAAGAACATTAGTGAACCAGATGGGTTTTTCCGACAATCAACAATGGTTTCGCTGTCATCAGTAGCTTCTTAATTCCAAATATTTTTTATTGAACTCAAATATCTATCATCTGCTTTGGTGGGATTCGAACCCGGGTCCCAAAAACAAGAGCTGATTTTCGAGATGAATAATCTAGCGATAATACCACTGGGTCATCGCCTCCCCTGCCCCAGCAGCTCTCCTGGAGAGGCAAAAGAAATCTGATGGTGTCTCTTGATGCTGCCACAAACCCCTTCACATTTCTGTATCCATGAAGATACTTCTTCATATCGGTGTCCCAAGCCTGCTGGTTTCACCCCAGCAATAGAAAACAAGGTTTAAATTTCACTCCTTAAAAAAATAAATGGGCTTGTAACTATGTTGAAAGAGGTGATGGACGTAGCAGCTGCTTTTAGTTGCTGTTTTCAACTTTTGCTGCAGATCCCAGGACTTCATCCATCACCAGGATCTAAAATAAGTCATTAAAATGGGATGACCGCAGACTCGACTTATCATTCCTCATGTGAGCAACTGGGTGGCTGAAACAGGATTAGAGCTCTGCTCATTCTGCGGTGTTTCATCAGGGATTAAATACCCTCTTACGCTCTGCGCCCCCCTCGCCGCACACAGTTCTGAATGAAAGTGACTTTATTCAGGGTCCCGAACAGAAAGTTTCTTTTTTGCAGCGAAAAGTGACTTTGTTACCCTCTGATGTTTTAAATCAGATTACACAACGCAGGCGAAAGCTCGGAATTAGCATGCAGGATCGTGTGTCCCTGTGAGGGGATTCATTATCACAGCTTCTTTAATTTGGAGCCTTCGCACAAAGTTGTTACTCGAACAAAAGGGAAACGTAGGCAATCATGGTTTAGATGTAACCGAGCTCGTCGCCTGTAATAATTTCTTGTGTTACCTGAGAGCGCTGTTGCTTGTTCAATGGATTTAGAGTTAACCTCATTATTTGTAGAAGCCCCTTTCCATTAAATGAAAAGAGGAACCCCTCCCTGATGATCTACTGGAATATAGCTACTGCACGCACTGTGATTGTGACAACCTTGAACTCCCTGTTGCTGCTGTAACATCACCTATGTAATTTTACAATCCTCAGGCCTCTCCACTCAAACCGGCAGATATATGTCTTCATTTTCCTTTTAAGATTATTATTGGAAACTGTATGCAAAATTTACACCAGAGCAGCAAACATCGAATGCTTCATATCTCTATGAAGGCTGCAGAGTGAGCTGAACTTGAAGAGCTTTTCCTTCCCTGCAGTCTGCCCCTTTACTCATGTCTGGAACTGGTTTACAAAGCATCTTCAGGAGGCTCTGTGGTTAGCATCCCCAGAAGCTCCAGGTTTGAGTTCCTCCAAAATTCATTGATAAGGCTTTGAGATGCTCTCAAGAAGCGGGGGCCCTGATCAAAGTCTGGGGGCCAATAGAGCAAAGGCAAGGAGCCGGAATGTCATTTTCCGGATTGGAACCAAACAGATGTGGGACCAAAACAAAATGGCCACAAAACAGCACACTCCCCAGGTCCCAACTCCATTCCTGGCCTAGACAATTTAATTGAGGGGGAGTGATGGCCTCGTGGTATTATTGCTCGACTATTAACCCAGAAACTCAACCACTGTCCTGGGGACCAGGTTCGAATCCCGTCATGATAGCCTGGGTTCGATTCCCGGCTCGGGTCACTGCCTGTGTGGAGTTTGCACATTCTCTTCGTGTCTGCGTGGGTTTTCTCCGGGTGCTCCGGATTCCTCCCACAGTCCAAAGATGTGCGGGTTAGGTTCATTGGCTATGCTAAAATTGCCCCTTAGTGTCCTGGGATGTGTAGGTTGGAGGGATTAGCAGGTAAATGTGAAGGGATATGGGGATAGGGTCTGGGTGGGATTGTGTTCGGTGCAGACTCGATGGGCCGAAGGGCCTGTTTCTGCACTGTAGGGTTCTAGGGTTCTATAGCCGGTGGAATTTGAATTCAAGAAAAATATCTGGAGTTAAGAATCTATTGATGTCCATGAAACCATTGTCGGAAAAACCCATCTGGTTCACTAATGTCCTTTAGGGAAAGAAATCTGCCATCCTTACCTGGTCTGGCCTACATGTGACTCCAGACCCACAGCACTGTGGTTGACTCTCACCTGCCCTCCAAGGGCAACGAAGGACGGACAATAAATGCTGGCCAGCCAGCGATAGCCATGTCCCACAAACGAAAGAAAAAAAAGCATCTTGGGATGTTCAATTGCGTTAAAGAGGCTATGTAAATATAAGTTGTTACCCTTCCATATTCCAAGGAATACAAGTTTAGTTTATGTAATCTCACCATGTGGAGGCTTTGGAGAGAGTGCAGAAAAGGTTTACCAGGATGTTGCCCGGTACGGAGGGTATTAGCTATGAGGTGAGACTGGGCAAACTGGGGTTGTTCTCCCTGGAAAGACGGAAGATGTGGGATGACCTAATAGAGGTGTATAAGATTGTGAAGGGCATAGATAGGGTGAACAGTGGGAAGCTTTTTGCCCAGGGCGGGGGTGACGAACCCAAGGGGTCACAAGTTCAAGGTTAAGGGGGCAAGGTTCAAACACAGATGTCAGGGGGATGTATTTTACACAGAGGGTGGTGGGGGCCTGGAATGCGCTGCCAAGCAAGGTGGCTGAGGCAGACACGCTGGGATTGTTTAAGACTTATCCAGAAACCCACATGAACAGACTGGGAATAGAGGGATACAAACGAATGGTCTAGTTGGGCACATGAGCAGCACAGGCTTGGAGGGCTGAAGGGCCTGTTCCTGTGCTGTATTGTTCTTTGTACGTAATCCAAACATGCTGGTGAATCTGCCCTACATTCCTTCCAAAGCCAAGTCCTTCTTAAGGTGTCTGCTGCATAGTGCCCCAGATGTGGTCTGACCAGGGCTTTGCATTGCTGGAGTAAAACATCTTCCTCTTTTAAATTCCGACCGGCGAATTGTAAACCCAAACGTTTTATTATTTATTCATTTGTTAGTGTCACAAGTAGGCTTACATTAACACTGCAATGAAGTTATTGCGAAAATCCCCCAGTCGCCACACTCCGCTGCCAGTTCGGGTGCGCTGAGGGAGAATTTAGCATGGCCAATGCGCCTAACCCAGCACGTCTTTCGGGCTGTGTGGGGGGGGAAAACCGGAGCACCCGGAGGAAACCCACGCAGACACGGGGAGAACATGCAGATTCCACAGACAGTGAGCCAAGCCAGGAATCGAACCCAGGTCCCTGGCGCTGTGAGGCAGCAGTGCCAACCACTGTGCCACCGTGCTCCTTTTCATTAGTTCTTGGGACCTGACCACTTCATTGTAATGATCTACGGCAGTGGTTCACAACCAGTGTGCCACCCTGGTCGGACATGTGGGCATGGACTAACGGAACTTGGATCTGACGAGAAAGGCCCCACACAAAAAAATGAAAACTCAGAAAAGGCACAGGAGACCCTGGAAGAAGAAAGAGAGACAAAGAGAGAGAGAGAGATTAAAGAAATAACAGACTCGAGGACAGTGAGGGCTAAATACAAAGTTCTCAGTCAGGAAAGACGATGGATAAAATAGGAGGTGGACCTCAAACTGTTTTTTACAGTATAGAGATGGGAGCCACTGATCTATGGGTTGTACATGTTCAAAGCTGATTGAGGCAGGATGATCTATAATTCTCATGGCGTCTTGTAAAGCTGTCTGTTGGTGCTCTGATATCCTCCCCCAGGTGGAACACAGGGGAAGAAATAATTTGTTTTCCGTGTTTCAGATTCTGCGGGGGCTAAACAGAGTAAACCTTTCCCCATTCTGCCCTCTCCCTCCAGCCTGCTGACTGGGAACGTTACCCATCTCTGCATTTCCAGCGATTTTTCTCACGTAACACATAGACTGTAACAGTTCATAAATCTCTCACACACGAGTACATTTAATGTAGCACTGGGATCGCAGCTCCCTTTTGCTACATATAGCAAGAAGCAGGCATTGCAGAGCTGAGTCTGTTTCTAATGTAATAGGAGGAGTGCAGTATCTTTAACAAGGGAGCAAGTGGGTGAGAATTGGAATTTACAGAAGGTTCAGTAATGTTTTCCTCTGGCGGGCTACATCTCCAGGGTATATTAGAGAAGGACTAGCAATTCTAACCACACACAGAGTGATTTTAGTTGATTTCCAGCCTGCAATTGTACAAAGTTCTTCCCAGTTTTACACTTTCTGTGGGTTCTGTTGCACATCACCCTCTATCCTATTCCCTGTTAGTATGGTGGTTAATATCTCTTGTCTCTCACGCGGGCCACTAGGGCTCAGTTACCCGATGGGGAGACATTTCATTTTAAGGCGTAAAATGGTTAGTATAACTGCCTCACATCGCCAGGGACCTGGGTTCAATTCCGGCCTGGGGTGACTCTCTGTGTGGAGTTTGCACATTCTCCCCCTGTCTGAGTGGGTTTCCTCCGGGTGCTCCAGTTTCTTCCCACAGTCCAAAGATGTGTGGGTTCGGTTGATTGGGTCTTGGGTTCATGTCACATTATCCGTAACCCCCATGACATGCCTGAACTTGCAACATCTCACTTACTGTCCTGTCTGGAGATAATACACAGTGCAGAGGAGGTTTACTAGGCTGATACCGGAGTTGAGGGGATTGAGCTATAAACTGAATAAACTAGGCTTGTACTCGTTAGAGTTTAGAAGAATGAGGGGAGATCTCATTGATGAAGATGATGAATGGGATGGATAGGATAGAGGTGGAGAGACTCTTCCCGCTCAAAAAAGACAGTAGGACTAGGGGGCACAGCCTCAAGATAAAGGGGGGGCGGTTTAGAACGGAGTTGAGGAGGAACTTCTTCACTCAAAGGGTGGTGAATCTCTGGAATTCTCTGCCCGTTGAAGTGGTGGAGGCTGCCTCGCTAAATATTTTTAAGAAGCGGGTTGATGGGTTTTTGATAAGAGAGGGGATTAAGGGTTATGGGGAGAGGGCGGGAAGGTGGAACTGAGCCACGACAGATCAGCCATGATCTTATTGAATGGCGGGGCAGGCTCGAAGGGCTAGATGGCCTACTCCTGCTCCTATTTCTTATGTTCTTATGTATACTTAATGCTATCTCCACTCACATTGTCTGCACCTTTTAGACTTGAATAGCAGATTAGCTGTAAAGACTGGCATTCTAATCAGCAGTCTATAAACTGTGTATGCCTTTATTTGCCCTGTTTGTGATCTGAACTTTCCACTTACCTGACGAAGGAACAGCATTTCCGAAAGCTTGTGAGGTTTACTATCAAATAAACTTGTTGGACTTTAACCTGGTGTTGTGAGACTTCTTACTGTGTTTACCCCAGTCCATCGCCAGCATCTCCACATCATGAGGTTGATTGGCTATAGTAAATTGACCCTGGTGGCAGGGGTACTAGCAGAGTAAATGTGTGGGGTTACGGGAATAGATACTGGGTGGAATTGTGGTCAGTACAGACCTGATGGGCTGACTGTACTATAGGGATTACATGATTTCTTGATACCCAAACCCTCATCTCTGCCCTGTCAGTAGAACGGTCTCAGTTTTATCTGCCTGAAAAGTTAGCATCCGCAGTCTAAAATACAAAAACCAAATCACCTCATGGTGAATGAACAAACCATAGCTGCAAGTTTGACATAACTCAGCAAATAATGATAATGTTTCTGGATAGCACTAAAGTCACCATTACATCACCCTACTCACAGAGTTCCAGTATCAACCACGTTCCCTGGCCATTCATGCTGGGGGGATTTTCCAGTCCCGTCGATGGAGCACCCCTGCCACGGATTTCGCAACGGAAGGATGTGTTGATAGAATGAGAAGAAAGGGAGGAGGCCTATCAACACCAGCATTGAACCTGTTTGGGCCGAATGGCCTCTTTATGTGTGTGACAATACAGTGTAGGCCAAAGCCTGTTTTCTTCTGTAGATTTTGCACTCCCTAGACCCCAACTGGAAACAATTATTTTTGTGATAAGTAGTCTCTTAGCTAATAATGCTGTGGATTTGATACACTTTCAAGGAGGAAATGATGGAATTTTTTTTTATTTCGGGACTTGGCCCTCGATCTATAAATACAATGCTATTTAAGACTTACAGCGCAGTCACAAAACTGCAATACTGTTGGGGGACTGTTCATTATATCTCATGGAAAAATCACAACACAAAGGAGTTTATCAAGATTCTACTATAGATTTCAAACAGATCAGTGAAGCCTCCGCTAATTATTTTTCTCACAATTGAAGCACCTTCCTGTTTTATTAGGATTCATTTCATGGCTAATACCAGTAAGAAATCCTCCAGATTTCCCGCTGATTTCGGACACTAAGTCCCAGTTGGGGAAAAGTGTGGCCAAGGTCTTTTCTATAAGTGCCCCAGTGAAATAGAATCGAGCTGAATCAATCCAACACTTAATTAGCATGAAATAACAGCTCAGAACTCTCCTTTCATTAATATTATTAGCAATTTTGTT
Source organism: Prionace glauca (assembly GCA_037974335.1). NCBI lineage: Eukaryota > Metazoa > Chordata > Chondrichthyes > Carcharhiniformes > Carcharhinidae > Prionace > Prionace glauca. The sequence continues at coordinate 8,862,740 of CM075738.1, read as the reverse complement.
CCAAGAAGGTCATTGGGTTTCTAGTGCGAAAAATAGAAAGAAGGTCACATTTGCCTGGTGGCGCAGTGGTTAGACTGCTGCCTCACAACACCAGGGACCCAGGTTCGATTCCTAGCTCAGATCAGTCACTGTCTGGGTGGAGTCTGCACATTCTCCCCGTGTCTGCGTGGGTTTCCTCCAGATGCTCCTGTTTCCCTCCACAGTCCAAAGATGTGCAGGTTAGATTGATTGGCCATGTTAAGTTGCTCCTTAATATTAGGGGGATGTCAAGGGGATTAGTAGGGTAAATATGTGGGGTTGACAAGGATAGGGCCTGGGTGGGAATGTTGTCAGTGCAGGCTTGATGGGCCAAATGGCCTCCTTCTGCACTGTAAGGATTCAATGTGTAGTAAGGATGTTCTCCTGAGACGTGTTATCACAGTAGAGAGAATATTATTCAGCATTTACTTGGCCTCCAGCTAAGCTAGGAGTGTTTATACTCTAGGTTATATAGGAGAAATTATAGAGAGAATATGTGCCCACTGTTCCAATCTACCGTTAAGACAAAGAAGGAGAAAAGCAGAGAAGTAGAGTCGGGCTCAACTTGAAGTTTGCAAAGTGATGGCAGGAGGAAGAACTGGATCTGGAGTCTGTGTAACAACCTGACCATCAACTTTCTCAGAAGGTTCAGTGGGGATAATGCTGGTCAAAGTAATTGCCCATTCATTCTGTGAAGGGCCTCCTCTTTAATTGAAGAAATCAGTGATGATCTCCTGCCATAAGATTGTAAAAAGTCAGAGCAGGAGTAGGCCATTTGGCCCACTGAACCTGCTCTGCCATTCAGTGGCTGATCTGAATGTTGTCCCAACTTCCCTTTCCTTCCTGACCGCCATAATTCATGGCTCCCTTGTCAATCGAAAACTCATCTAACTCAGCCACGAGCATGCTCAATGACATTGCTCTCTGTGGAAGAGAATTGCAAAGATTTACAACTCCCTGGGAGAGGCTCCGAGTTAGAGTCTTTAATGGGCAGCCCTTCATTATTAAACCGCATCCCCCCCTTCCCCAGCTTAATCTAGATTCTCCCTATGATGAGAAATACACTTTCTGTCAAACACCCTCAGAATCTTATATATTTCAATCCAATCACTTCTCACTTATCTAAACTGCAATGAGCGTATCAGAGAATCAATCATTGATTCTCTCCAGTGCAGAAGGAGGCCATTTGGCCCATCAGGTCTGCACCGACTACAATCCCACCCAGGCTCTATTCCCATAACGCCACATATTTACCCTGCTTATCATCATAACACGGTAGCACAGTGGTTAGCACTGCTGCTTCACAGCTCCAGGGTCCTGGGTTCGATTCCCGGCTCGGGTCACTGCCTGTGTGGAGTTTGCACATTCTCCTCGTGTCTGCGTGGGTTTTCTCAGGGTGCTCCGGTTTCCTCCCACAGTCCAAAGATGTGCGGGTTAGGTTCATTGGCTATGCTAAAATTGCCCCTTAGTGTCCTGGGATGTGTAGGTTAGAGGGATTAGCAGGTAAATGTGTAGGGATATGGGGATAGGGTCTGGGTGGGATTGTGTTCGGTGCAGACTCGAAGGGCCGAAGGGCCTGTTTCTGCATTGTAGGGTTCTATGTACTTATCCTCCTCACCCCCCAGGTCAATTTGGCAAGGCCAATCATCCATCCCACACATCTTTGGACTGTAGGTTTAACCTGCTTAAACCTCTCTGATAAGGTTCCATCCAGAAGTCAGCCTAGTCAACTCAACTAACTGACCTTCAGTTTTCTGCCGTATCCCTCCTTTCCTGAATGGAGCTGCTGCGTTTATGGTTTTACTGAACTATGAACAAATTTACAGTGGAGGGTACATGTATGTAGAGGATGGCATGGTGGCACAGTGGTTAGCACTGCTGCCTCACAGCACCAGGGACCTGGGTTCAATTCCAGCCTTGGGTCACTCTCTGTGTGGAGTTTGCAAATTCTCCCTTTGTCTGTGTGGATTTTCTCCGGGCGCTCCGGTTTCCTCCCACAATCCAAAAATGTGCAGTTAGTTGGATTGGCCATACTAAGTTGCCCCTTCAGTGTCCAAAGGTGTGTAGGCTTGGTGGATTGGCTATGGTCAACGTATAGGGTTGCTGGGATAAGGTGGAGGATAGGGCCTGGGTGGGAATCCCTTCCCAAGAATCAGTGCAGACTCAATGGGCTGAAAGGCCTCTTGCTCTGTGGGGGTTCTATGGTTCAATGTCCTCACATGTTGCTACCAACCTCAAGATGCTGATCGGAACTCTAGGTCAGGTGACCTTCTTCCATCACTCGTGGGAAGTACTGTATTCAGACCCAGGTTAACCCTTAATATACCTCAGAGGTGTACCTCGGAAGAGTGTCTATGAACTGACAAATGTAGGGACGATGGTTTGACTGATTGGTGTAATTAATGTAACAAGAGATCCGCCACCATGGCAAGTGCAATCACGGTGAACCTTTTGTAAACTGCGCTGACGTCATGTCACGGTAAGCGCGGTGAGAATATACAGGGGTGGGGGAGGGCCTCAATATGTGGCGGGGGGGCTGGGTTAATTATATTAAAATCTATTCAGAGGGAGTGGGTAGCACTGCTGCCTCACAGCACTGCGGACCCAGGTTCGATTCCTGGCTTGGGTCACCATCTATGTGAAGTTTGCACATTCTCCCCATATCTGCGTGGGTTTCCTCCGGGTGCTCCGGTTTCCTCCCACACTCCACAGATGTGTAGGTTAGGTGGATTGGCCACGCTAAATTGCCCCTCAGTGTCAGGGGGACTAGCTGGGTTAAATGCCTGGGGTTGTGGGAGTAGGGCCTGGGTGGGATTATGATTGGTGCAGACATGATGGGGCGAATGTCCTCTTCCTGCACAGTGGGGATTCTATGATTCCATGAGATCCATTGGGCGTGAATCTGATGGTCGGTGAGAGTGGGGAAGATCCAAAGTCACATTGACACAGATGAGACCTGCGACCTCTGAACCTTGAACCTCGACCAGCATTCTCATGGATGGCGAGCAGGGGCTGAACATAAGAACATAAGAAATAGGAACAGGAGTCGGCCATCTGGCCCTTCAAGCCTGCCCCACCATTCAATAAGATCATGGCTGATCTGTCGTGACTCAGCTCCACTTTCCCGCCCTCTCCCCATAACCCTTAATCCCCTCTCTTATCAAAAACCCATCAACCCGCGTCTCAAATATATTTAGCGAGGCAGCCTCCACCACTTCAACGGGCAGAGAATTCCAGAGATTCACCACCCTTTGAGTGAAGAAGTTCCTCCTCAACTCTGATCTAAACTGCCCCCCCCCCCCCACCTTATCTTGAGGCTGTGCTCTCTAGTTCTGGTTTCCTTTCTAAGCGGAAAGAATCTCTCTACCTCTACCCTATCCATCCCTATACGTCTCTGTAAGATCCCCCCCCCCCACAGCCTTCTAAACTCTAACAATGGCACCCATAATATTTAATGGCCTGAGTCAAAAGGGTTAGAAGTTCTGACACACACGAGACCAGGCCTCAGAAATGGATTGTGGCGCCTAGAGCAATATCAGAGGCCGTGATACGTTACAGAATTAATCTGGGCCTTTAAAGCTTTGAGCGCTCACACAAAATTGGTTTGTTGCAATACGCAATTTGCCTAATTTAATTATGGAGAGCCCAACCAGGCAGAATTAAGCGTGAAGCTTGTCATCTCGCAGCTCATGTGAAGACAGGGGTTTTTTTGACAGCGTTTGACAAAAGTGGCCACGATGTGTTGGGAAGCTAGTGGGCCGTAACCCAATATGCCTGGAAAATCTACTTCTGTGCCATTGGCTACACAAAACAAATCACTGTTCTGTTAAATCAACAAGTTTAAGAGGTATGATAAAGGGGCTTCAGATAAAGCCCCGTACAGTTTCAAATAAATTTATCAAATGAGACATCAGCGGCAATGTGAAACACAAAAAAAAAGCAGCACTTCTTGGCAGCTCTGCCTTTTTATCATATCGTGGGAAATAATTCAGCACTGTAAATCTTCCATTCGGCTGCAACACTGGGGCTTTTTTTTTTAAAAAAGGAAAATCGGCTGGCACGGCACGCTAGCAGGTACTGAGCTCCGTTTGTGTCGGAGAGACGGCAAACTGTTTAACCTCCTCCCAGAACTGGGTCAATAAGGGGAGAGCGGGTTCGGCCTACCTCGCACAAGGCTCGGGGCCTTCAGAGTTGGCGCTTGCTCCTGGAATCGGGCTACTGCGGTTCAAAGCAATTAAACGTTTCACCGGACAAAACAAAACAAGTCTTTCTTTCAGAATTCTACCCCCCCCCCCCCGCAAAGTCTGGAGCACGCAAAAAGATACCTGCTCAGGACAAACCCTCAGCTGGTATTCCACACATAGAAAGGGGGGGGGGGGGGGGGGGGGTGATATCCCCCGCCCACTCCCCTCACCCACACCCCTCTCCCAGCCCGTTCCAAACTGCACAAAGGACCACGTTTGCTCGGACTATTCTCTGCGTCCGGCAAACCCCGGCTGAGATCACAGGCTCGAGACTGAACATTCGGGCCTTGTGGTCTGCTGGCTCCTTGCCCTGTTGGCACCGCACTTTCCGACGAGGCCAGCCCGATGCCATATTTGCGACAGAAACAAAACATGATTAAAGCACCTCATTCTCACCGGGATATTGTTTCAGGGGAAGCAAGTGGCGACGGGGGTGGTGGGGGGGGGGGACCAGTGAATGCGAAGTTTGAACTGGGTCCTTTTATTCACTTGGTGGGGGGGGGGGGGGGGAATATAAACCCGCTGACCCAGATACCCCGGAGTGATTCAAGTTATCGCTTCACGGCTGGTGACGGAAACCGTGACACCACTGTAGAGAACGGGGTTTTGTGAACTTTATCACACTAGTTTAAGAGCCAGCATTCGTGCGGGGCTATGAAATGCGTTCAGTCTATGGGCTGATGCTTCCCTGGATCACTTTGCAGTGATCTCATTTCAGGAGTGAAGGAACAATCTGTCAGTTGACACTGTGTGAAGGGATCACTCTCAGTGCTCTCCCCCTCTCTACGATTCACCGAGCTGGCAACAGATTCAAGGTTGCTAATGCAGTATTGTCCGTTCACACACAGCAGTAAAAAAAAAATATCGAGGTCTCACACACTTCAGGGCTTGAGAATCTCGGGATTCAGCTGACTCGAAAACCGGGAGCCTTGGCTTTGGGTGAAAAAAAAATAACTGGAACAGAAGCGCGGTGTGTCAACTCGAGCCAAAGTGTTTCATGTACTCCTGCTCTCATTTATCTCATCGAAACTTTCAACAGAGCGTATCATGAGGCAGAGTTTGTAATTTCTTTAGTTCTTACCCCCTGCTTGATATCTGGCGACATTAAAAGGTTCTCTGCGGTTCGCCGCCGACTGTGTGGAGTTTGCACATTCTCCTCGTCTCGCTGTGGGTTTCCTCCGGGTGCTCCGGTTTCCCCCCACAGTCCAAAGATGTGCGGGTTAGGTTGTTAAATTGCCCCTCAGTGTTAGGGGGATTAGTAGGGCAAATGTGTGGGGTTATGGGAATACGGTTGGGGTGGAATTGGTGGGTCAACACCGACACGATGGGCCAAATGGTGTCCTTTGTACTGTAGGGATTCTATGAACCATTAAGGACTGTCCCAAACTTCAGACAAACACGAGGCAGCGCAGTAATCAGGCAAGCCTTGGATAGATCTTTATTAGTGTCACAAGTAGGCTTGCATTATCTACTCACGACCGTGAAGTAGATGTCTTCTGTGAAAATCCCCTAGTTGTCACACTCTGGTGCCTGTTCGGGTACACTGAGGGAGAATTTAGCACGGCCTAACCAGCACGTCTTTTGGACTGGAGTAAGAAACTGGAGCACCCGGAGGAAACCCACACAGATGTGGGGAGAATGTTCAGACTCCGCACAGTGACCCAAGCCAGGAATTGAACCCGGGTGCTATGAGACAGCGTTACTAGTCACTGTGCCACCATGTCACCCTGGCAGTTAAATATTCCGTTAATCAGCAGCAAACTCTTTATTGTTAAGAAAGAGAGCTTGCATTTATGTAGCTCCTTTCCCGAGCCTCAGGAAACAAGCCCTTTGCAGCCAAGGAGGTCACCTGTCAAAGTGGAACCACTGTCACAACGAAGGAAATGTGGAAGTGAATGTTATAAAATTCCACACACGCCACAGCAACGAGGAGGAATTACTTCACTCCAACAGTCGTGAATCTGTGGAATTCTTTACCCAAGAGTGCCAGAATACCAGACAAATTGATGGAGGAGACAGATTGTTTTTAAATTAAGAGCGGAAGAAAGGATTATGGGGAGCAGGCAGGAAGGTGGTGAGGAGAACAGCCATGATGGCATTGTTTGGCGAAGCAGGCTCAGGGAGTTGAATTCCATACTCCAGCTCCTAGTTCTTTTGTCAATGCGTAGAAACGACAAAGGGTCTTAAATGTCACCGTGGGGCGGCACGGTAGCACAGTGGTTAGCACTGCTGCTTCACAGCTCCAGGGTCCTGGGTTCGATTCCCGGCTCGGGTCACTGCCTGTGTGGAGTTTGCACATTCTCCTCGTGTCTGCGTGGGTTTTCTCCGGGTGCTCCGGTTTCCTCCCACAGTCCAAAGATGTGCAAGTTAGGTTCATTGGCTATGCTAAAATTGCCCCTTAGTGTCCTGGGATGTGTAGGTTAGAGGGATTAGCAGGTAAAATGGGTAGGGATATGGGGATAGGGTCTGGGTGGGATTGTGTTCGGTGCAGACTCGATGGGCCGAAGGGCCTGTTTCTGCACTGTAGGGTTCTATGGTTCTATGTAGCCCAATCCATCACACAAACCATTGATTCTGTCTATACTTCCTACTGTCTCAGGAAAGCACGGGTAGCACGGTAGCACAGTGGTTAGCACTGCTGCTTCACAGCTCCAGGGTCCTGGGTTCGAATCCCAACTCGGGTCGCTGTCTGTGTGGAGTTTGCACATTCTCCCTGTGTCTGTGCGGGTTTCCTCCCACAGTCCAAAGATGTGTGGGCGAGGTTGATTGGCCATTCTAAATTGCCCCTTAGTGTCCCGGGGTGTCATCCCCATGACACGAAGGGGCAATTTAGCATGGCCAACTGGTTCATCTTTCAGACTGTGGATGGAAACTGGAGCGCCCAGAGGAAACCCACGCAGACATGGGGAGAGCGTGCAGTTTCCTCACAGACAGTGACCCAAGGCCGGAATTGAACCCGGGTTCCTGGCGCAGTGAGGCAGCAGTGCTAACCACTGTACTGCCCATGTTCTTCAATGAGTTCAATTTCCTGAATCTTACATCCTCTTAGCCATTTCTCCTTTTGTTCTTTGGTTAAAAGCTGTTTGCTGCGCTAAATTGATTTAAAATGGCTTCTCCTCTTGTAGGAACGGCACTGCACATTTTTGGCAGTCCATTCTTCGCGCTAATTCAGTCTTTTCCTTCCACCACAAGAAAATTGCAGGTACTGAGCACTCATCTCTTTGGAACTGTTTGGGATTAGAACATAGAACATAGAACATTATAGTGCAGAACAGGCCCTTCGGCCCACGATGTTGTGCCGACCAGTTACAAAAACAATGACCCACTAGCCTATACCAATCCCTTTTCGTCCATAAACCTATCCATAGATTAGGTGTGTAGTTTATAAGTTCATAGATTCATAAGATATAGGAACCGAATGAGGCCATCCGGTCCATCAAGTCTGTTCTGCTATCCGATCATTTCGTTTCGAACCCTACAGTGTAGAAACAGGTCCTTCGGCCCATCGAGTCTGCACCGAACACAATCCCACCCAGACCCTATCCCCATATCCCTACACATTTACCTGCGAATCCCTCTAATCTACACATCCCAGGACACTAAGGGGCAATTTTTAGCATAGCCAATGAATCTAACCCGCACATCTTTGGACTGTGGGAGGAAACCGGAGCACCCGGAGAAAACCCACGCAGACACGAGGAGAATGTGCAAACTCCACACAGGCAGTGACCCGAGCCGGGAATCGAACCCAGGACCCTGGAGCTGTGAAGCAGCAGTGCTAACCACTGTGCTACCGTGCCGCCCACATATCATGGCTGATATGCTCCTCATCCCCATTTCCCTGCCTTCGCCCCCTGACCCTTCAATCTATGATGTGGAGATGCCGGCTTTGAACTGGGGTAAACACAGTAAGAAGTCTCACAACACCAGGCTTCAACCCATTACCAATTAAAAATCTGTCTAACCCCTCCGTAAATTTACTCACTGTCCCAGCACCCACCGAATTCCACAGATTCACAACCCTTTGGGAGAAGTAGTTTCTCCTCAATTCTGTTTTAAATTTGCTACCCCTTATCCTGAGACTGTGATCTCTCATCCTAGAATGCCCCACGAGAGGAAACATCCGCTCCACGTCTATGTTATTCATACCTTTCATCATCTTGTGTACCTCAATTTGATCTCCCCTCATTCTTCTAAATTCCAGAGAGAATAGGCCTAAGCTATTCAATCTCTCTTCATCTCCTCATCTCTGGAATCAATCTCATGAACCTTCTCTGAAGTGCCTCCAATGTCACGACATCTTTCCTCAAATACAGGGACCAAAATTGTGCACAATACTCCAGGTGCTGCCTCACCAATGCCTTGTATAGTTCCAACAATACCTCTTTGTATTTACCATTTATATAGACGATCTGGAGGAGGGGGCTGAGTGTAGGGTGACAAAATTTGCTGATGACACAAAGATGAGTGGAAAAGCAAACTGTGCGGAGGGTGTGGAAAGTCTGCAGAGGGATCTAGATAGGCTGAGCGAGTGGGCGAGGACCTGGCAGATGGAGTACAATGTTAGCAAGTGTGAGGTTATCCACTTTGGCAGGAATAGTTGTAGGAGGGATTACTATTTAAAGGGCGAAAAGCTGCAACAAGCTATGGTGCAGAGGGACCTGGGGGTCCTTGTGCATGAGTCGCAAAAACCCAGTCTGCAGGTGCAGCAGGTGATCAAGAAGGCGAATGGGATGCTGGCCTTTATAGTGAGGGGGATTGAATATAAAAGTAGGGAGATCTTGCTGCAACTGAACAGGGCATTGGTGAGGCCGCAACTGGAATACTGTTTCCAGTTTTGGTCGCCGCACTTGCATAAGGATATTTTGGCCTTGGAGGGAGTGCAGAGGAGGTTTACTCGGCTGATACCGGAGATGAGGGGATTGGACTATGAAGAAAGACTAAATAGATTGGGTCTATACTCGTTGGAGTTTAGAAGGATGAGGGGGGATCTTATGGAGACGTACAAGATAATGAAAGTGATGGATAGGGTAGAGGTAGAGAGATTCTTCCCGCTCAGAAAGGACAGCAGGACTAGAGGGCACAGCCTCAAGATAAGGGGAGGGGCAGTTTAGAACAGAGTTGAGGAGGAACTTCTTCACTCAAAGGGTGGTGAATCTCTGGAATTCTCTGCCCGTTGAAGTGGTGGAGGCTACCTCGCTAAATATTTTTAAGTCACGGGTAGATAGGTTATAGGAGATAGAAGACCACCAAAATGAGCATCAAAGGCTTTAATAACTTTTTTGTATGAACATAGAACATAACAGCGCAGAACAGGCCCTTCGGCCCACGATGTTGCGCCGACCAGTTACAAAAACAATGACCCACTAGCCTGTACCAATCCCTTTTCATCCATAAACCTATCCACAGATCTCTTAAACACCCCCAAACTAGGAGCATTTACAACTGCAGCAGGCAGGGCATTCCAATCCCTCGATGTTGTGTCCTCATTTGTACACTGCCTACCACAACGTCATCTGCACTGCTACCTATGGTGTGTAGTAAGGTACTGACCAGCGCCTTGCTATTCTTCTCTGCTAGGCCTGATACTCTTATATGATGCTCGTTCTCCCATTTCTCAGCTTGATCTGGGCCTTCCACATGGTCAAAGCTCTCTGTTAAAGACGGGGGGGTGGGGGGGTCCACCCCCTTCGCCGTGTTTTGTGGCTCGGCCCTCCACTGGCCAGTGGTGGGATCTTCTGATCCCATTGCTGTCAACCTGGTTTCCCATTGTTTGCACGTTCCATGCTGCTAGGGAACCTGCTGTGGAGGGGTGGGGGGGGGGGGGGGGGGAGGGGGGGCATCCCGCCAGTGGGAACAGCCAGGAAAATCCCCTCCTGGATTTTTACCATCTCTTCCCTTCGCGATTGCTTCTTCTGGTGTAGGTTTGGAGATTTTCCTGTGCTGATGTTGTCCTGTAGCCAGTTCCCTATCAATCACTTGTCTTTTCACTTGTAGCTCCTTTCATTGTGTTTAACTGCTATTGTTGTTTTCGGTACGTGGTATCTATGGCCCTGGACTTCGTGGGGCAACATTTATCTTTTAGTGAACATTTTGCTAACTATTTAAAGATAGTTCATACGGAAACTATCTCTCCCCCATGCTCTATCATCATGCGATCATAAGTTTATATAGTTCACACAAATCCTTGATGCTACACACAGCAGTTCCCTTCTCTCGTTGCTGCACAGTTTTAGCTTTAATCCTGCTTCTTTTTAAACTGGATATCACAGAAGGGATACACTGGACAAAATAAGCCCAACAGTGTCAATGATGATGTATTAATATCGTCACTACTGCCATTGTGAATATATTCTTCACAACTACTCATTTCAAATTACATCAAACCTTTATTTCAAATGTATAACAGAAATAATTTTTCGCCCTTAAAGCACTCTTTCATTTCCACAGAATCACAGAATCCCAACAGTGAAGAAGGAGGCCATTTGGCCCATCGAGTCTGCACCAACCACAATCCTGCCCAAGCCATAAACCCTTAACCTCATCTATTTATCCTAATCGTCCTGCTGACACAAAAGGGCAACTTAGCTTGGCCAATCAACCTAACCCACACATCTTTGGAGTGTGGGAGGAAACTGGAGCACCCGGAGGAAACCCATGCAGACATGGGGAGAATGTGCAAACTCCGCACAGACAGTGACCCGAGCCGGGAATTCAACACTGGTGCTGAATTATTATTGTCTCGTGTATTGGGATATTGAGAAAAGTATTATTTCTTGCCTGTTATGCAGACAAAACATACCAGTCATGGAGTATAAAGAGGAAAAGGAAAGGAGAGGGTGCAGAATATAGTGATGCAGTTACAGAAAGATCAACTTAATATAAGATAGGTCCATTCAAAAATCTGATGGCAGCAGGGGAGAAGTTGGTCTTGAGACGGTTGGTACGTGTTGTCAGACTTTTGTAACTTCCCCCAGTGGAAGAAGGTGGGGTGGCACGGTAGCACAGTGGTTAGCACTGCTGCTTCACAGCTCCAGGGACCTGGGTTCGATTCCCAGCTCGGGTCACTGTCTGTGTGGAGTTTGCACATTCTCCTCGTGTCTGGGTGGGGTCTCCTCCGGGTGCTCCGGTTTCCTCCCACAGTCCAAAAATGTGCAGGTTAAGTTGATTGGCCATGCTAAAATTGCCCCTTGGTGTTCTAGGATGCTTAGGTGAGAGGGATTAGCAGGTAAACTATGTAGAGATATGGGGGGAGGACCTAGGTGGGATAGTGGTTTGTGCGATGGGCTGAAAGGCCTCTTTCTGCACTGTAAGGTTCTATGATTCTAAGGTAGAAGAAAGTATGTCCGAGGTGCGTGGGATTCTTGATTATGCTGGCTGCTTTTCCCAGGCAGCAGGAAGCATAGACGGAATCCACGGATGGGAAACTGGTTTGCGTGAGGACTGGGCTTTACTGTCAGTTCAGACACAAGTCACTGACAGACACAATAGTTTAACGCTGAACCCTACCCAAATTTTGCCTTCCAGCTGGAAGCAGAATACAGATGTCTGGCTTTTGGAGATGGAAGGAAACATCTGGCTTATTAACATAGAGCATGGCATTTTTGAGTGGAGAAGTTAAAGATTACTTCTCAGCTTGTATCCCAGTCTCTGCCAGAAGATAGGGATCAAGCTCACAAAACAAAAACACTGTAATTGCTTCAGCAATGGTGATAAACACTGTCTTCAGGCTGTGAATGCATCTGTTTATTTATGCAGTGAATGTATGGTCTTCACATTCTCCAGCATTAATTATTTTTGGAAGGAGTTGAATTGTCACCATTAATATCTGAATAGCTCTGTATTCTTTAATTTATTATATCATGTCAAACCCACATATCTTGCAGTGTGCCACAATACTGCAACCTATGCACTGTGAGGCTTGGAAATGAACAGCTCGGATTTGTCTATAGTAAAGGCGGTGTGTAAAGGTGAGCCAGCCATAGAGACATGGAAATGCCAATTTTACATTAGCTGTGCCAAATCTATTGCCCTCTGTTGAGGTGTGCGAGGAGGAAGTATAACTGAGGGCAGCACACTGGTTAGCACCGCCGCTTCACAGCACCAGGGACCTGGGTTCGATTCCCGGCTTGGGTCTGTGTGGAGTCTGCACGTTCTCCCTGTGTCTGCGTGGGTTTTCTCCGGGTGCTCCAGTTTCCTCCCACAGTCCAAAGATGTGGCTAGGGTGAATATTGGTCCTTTAGAGGATGAGAAAGGGGACCTAGTGGTAGGGGATGGGGATATGGCTAAGATATTGAATAACTTTTTGTTTCTGTCTTCACGGAGGAGGACGTGAATAATTTGCCGGGTGTTAGCGTTGGAAAGGTGGTAGGACTGGAGGGTCTTAATGACATTACTGTTACTGGAGAGGCGGTGCTCGACAGACTGGAGGGGCTGATTGTGGACAAGTCCCCAGGACCGGATGGAATGCATCCGAGGGTTCTGAAAGAAATGGCGGAGGTGATAGTGGATGCATTGGTGGTTATTTTCCAGACGTCGCTGGATTCCGGGGAAGTGCCGGATGATTGGAAAACGGCTAATGTTACGCCATTGTTTAAGAAGGGTGCCAGGCAAAAGGCGGGGAATTATAGGCCGGTTAGTTTAACGTCTGTGGTAGGTAAAATGTTAGAATCTGTCATTAAGGAAGAAATTGCGAGGCATCTTGAAGGGAATTGCTTGATAGGGCGGACGCAGCACGGTTTCATTAAAGGGAAGTCGTGTCTGACAAATTTACTGGAGTTCGATGAGGATGTGTCTAGGGCAGTGGATAGAGGAGAGCCGGTGGATGTGGTCTTCCTAGATTTTCAGAAGGTGTTTGACAAAGTACCTCACAAGAGGTTATTGCAGAATGTCGAGGGACATGGAGTTGGGGGTAGGGTGTTAGCGTGGATAGAGGATTGGTTGTCAAATAGGAGGCAGAGAGTATGGGTCAACGGGTGCTATTCGGATTGGCGGATGGTGACTACTGGAGTGCCCCGGGGTCGGTGCTGGGGCCTCAGCTTTTTACCATTTATATAGATGATCTGGAGGAGGGAACCGAGTATAGGGTGTCGAAATTTGCTGATGACACCAAGATTGGGGGAACAACAAATTGTGCGGAGGGTGTGGAGAGTCTGCAGAAGGATCTAGATAGGCTGGGCGAATGGGCCAGGAAATGGCAAATGGAATTTAATGTTGGCAAGTGTGAGATGGTCCACTTTGGTAGGAAGAATGGTAGGAAGGACTATTACTTACGGGGCGAAAAACTGCAGCAGGCGACGGTGCAGAGGGACCTCGGGGTCCTTGTGCATGAGTCGCAAAAACCCAGCTTGCAGGTGCAGCAGGTGGTCAGGAAGGCGAATGGGATGCTGGCCTTCATAGCGAGGGGGATTGAATATAAAAGTAGGGAGGTCTTGCTGCAGCTGTATAGGGCATTGGTGAGGCCGCAGCTGGAGTACTGTGTGCAGTTTTGGGCGCCGCACCTGCGCAAAGATATTTTGGCCTTGGAGGGAGTGCAGAGGAGGTTTACTAGGCTGATACCGGAGTTGAGGGGATTGAGCTATGAGGAGAGGCTGAATAAACTAGGCTTGTACTCGTTAGAGTTTAGAAGAATGAGGGGAGATCTCATTGAGACGTATAAGATGATGAATGGGATGGATAGGATAGAGGTGGGGAGACTCATCCCGCTCAAAAAAGACAGTAGGACTAGGGGGCACAGCCTCAAGATAAAAGGGGGGGCGGTTTAGAACGGAGTTGAGGAGGAACTTCTTCACTCAAAGGGTGGTGAATCTCTGGAATTCTCTGCCCGTTGAAGTGGTGGAGGCTGCCTCGCTAAATATTTTTAAGAAGCGGGTTGATGGGTTTTTGATAAGAGAGGGGATTAAGGGTGATGGGGAGAGGGCGGGATGGTGGAACTGAGCAGCGACAGATCAGCCATGATGTTATTGAATGGCGGGGCAGGCTCGAAGGGCTAGATGGCCTACTCCTGCTCCTATTTCTTATGTTCTTATGTGCGGGTTAGGTGCACTGGCCGTGCTAACTTGCCCCTCAGTGTTGGGGGATTAGCAGAATAAATATGCGGGGTTATGGGGATGGAGCCTAGGTGGGATCATGGTTGTGCAGACACGATGGGCTGAATGGCCTCCTTCTGCACTGTATGCTTCTATGAGTTGTGGACAGTCTTCGGGACTTAACATTGAGTTCCAACAATTCAAATCATAAACTCTCTCCTCCATCTTAACCTCTTTTTTTAATTCAATTTTCTTTGTCCCAGTGCATCCCCTACCCTTCCCCATCGAGCATCAGTCAGTTGATCTTAAGATTTGCTTTCACTGAGTCCTGACCCTTGTTCAGCTATTAATACATCTCTCCTTTATGCCACTCTCTCGGCGGCACACTGGCACAGTGGTTAGCATTACTGCCTCACAGTGCCCTGGACCCAGGTTCAATTCCCGGCTTGGGTCGCTATGCAGAATTTGCACATCCTTCCCCCGTGTCTGTGTGGGTTTCCTCCGGGTGCTCCGGTTTCCTCCCACAATCCGAAAGATGTGCTGGTTAGATGCACTGGCCATGCTAAATTCTCCCTCAGTGTACCCAAACAGGTGAGGCAGTCATAGAATCATCGAACCCTACAGTGCAGAAAGAGGCCCTTCGGCCCATCGAGTCTGCACCGACCGCAATCCCACCCAGGCCCTACCCCCATATCCCTACATATTTTACCTGCTAATCCCGCTAACCTAAGCGTCCTAGTACACGAGGGGGCAATTTTAGCATGGCCAATCAACCTAACCCGCACATCTTTGGAGTGTGGGAGAACATAAGAACATAAGAAATAGGAGCAGGAGTAGGCCATCTGGCCCATCGAGCCTGCCCCGCCATTCAATAAGATCATGGCTGATCTGTCGTGGCTCAGTTCCACCTTCCCGCCCTCTCCCCATAACCCTTAATCCCTTCTCTTATCAAAAACCCATCAACCCGTTTCTTAAAAATATTTAGCGAGGCAGCCTCCACCACTTCAACGGGCAGAGAATTCCAGAGATTCACCACCCTTTGAGTGAAGAAGTTTGGAAACCGGAGCACTCAGAGGAAACCCACGCAGACACGAGGAGAATGTGCAAACTCCACACAGACAGTGACCCCGAGCCGGGAATCGAACCCAGGACCCCTGGAGCTGTGAAGCAGCAGTGCTAACCCACTGTGCTACCGTGCAGAGTGTGGCGACTAAGGGATTTTCACAGTAACTTCATTGCAGCGTAAACGTGACACTAACAAATAATAAAAAATCCCATTCTTTTTAATTTCACAGCTCAGATCTCTCTCCAACCGGTGTCCCACCACTGCCTACCCCCCCCGCCCACCCACCCACTCACCCACCACCCTCCCAAGTTGGAATCCACCATCCTAGCAGCCATCCTTGTGGAACCCCCATCACCGTGATATGGAGTCGTATGTCCAGTGGGTGAACCAAAGTGAATACTGATGGTGCCTGAGGGGAACCGATGGATTATAGCAATTGGATTTCTCTTGTTATTCTGTAATAAAAATGGACCGATGCCTGAGATGTTGAAGCCAATTATCAATGGGGTTCACATCATTTCTTTGGGGTCTTCACTGGTCTCCCATAACTAAAGCGAGGACTGCCTCACAGAAGGTTAGGATCACTCTTGCTGTGGATCCCTTATGAGGATTAGCTTATGAGGAGAGATTGAATCGACTAGGCCTGTACTCGTTGGAGTTTAGAAGGCTGAGGGGGGATCTTATCGAGACATATAAGATAATCAAGGGGCTAGATAGGGTAGAGATAGAGAGATTCTTCCTGCTTAGAAAGGAAAACAGAACAAGAGGGCACAGTCTCAAAATAAGTGGGGGGCGCTTTAGAACGGAGTTGAGGAGGAACTTCTTCACTCAAAGGGTGGTGAATCTCTGGAATTCTCTGCCCGTTGAAGTGGTGGAGGCTGCCTCGCTAAATATATTTAAGTTTCTGATAGACAAGGGAATTAAGGGTTATGGGAAGAAAGCGGGAAAGTGGAACTGATCCACTATCAGATCAGCCATGATCTTATTGAATGGCGGGGCAGGCTCGAGGGGCTAGATGACCTACTCCTGCTCCTTATCCCAGGTGTTGGGAGTGGGGGCCATGTTGAATAGCTGGCAGTGTGTGAGAGATCTGGGTGCCAGGTCCTGATATTGTTGGCAGGTTTGTGATGGGGGTGTAGGGAATTGGGCAGCGGATGAGACTAGTGATGCAGTTTTGATTGGGTAAACCAAATGGAGATAAACTCACTCGCATTGACAACTCATGTGAGATTGTTAGACTTTGCCCGGGTCTTAGCCCTGGCATGGGTTTCCTCTATGACTTCTTCGTATTGCTTCCTCAGCATTTATTTGGACATTTTTTTCCTCCCTCGTGGATCAGGCCCACACAGCAAAAACCTTTCAGCTGGGCACTTGGGACCTAGCTTTCCATTGCTTCCTAATAAAGATACCAAATTGCACCGGGATATATTGAAATTTAAGTAAGACCTATGATTTTATACGTTGAAAATACAAGCCAAAGATGCCTGAGGATGTGAAGTCAGTCATTGGCTAAATTGCTGGTGGATAATATTCTGTGAGGTCATGGCACCCTGTTTCCAAACAAAATATTCCTGAAGCATTCAGAAACTAATTATCATCTCTAATGGAGACAATAGGATGCAGTGGGAGATGAATATCAAGAGATATCCTGTGAGTGATGGCTAGATGGATTTGTGAATTCTGCCTCCCAGGAAGACACAAAGACTGGGATAAAAGCAAGCCAAATCCTCGCAAGTCAAGGACTGTTTCACGTACATTTTTAAAATCGGTTTGAACTACAGATTCTGGATCTGACCGTGGAAAGATGGCACGTAGCCTACCCACTTCAGCTGGGGTCCTGCTCTCACACTTTTGGTCTCAGTGCCAGTTCCCCCACTTACACCTGACCTTATGAAGATAGGTTGAGGGAGCTGGGACTCTTTTCCCTAGAGAGGCGAAGGTTGAGAGGCGACCTGATAGAAGTTTATAAAATGTTGAGAGGAATAGATAGGGTGGACTCTCAGAGGCTATTTCCCCGGGTTGAAATGGTCGCTACGAGAGGACACAGATTTAAGGTGCGCGGAGGGAAGTACAGAGGTGATGTTAGGGGTAAGTTTTTCACTCAGAGGGTGGTGAGTGAATGGAATCGGCTGCCGTCATCGGTGGTGGAGGCGAACTCGCTGGGGTCTTTTAAAAGACTTCTGGATGAGTATATGGGGTTTAATGGGATTGGGGGTTATAGATAGGTCTATAGATTGGTGGGGTTGATGTGATCGGCGCAACTCGAGGGCCGAAGGGCCTGTTTGTGCTGTAATGTTCTATGTTCTATGTTGCTCAGCTCATGAGCAATGTCACAGGAAATCCACCAATAAAAATCAAATATTTCATGAGCTTTCATTCATTATTCATAGAATCATGGAATTCTACAGTACAGAAGGAGGCCATTCGGTCCATCGACTCTGCACCGACAACAATCCCACCCAGGCCCTATCCCAAAACACATGCATTTACCCGAACTAATCCATCTGACACTAAGGGACAATTTTGCATGGCCTATCCAACTAACCTGCGCATCTTTATTCACTGCTTTCTTAATGCTACTTTGATATATAATCAGGTTCCAAAGATCTTTAAATAAAATTGATGTCTCCTACATCCTGGGACACTAAGAGGCAATTTAACATGGCCAATCCACCTAACCTGGACATTTTTGGACACGAGTGGACAATTTAGCATAGCCAATCCACCGAACATGCACGTCTTTGGATACGAAAGGGCAATTTAGCATGGCCAATCCACCTAACCTACACATTCTTGGATACTAAGGGGCAATGTAACATGGCTAATCCATCTAACCTACACATCTTGGCACCCTGAGGGACAATTTAGCTTGGCCAATCCTCCGAACCTGCACATTTATATAGATGATCTGGAGGAGGGAACCGAGTGCAGGGTGTCGAAATTTGCTGATGACACCAAGATTGGGGGAAAGGCAAATTGTGCGGAGGGTGTGGAGTGTCTGCAGAAGGATCTAGAAAGGCTGGGCGAATGGGCCAGGAAATGGCAAATGGAATTTAATGTTGGCAAGTGTGAGGTGGTCCACTTTGGTAGGAGGAATGGTAGGAAGGACTATTACTTACGGGGCGAAAAACTGCAGCAGGCGACGGTGCAGAGGGACCTCGGGGTCCTTGTGCATGAGTCGCAAAAACCCAGCTTGCAGGTGCAGCAGGTGGTCAGGAAGGCAAATGGGATGCTTCATAGCGAGGGGTATTGAATATAAAAGTAGGGAGGTCTTGCTGCAGCTGTATAGGGCATTGGTGAGGCCGCAGCTGGAGTACTGTGCGCAGTTTTGGGCGCCGCACCTGCGCAAGGATATTTTGGCCCTGGAGGGAGTGCAGAGGAGGTTTACGAGGCTGATACCGGAGTTGAGGGGGTTGAGCTATGAGGAGAGGCTGAATAAACTAGGCTTGTACTCGTTAGAGTTTAGAAGAATGAGGGGAGATCTCTTTGAGACGTATAAGATGATGAATGGGATGGATAGGATAGAGGTGGAGAGACTCTTCCTGCTCAAAAAAGACAGTAGGACTAGGGGGCACAGCCTCAAGATAAAGGGGAGGCAGTTTAGAATGGAGTTGAGGAGGAACTTCTTCACTCAAAGGGTGGTGAATCTCTGGAATTCTCTGCCCAATGAAGTGGTGGAGGCTGCCTCGCTAAATATTTTTAATTTGCGGGTTGATAGGTTTTTGATAAGAGAGGGGATTAAGGGTTATGGGGAGAGGGCGGGAAGGTGGAACTGATCCACTTCAGATCAGCCATGATCTTATTGAATGGCAGGGCAGGCTCGAAGGGCTGGATGGCCTACTCCTGCTCCTATTTCTTATGTTCTTATCTTTGGTGTGTGGGAGGAAACTATAGCACCTGGAGCAAACCCACACCCACAGGGGAAACCACGTAAACTCATATGTCGTCACCCAAGACCAGAATCGAACCCAGTTACCTGCCATTGTGAGGCAGCAGTGCTAACCACTGTGCCATCGCGCCATCCCAACTTGGGATCTTCATGATTTGTCATTGTGCTATCTACTGTATTTACTCAAGGAAACATCGTTGGATTTAAAGATTTGCTTTGCTAGCATGAGAAAGTTCTCACCCCCTACACTGAGCAAAAGCATCGAAGGAACAACCTCGTCCTGAAAACAATCCCATCAGATATACACTTGGCTGACATTCCACCAGACTATCTGAGTGGATTGTTTGCGATTTAATTACAAAGCTTGGACGAGAGATAAGAATTAAAATCTGCAATTATCCCAGCGAAAGAAAGATGTGCAATTTTAAAAGCAGAGCATTTTTTAGCATTCAGAATTTTAACTGCTCCTCTGAAATTTAGACAACTCCATGTGGATTTTATAAACTAACGCCAATTCCGTCCTAATGACGGGGAAACGGGAGTCCCTATGCTGGTCTCATCAACACGTTCTGGATCACAGTATTTCAACACAGTCGCCTTTTTGGAGATCTGGGAACTTGACGCTGGTACAGGGGGTGGGGGGATTGTGTGTGTGTGTGTATGTGTGCGTGTGGAGCCCGTTTCAAGCACCTCAATCTGTCATGAAGCTGGGAGATTTCCCCCCAACCCCCATGGACATCAGATCTTCCCTTCATCAGCGGCATGTTCTCGCCCCACACTAACATGGACACCAGAATTGAAGCATCAGGACCATCCCGAGGATCTGGATTCTCTGGTTGACCCCCCAACATGGCCCCGCATCACGACCCCCTTCACAATCCAAACCTGTATGACTCCCTGCGTAGCCTGCTGTGTAGCCCCTCTACATGACCCTCCTGTACGACCCCTCTGCATAGTCCCCTTGCAAAAGCTTCACTACATAGGCCCTCTGCATAGCACCACCCCTCATTGACCCGACCCTGGCTTCACGCCCCACCTACCCCGGCACACCAGTGGTGCCTGCTGCCGAGGTGCCTGTTGGGCACTGCCAGAGTATCTAGCTGGTACCGCCTGACGGACACTGCCCGGACAGGTCCCCAAGAACCTGGGGGCTTCAATGGCTGCTAAGTTCTTCCCCCCCTATCACCACCACCACCCACATCCCCCTCCCCACTGCCCAGAATGACCAGCTCGCCATGTGTGTGCTGATACAGGGCCAGTAGTGATTGGCACCAGCGTGTTCATCTCGCCAGGGAGGTAGGAAGCAGGCAAGGGTGGGGGGGGGGGGGGAGAGACACATGCATGCTGGCCCCCTCCAATGATAGTGAAATCCAGTCCAATTCACGATCATAAGCCTCGTACCCAAAATGGTCACCATTGAAAAGTGGGCCAGGAAGATAACTAAACCGTTCTGTGTTGGGGGCGGGTATGATTTTCAGGTTCACTCACTCTTTTCCTGACTCACCACGTGGGTTGCCGGACGCGGTGAGGTGGTTAAAAAAAAAGAAATCACGCCCCACATCCACCATAGAACATAGAACATAGAACATAGAACATAGAACATAGAACATAGAACATTACAGCACAAACAGGCCCTTCGGCCCTCGAGTTGCGCCGATCACATCAACCCCACCAATCTATAGACCTATCTATAACCCCCAATCCCATTAAACCCCATATACTCATCCAGAAGTCTTTTAAAAGACCCCAGCGAGTTCGCCTCCACCACCGACGACGGCAGCCGATTCCATTCACTCACCACCCTCTGAGTGAAAAACTTACCCCTAACATCACCTCTGTACTTCCCTCCCCGCACCTTAAATCTGTGTCCTCTCGTAGCGACCATTTCAACCCGGGGAAATAGCCTCTGAGAGTCCACCCTATCTATTCCTCTCAACATTTTATAAACTTCTATCAGGTCGCCTCTCAACCTTCGCCTCTCCAGGGAAAAGAGTCCCAGCTCCCTCAACCTATCTTCATAAGGCATGCCTCCCAGTCCAGGCAACATCCTTGTAAATCTCCTCTGCACCCTTTCAATAGCTTCTACGTCTTTCCTCTCGTGAGGTGACCAGAACTGCGCACAGTACTCCAAATGAGGCCTGACGAGGGTCCTGTAAAGTTGCAGCATTACCTCCCGACTCCTAAACTCAATCCCTCGATTAATGAAGGCCAGTACACCATACGCCTTCTTGACCACCTCCTCCACCTGCGAGGCCGATTTAAGAGTCCTGTGAACCCGGACCCCGAGATCCTTCTGCTCTTCAATGCTACTAAGACCCCTGCCCTTAATAGTGTACTCGTTCATCCCGTTGGTTCTGCCGAAATGGACGACTACACATTTATCCGCGTTGAAGTCCATCTGCCACTTCTCCGCCCATTCCTGCATCCTATCTATGTCCTGCTGCAACTTTTGACATCCTTCCAGACCATCCACAACACCGCCGACCTTCGTGTCATCAGCGAACTTGCTAACCCATCCCTCCACTTCCTCATCCAGGTCATTTATGAAAATGACAAACAGCAAGGGTCCCAGAACAGATCCCTGGGGCACCCCACTGGTGACTGACCTCCATTCCGAAAAAGACCCATCCACAACCACTCTCTGCCTTCTGCAGGCAAGCCAGTTCTGGATCCACAAGGCCAAAGGCCCTTGGATCCCATGCCCTCTCACCTTCTCAAGAAGTCTTGCATGGGGGACCTTATCAAAAGCCTTGCTGAAGTCCATGTACACTACGTCCACGGCACTTCCTTCGTCAATGTGTTCAGTCACATTATCGAAGAACTCAACTAGGCTCGTAAGGCACGACCTGCCCTTGACAAATCCATGCTGACTATTCCTGATCATGTCAAACCTCTCCAAATGCTCGTAAATCTTGTCCCTCAGAAGCCTCTCCATCAGCTTACCAACCACTGAGGTCAGACTCACCGGGCGGTAATTTCCCGGGCTATCTCTGTTCCCTTTCTTGAAAATAGGGACTACATCCGCAATCCTCCAATCTTCCGGAACCTCTCCCATCTCCATTGACGACGCAAAGATCATCGCCCAGGGCTCTGCAATCACTTCCCTGGCCTCCCACAGTATCCTGGGGTACATCCCATCTGGTCCCGGCGACTTATCTACCTTGATAGAATTCAAAAGTTCTAACACATCCTCCTCCTTAATGTCCACGTACTCAATCTTTTCCACCTGCTGCAAGTCCATAGCAAGATCTCCCAAATCAGCTTCCACTGTGAATACTGAGGCAAAGTACTCATTAAGCACCTCCGCCATTTCTTCTGGTTCTACACAGACCTTTCCCCCTTCACCTTTTATAGGTCCTATCCTTTCCCTTCTCACCCTTTTACCTTTCACATACTTATAGAAGGCCTTGGGATTTTCCTTAATCTTACCCGCCAAGGTCTTCTCATGACCCCTTCTGGCTCTCCTAATTTCCCTTTTAACCTCCTTTCTACAGTCCTTATATTCTTCAAGATCCTTAACCTCTCCTAGTTCCCTGAACCTTTTGTACACCTTCCTTTTCCTCCTGACTAGGTTCAACACAGCCTTCGTGCACCACGGTTCCCGCGACCAACCAAAACCCCCTTGCCTTATCGGAACATTGTCATGCAGAGCGCCAGACAAACATTCCTTGAATATCCGCCACCTTCCTTCGGTACTTTTCCCTAAGAATGCCTCCTTCCAGTTTATTTGTCCAAGTAACTTCCTGACTTCTTCGTATCTCCCCTTACTCCAGACAAACACCTTCCGAGCCTGTCTGATCCTATCTCGTTCCAATGCAATTGTGAAGGAGATAGAATTATGGTCACCATTCCCAAGATGCTCTCCTACCGAGAGATCCATCACCTGCCCTGGTTCATTCGCCAGTACCAGGTCAAGTACAGCCTCTCCCCTCGTAGGCTTGTCCACATACTGTGTCAGGAAACCTTCCTGAACACACCTAACAAACTCCTCTCCAGCCAAACCCCTTACTCTAGGGATATTCCAGTCGATGTTTGGGAAATTGAAGTCTCCCATCACGACAACTCTGTTTTTAATACATTTCTCCAGAATCTGGTTCCCTACCTTCTCCTTATTTGATATGAAACCTCCTAAACATACGGCAGAAGCGGTTATGCGCTGCAGTATTTATTGTAGATCTGACGAGTGGGGGGTCATGCACTTGATGGTTTGTTTGGAGTCAGCCTTGCTCATTCTAGGAGTTACGGCCAAGTTACTGTAGGGCTGCCTTAATGAAAGCAATGTGGAGAAGTGTAAGATTATCCCAGTGCAGAGAAATATTGCTTCATTAGAGTGCGTGTTTATCCAGTGCCGTTTGGGTATTTCAGCTGGCTCTTGTTTAATACTTGGAGGGTTGTGCCAGGAGTGGTGTGTGTGCCTAAGAATGATTCAGGTTACAGGGGCTTGCTTTGTGCAGAGATGTTCCGTACTTGTGTAACGTCTTCTGAGAATCAGAGGAACAGTCTCCCAGAGACTGTTTGTTTTCTTGAAATCGAAATGACTGAAGTCTGAATCATGGCTAAAATTATTTATTGACATTCACCAGGGCAAATGATTCCTCAGGGTATACCATGTGTCTAGTGTTGTTCTTACATTCTCCCTGCTGGGTTTTTTTTTTAAAGATTTTATTTTCGCATTAAAACAATCAGAGTATTGTTCTTCAAAGAAATTATTTCACAATTATTAGGATAGGAAGACCAATTCACAGACAAATCGCTAGAATTTGGGGTGGTTCAGTGGTTAGCACTGCTGCTTCACTGCGCTAGAGACCTGGGTTCGATTCCCAGCTTGGGTGGAGTTTGCACATTCTCCCCATGTCTGTGTGGGTTTCCTCCCACAGTCTGAAAGATGTGCTGGTGGGTGCATTGGCCATGCTAAATTCTCCCTCATTGTACCCAAACAGGTACCGGAGTGTGTGACGAGGGGATTTTCACAGTAACTTCATTGCAGTGTAGGCTTACTTATGACTAATAAATAATTTTTTAACCCTACATTTACTTACTAAAATTCCATTTGAATGATTTTCTAATGATAATTCTATATTTAGAATTCTAATGTAAATATGATCAGGAACCATGCAACATAACCAACCTTGTTCATGAATGATCATGAGTTCATGTGCATCATTTATTAAATGTAAGTTGTATCCTGTAGTTTCTTAATAGATATATCCATTAGACAGATCCAGAGAAGTATTGTGCAATGGAATAGTGCATAGCCCCTGATGGAGGAGGTGGTGGCATAGTGGTATTGTCACTGGACCAGTAATCCAGAGACCCAAGGTCTCTGGGGACCCAGGTTTGAATCCTGCCATGGGAGATGGTAAAATTTGAATTCAATAAAAATCTGGAATTTAAAGTCTAATGGTGATCATGAAACCATTGTCGATTGTCATAAAAACCAATATGATTCACAAATGTCCTTTAGGGAAGGAAATCTGCCATCCTTACCTGGTCTGGCTTACGTGTGACTCCAGACCCATAGGAATGTGTTGACTCTTGAATGTTCTCTTAGTTCAAGGGCAGTTAGGGATGGG
The DNA here is from genome assembly GCA_037974335.1 of Prionace glauca. Classification (NCBI taxonomy): domain Eukaryota; kingdom Metazoa; phylum Chordata; class Chondrichthyes; order Carcharhiniformes; family Carcharhinidae; genus Prionace; species Prionace glauca. The sequence goes on along the minus strand of CM075738.1, from coordinate 8,837,922 downwards.
CAATAAACGCTGGCCCATTTAGTGATGCCCATGCCCCATAAATGAATAAGAAAAAGTAATGACCGGGCATTGGGATTCAGTTTGATTAGCACTTTATTATCTAAATGCTTATCTCATCGATATTTAACTGGCCTTTAATGTTTCATGAATGGCAAAAGGAGATTGGGAGCTAAGATTCAGTCCTGTCCAAAAAAGCCTTGGGTTACTGCCGTGCCAAAGTTAAAACTCTAAAGCAGGAATCAAGTGCTGCACACCACTATTTTAAACAGAAGTCTCACAACACCAGGTTAAAGTCCAACAGGTTTATTTGGAATGACAAGCTTTCACCTGAAGGACTTATTTGGACTTTGTCTTGGTGTTGTGAGGCTTCTGACTGTGCCCACCCCAGTCCAGCACTGGCATCAACACATCAACACTAAACAGAAGCAGGCCTGAAGCTTGACGCCTAATCTTCTCCTTGGAAATGGTTTAGTAATTCAATTATAATGGAGATGCCTGTCTTCACAAGACTGTTCCCTTCCTGTTGGCGAACACTTCAGCGGTCACGGGCATTCAGCCTCTGACCTTCGGGTAAGCATTCTCCAAGGCGGCCTTCACGACACACGACAGCGCAGAGTCGCTGAGCAGAGACTGATAGCCAAGTTCCGCACACATGAGGACGGTCTCAACAGGGATCTTGGGTTCATGTCGCACTATCTGTAACCCCCGTGACTTGCCTGGGTTTGCAAAACCTCACTTACTGTACTGTCTGGAGACAATACACATCTCTTTAACCTGTGATCAGTGCTCCTTCCACTCACATTATCAGCCACTTTAAGACTTGAACAGCAGGTTAGGTGTAAGGATTCGCATTCTAATCAGCAATCTCTAAACTGTCTGTACTTTATACGCTCTATCTGAGGCCAGAACTCTCCATTCACCTGACGAAGAGGGTAACCTCGAAAGCTTGCTTGCTTGTGAGAATATTATCAAATAAATCGATTGGACTAAAACCTGGTGTTGTCAGACTTTTTACTTCATTTTAACAGCCATTACCACATGTCGAACAGGCTTCCCAGACCTTAGGAAACGATATGGTGGCACGGTGGTTAACACTGCTGCCTCACAGCGCCAGGGACCCGGGTTCAATTCCAGCCTCGGGTCACTGTCTGTGTGAAACTTGCACATTCACCCTGTGTCTGCGTGGGTTTCCTCCGGGTGCTCCAGTTTCCTCCCACAGTCCAAAGATGTGCTGGTTAGGTTGGTTGGCCAACCCTTAGTTCACGTGGACGAGCTAGGGTAAATGCATGGGATTACAGGGATAGGGCTTGGGTGGGATGGGCCAAATGGCCTCCTTCTGCACTGTAGGAATCTATGTGAAACCTATCAGGTAAAAGGAGGGGCTGAATCAATGAGGTCAGTGTTTATACATCACTCTTGGGTGGCAAGAAGAGTAGGGCTGTTTCCTGAAAGCCTCGCTATCTACAAGGTTAACCCACTCCTCCAACCGTGATCTGTCCGCTCCCCCTGACCTTGAAACCCACCCACACCCACCCCTCCCCATCGACCATCATCTGCTTCCCCCCAATCAAACGTCCACTCAACACCCATACATATAATCAAGGAATCCCCGCCATCAGAAAATTCCGACTCCCAGCTCCTCAGTCGGAGCTTCCCTTTCAAATTCAGACACCCCTCTGCTTCCCGTCACCATCTCCTCTCACTCGACCCGCCTGATCTCATCCACCGCCGCCTTCCCGAAGCAGTCTCTATCACTCAGCATGCCAGGCAGGCGAACCAGGGGCCGATTAATCAGCAGAGGTCTTTCAGGTCAACCAAATAGACAAACTCAAATTACATTCGGACAATGTAAAAAGGGGCAGCTCCCCAAAAAGAAGGGGAACAGCCCGATACAAACCAAAAGTACAAAGGAAACTTAAGACACATCAAATCAAAATGTGATTGTCGGGATCTATAATGCACCTCAGCCCCTGCGGTGCCCAGCGGGCATGGAAGGTTTCAACGGCGCCCACGAACACTGCGGGCTCCCTCTCCAGGGACACCTGGCCGTGCATGTAGCCGCAGTAGAGGGGCAGACAGTCAAGATGGTCAACCCCCTCGAGTGCCCGCTGCCTGGACCTATTGATGGCGCGTCTCGCCAGGCCCAGGAGCAGGCTCACGAGGAGGTCGGCATCCCAACCCTCCCCTCTCCGCACCGGGTGTCCGTAGATCAAAAATGGTTTCTCCGGCCTCAAAACAGTCCTCTTGGACATGACACACTTCTAGGCTAAAATGAGGGCCTTAGGAACATTCAACCCCAGAGCCTATTTCACCTTTTGACTCAAATATTGCTGAACTGGAACTCAGTTCCACTAACTTCCTTTTATTTCATGACCTTACACAGTTGCCAACCGCAGTTAAATGCATCCCTGGACATGTCATCACATGACTTACCCCCACACTTCAGCCATTGATCAGACAACACATCCATCCTTGTATGAAGGCAAAATACTGCAGATGCTGGAATCTGAAGCAGAAACAGAAAATGCTGGAAAATCTCAGCAGGTCTGACAGCCTCTGTGGAGGGAGATTAGAGCCAACATTTCCAGTCTGGTTCACCCTTCAACAGAAGGGTCTATCCTTTCTTGTCATACATCACCTTCCTGCACCAACTGGAAAGCAAGAAGACTCATTACCCAATTGGATGATGATAGATTGTCAATTAAACAGTCTTTTTGCCCCCCTGTTTTGAATATTTATATATCTGCTAAAGGGAAATGTTCAAAGAAAATCATAGAAACCCTACACAGTGCAGAAAGAGGCCCTTCGGCCCATTGAGTCTGCACCGACCACAATCCCACCCAGGCCCTACCCCCATATCCTTCCATATTTACTGTCTAATCCCTCTAACCTATGCATCTTGGGATACTAAGGGCCAATGCTAGCATGGCCAATCAATCTAACCCGCACATCTTTGGACTGTGGGAGGAAACCGGAGCACCCGGAGGAAACCCACGCAGACACGAGGAGAATGTGCAAACACCACACAGACAATGACCCAAGATGGGAATCGAACCCAGGTCCCTGGAGCTGTGAAGTGGCAGTGCTAACCACTGTGCCACCGTGCACAAGAGCAAAATATTTTCTAATGTCCCGATGATTTTTATTTTCTCCAGGCGTGCACACAGCAGGGTATTGGAAATCATTCTTCAAATCCTGCAGACTCTAGGTCCACCCTGGAGGGTTAGCAACCCTAATTACCCAGCAAAAACACAATTCCAGAGTTATACATTTCAATTGACCGCAGCCAGTAGGGAGAAAACGGGCTCCATGTTTCCAGCACGGCTTCCTCATCATATTAAGTCGAATATGTGCCTTCACATTGGTGACACAATGGTTCGCACTGCTGCCTCATAGTGCAGGGACCCGAGTTTGATACCTGGCCTTGGGTCATAGAAACATAGAATCAGAGAACAGTACAGGCCCTTTGGCCCTTGATGTTATGCCGAGCTTTGTCAGTAAACAAGATCAAGCTATCTCACTCCCTATCATTCTGGTGTGCTCCATGTGTGAGGCAAGACTTACTTTCACAAATCCGGGCTGACTATCCCAGATTAAGCTGCATTTTCCAAATGGTCATAAATCCTGTCCCTCAGGATCTTTTCCATTAACTTACTGTTATTGTCTATGCAGAGTCAGCATGTTCTCCCCGTGCCTGTGTGGGTTTCCTCCTGGTGCTCCAGTTTCCTCCCAAAGATGTGCTGCTTAGGTGCATTGCCCGTGCTAAATTCTCCCTCAGTGCACCCGAGCAGGCGCCGGAGTGTGGCGACTAGGGGATTTTCACAGTAACCTCATTGCACTGTTAAGGTGAGCTGATTTGCGACACGAGTAAATACATTTTAAACTCTTCTTGAATTTCCTTGTATCATAGGTATTTCTTCATCTTTCATGGAGAAAATTAATTGCTAAATAACAAGTCTGTCAATTCTTGGTCCTGAGTGACAACTGTTAAAAAATATGGCTGCATATATTATTCCAAATTTAGCTCAGAAAAATTAAAAAATCCCAATAAGGACATTCAGTAATCATACCACAAATTCCTTTAATATGGGACAACTGGATCTCTTAGGGGCTAAATTTTCAAAATATTTATGACTCATTATCACTCTTTGTGGGATAGATTTTTGGAATTATTGTGATTGTGCAACAATTTCAACCCAACTGGCTTCGAGTTCTATGGAAATTGCTGGAAAATAAAATATTTTCCCGAAGCTTTTCATCTTGCGCTCATCAGGACAATCGCAAAAATACCCATGTTAGGAGAAATCAACAAACTTATACTGTATGCAAAGAGGACTGATTGATTGGCAAGTGGTTGGTCGAGGCATTGCTATGGGGAATGCACCAGGTGGTCATGACTGACGGTTAACTGCCAAGCTTTGTTTGAAATCTCAAGCAGGCGGCTTGACTCTGATTAGTCATGGCACTGTGCTGAGCAATGAACAAGCAAATGGTGTCACTGACCTTGTTTAGGTGAAACAGGTGCAATGTGTGTACCTGTTCTTTCTGTCTGCAAAGAACAGGGCTCTGTATATTAATATATTTGCCCTCAGTACAAGAAAATGAGCCTCATTGCGGGCTCAACTGACAATTTTAAGAACAAAATCACGTGGGATTGCCTTGGAAATTACCACTTGTGATCAAACCCCCACACCCCCTGCCACCCATCCACTCTTTAGCCATCCAGCAAATTTTTCTTGCTGTAAATGATAATCACCAGAGCTCTTTCTGGAAATTAATTTCAACTTATTCTGTGTCAACTTTCAGAACTGAAAGGACGTTCCTTGCCCAACTTTTTGGAATGGACCTCAGTATCACAATAGAGTTAACCTGTAATGTAGGTTTGTAAACTGTACCAGGATTATGTTTTTTTTTCTTAGAATCTTGAAGGAAGATAAATGAAACACGTTATGGATTAAATATCAATTCTCTACATATCTCTCTTTCTCCCTCTTCTGGTACCAGGATCGAAGAGGGTGTTGGGACAATCTGAGATAATCTTGCTCTGGAGATGCGGATTACTGGTGGTACATTCATCCAGTTTGCGAAGCTCTTTAAAGACATAATTTTTTGTTGACCTCTATTTCTTTTACCATTGATCTTTCCAATCAGCTTCAATCGTTCGTAACCAAGTTCACAGCATTTGTTAGACTGCAGTAGAATTGAACTCCAAGTATGATGGCGACATCCATTCCAAGTTTAACATGTGGGATTACACTGCAGTTTGGTAGATTCCACATCAACTTCAAGCTGGGTCTGAACTCGTTAGAGTTTAGAAGGATGAGGGGGGATCTTATAGAGACGTATCAGATAATGAAGGGGATGGATAGGGTAGAGGTAGAGAGATTCTTCCTGCTCAGAAAGGACAGCAGGACAAGAGGGCACAGCCTCAAGATAAGGGGGGGGGGCACTTGAGAACGGAGTTGAGGAGGAACTTCTTCACTCAAAGGGTGGTGAATCTCTGGAATTCTCTGCCCGTTGAAGTGGTGGAGACTACCTTGCCAAATATATTTAAGACACGGGTAGATAGGTTTTTGGTAGGCAAGGGGATTAAGGGTTATGGGGAGAAAGCGGGAAAGTGGAACTGAACTACTTCAGATCAGCCATGATCTTATTGAATGGCGGGGCAGGCTCGAAGGGCGAGATGGCCTACTCCTGCTCCTATTTCTTACGTTCTTATGTTCAAACTTACTTAATAATCTGACAGCAAATCTGCTACAATATACATTCCAGAACTGAAGCAATATTACATTTTGATTACTCCATCATTCTGATGCTCTCTGTGCAAGAGAACAGGGAGATCTGTCAGTCACCTCCCCACCCTCATACTCCCAGGATTTCGCTCGCTGAGCACCCCCACCCCCATCCATGATCCCTCATCTCAAATTTACCAGTGGTTCAATGATTCTGCACTTTGAGGATATGGAAGAGTGAAGAACGCATGACGGCATGGAACGAGTTAGAAGCTGCTTGGGGTTGTACAGGAAGAATGGGAGTATAAAGGCCAAATTAAGGATCTTTAACAGAGACTGGGGCATAGGAAGGGATATGAAGGGAATTGGGGGTTTATGGAGGAATAGCATGGGGTGGGCATAGGGAGCATGGCACAGGTGGAATGGTGAGGGGAGAGGACTAGAAGGCCTAACACATAAGTACAACTTGACTTATGTTTCAGTAAACCAAGGTGTGCCTTCCAGCCTGCCAGCCTCATCACCCACGTATCTCCATAAGAACATAAGAAATAGGAGGAGTAGGCCATCTGGCCCTTCGAGCCTGCCCCGCCTTTCAATAAGATCATGGCTGATCTGTCGTGACTCAGCTCCACCTTCCCGCCCTCTCCCCATAACCCTTAATCCCTTCTCTTATCAAAAACCCATCAACCCGTTTCTTAAAAATATTTAGCAAGGCAGCCTCCACCACTTCAACGGGCAGAGAATTCCAGAGATTCACCACCCTTTGAGTGAAGAAGTTCCTCCTCAACTCCGTTCTAAACCCCCCCTTTATCTTGAGGCTGTGCCCCCTAGTCCTACTGTCCTTTCTGAGCGGGAAGAGTCTCTCCACCTCTATCCTATCCATCCCATTCATCATCTTATACGTCTCAATGAGATCTCCCCTCATTCTTCTAAACTCTAACGAGTACAAGCCTAGTTTATTCAGCCTCTCCTCATAGCTCAATCCCCTCAACTCCGGTATCAGCCTAGTAAACCTCCTCTGCACTCCCTCCAGGGCCAAAATATCCTTGCGCAGGTGCGGCGCCCAAAACTGCACACAGTACTCCAGCTGCGGCCTCACCAATGCCCTATACATCGCTTCCTCAGAGGCAGTGGGACCACCTCGAGCTCGTGCCTGGCTCCCCAACACGAAAATTGGACAAGTGTGCTTATCCAGGACAGAGACAGTTCTGGGGTGGGGGAAATTCCTGACCCCCGACACCTGTCCCCTTGTTGAAAATCCATTCCTAAGAATCAAAGACAGCGAAACTTGCATTGACATAGCGCCTGATGCCTAAAGATGCTTCCGCCAATTAAATACGAGTGCAGTTATGATTGAAAAGTGGTAGCCAATTTGTGCAAACTCCCACAAACATTCCCACGAGAATGACCAGATAATCCGTTAGAGTCATAGAACATGGAAACAACCTGTCCACGCTGACCAGGTTTCCTAACCTTGAGCTGGTCTCATTTGACTGCGTCTGGCCCCTGTCCTTCTAAACCTTGTACCATGTTCCTGTCCAAATACCTTTTAAATGATGTAATTGTACCTGCCTTTACCACCTCCTCTGGCAACTCATTCCGTACACACACCACCCTCTGTATGAAAAAGTTCCCCCTCAGGTGCCTTTTAAATCTTTCCTCTCTCACTTTAAACCTCCGCCTTCTATTTTTGGACTCCCCTGACCTGTGGAAAAGAATTCGGCAATTCACCTTACCGATGCTCCTCATGATTTTATAAATCTCTGTAAGGCCACCCCCCCTCATCCTCCTATGCTCCAGGGGAAAAAAGTTCTTGCCTATCCAGCCTCTCCTTATAATTCAAACCTTTCAGTCCCAGTAACATGGTTGTAAATCCTGTTTTGACATTTCCAGTTTAGTTACGCCCTTCCCATAGCATGGCAATTAGAACTGTATGCAGTCCTCCAAATATGCAGCCTTAACACTGTCTTGTACAGTTGTAACATAATACCCCAACTCCTGTACTCAATGCTCTGACCAATGAAGGCAAGTGTGCCAAATGCCTTCTTCATTACCCTGCCCACCTACGATGCCACTTTAGAGGAATATGTACTGGTATTCTTAGGTCTCTTGGCTCGACAACACTCCCCAGGGCCCCACCATTAACTGTGTAAGTCCTGCCCCTGGTTTGTTCTTCTGCTGTTGATAGAGGAATAATTACTGGCCAGTACACCAGGAAAAACTTCACTGTTCTTCTTCAAAATAAGGTTTAACATCTACCTAAGCAGGAAATCAAGGCCTTGACTTCACATCTCATAGGAGCGAGGGACATACACGCGATGGGTCGTACTGGGGCTGCTCTTGGTTGTTCGAGATTGGCCTAGTGCTTCATGTCGTTAGTGTGTGCCTAAACTGGACAAGATACTGGACAAGACGACAGCTCAGTGACTATCACCGATTGTTGTGCAGACACATGGATTTGGGCCTGTGTCTGTGGGAGTTAGCACATTCTCCCCGTGCTTGCGTGGGTTTTCTCCGGGTGCTCCGGTTTCCTCCCACACCCCAAAGATGTGCTGTTAAGCTGACTGGCAGGAATAAATTGTCCCTAAATCAGTTTCCCTCAATCTGGATGGCCATAAAACATTAGACAGGGGTCGTGAGTGGAGAGGGGACTGGTGGTGTTGAGATGGCAGCGCGGGTTTGTTGGGCCGAAGGGCCTGTTTCCCAGGCTGATTTTGTTCTTTGTTTTCTTTGTTCTTTGAAATCTGGGAGTACGACTTACTTATCTTATTACTTTATCTAGCAGGCTAACTGTAATAGGCTAACAATATAGCTAACTATAGAGAAGAAAGTCTCAGAAAACTAAAGAAATTTGGTAAAAGAAATTTGGTTGCAGCGGACACGCTGCAACCCTCACCAGCATTTAAGATGCACCATAGAAGCTTTGACAAAGGGTCATCTAGACTCAAAACATCAGTTCTTTTCTGTCCTTACAGATGCTGCCAGACTTGCTAAGATTTTCCAACACTTTCTCTTTTGGTTTCAGATTCCAGCATCCACAATAATTGGCTTTTATCCATATGTTCTGAATAAAACATATTCTTTCTGGTTATATCAACTCCTGCTCTATCCAAGACCGCAAGAAACTACAATCGGTCACAAACAAAGCCCAGTTCATTGCTCAAAACCAGTCTCTGACCCATTGACATTTTCTACTCTTCCTGCTGTCTCAGAAAAACAGCCAGTAATTTAAGGACCCCACGCACTCCGGACATCTCTTCGACCTTCTTCCATCGGAAAAAGATACAAATGTCTGAGATCGCGTACTAACCGACTCAAAAACAGCTTCTTCCCTGCTGCCTTCAGACTTCTGAATAGACCTACCCTGCATTAAGTCAATCGTGCTCTACACCCTAGCTATGATTGTAACACTACAATCCTCACTCTCTCCTTTCCTTCTCTATGAACGGTATGATTTGTTTGTGTGGCACGCAAGAAACAATACTGTGTACCAGTGCCTGTGACAATAATCAATCAAATCAAATCAAAGCAAAAACCCCCATTTTCAACCTACATCTTGAAACACTGAGATCGAGCTCCAGTAGACTGATGCAACATTAGCCTACGGAGCAGCTCCCCATCGGGTCAACCCTTCCAGGAAGAGGAGTTGGGGTCAGAACAGACTGAGAAAGAGAGATTTTAAAAACAAAAATTTGCGTCAAAGGATGAGCAGAAACCTCAGTCCTCCCTGCCCTCCTCTCCTGAAGATATTCTCCTTGTTCAAGGGGCTGCTGGCGACCCAATCCTGAGCATTTTCCATCACTGTCTAGACAGTATCGATACATGCATCACCTGTGGACTCATCTCAGATAGCAGGCAGTCAATAAATTAATTAGAATGATTCAACAAGTTGTCATTAGGTTGTTAGTGAGGTTGGCGTCCGTCCACATATCATTGCCAGTAGCAACTGGAAACAGAGCTCACTCAGCACAATTATTTATGTTGGCTGTCCCTCAGTAACATGAAGACGCTCTCTGGGACTCAAGAGAATCTCGAAGGTCAAATCTGAAGCAGTCAATTAGTCATCTTCACTTGTTTACGCCTCACACATCTCATCAACATTGAACTTTTCAAACGCTTTATCTGAAAAGATGGAGGCTTTGAACTGAGGTTCAAACCGTGAGGCAGGCACACATATTTCTCAGCAAACGCACTTCATAATCCTTCTGATAAAGAGTTAGCCACCGGAAACTTTGGCAAGGCTATATTTCAGCTTGCAGAAACTCTCCGTGAACCACTCGAGAACACAAATCAAAAGGATTTAATTTGATTTTCATTTGATTTATTATTGTCACATACAATAAAAAGAGTTGTTTTTTTGCACGCTACACAGATGAAGGATCCCCTTCATAGAAAAGGAAAGGAGAGAGTGCAGAATGTAGGGTTGCAGTCATAGCTAGGGTGTAGAGAAAGATCAATTCAATGCGAGGTAGGTCTATTCAAGAGTCTGACAGCAGCAGGGAAGAAGCTGTTTTTGAGTCAGTTTGTACATGACCTCAGACTTTTGTATCTTTTCCCTACAGAAGAGTGGAAAGAGAACTTCACCAAGGAAAAGGCTGGGAACTACAGGCCACTGAGCCTCACATCTGCGATGGGTAAATTGTTGGAAGGTATTTTGAGAGACAGGATCTACAGGCATTTAGAGATGCAAGGGCTGATTAGGGATAGTCAGCATGGTTTTGTGAGTGGAAAATCATGTCTCACAAATTTAATTGAGTTTTTTGAAGGGATAACCAAGAAGATAGATAAGGGTAGTGCGGTTGATGTTGCCTACATGGACTTTAGCAAGGCCTTTGACAAGGTATCGCATGGTAGGTTATTGCACAAAGTTAAATCTCACGGGTGAGGTATCGAAATGGATACAAAATTTGCTTCTTAACAGAAGTCAAAGGGTGGTTGTAGAGAGTTGTTTTTCAAACTGGAAGCCTGTGCCTCAGGGATTACTGCCGGGCCTACTGTTATTTGTCATTTATACTAATGATTTGGATGAGAATATAGGGGACAAGGTTAGTAAATTCGCAGATGACACCAAGATTGGTGGCATAGTGGACAGTGAAGAAAGTTATCTCCAATTGCAATGGGATCTTGATCAATTGAGCCAGTGGGCTGACGAATGGCAGATTGAGTTTAATTTAGACAAATACGAGGTGATGCATTTTTGTAGATTGAAGCAGGGCAGGATGGTTAATGGTTAATGGTAGGGCACTGGGGAGAGTTACAGAACAAAGAGATCTCGGGGTATATGTTCATAGCTCCTTGAAAGTGGAGACACAGGTGGATAGAGTGGTGAAGGAGGCACTTGGCATGCTTGGTTTCATCAGTCAGAATATTGAATACAGGAGTTGGGACGTCTTATTAAAGTTGTCTGAGACATTGGTAAGGCTACGCTTGGAATACTGTGTGCAATTCTGGTCACCCTATTATAGAAAGGATATTATTAAACTAGAAATAGTGCAGAAAAGATTTACTAGGATGCTACCGGGACTTGATGGATTGAGTTATAAGGAGAAGCTGGATAGACTGGGACTTTTTTCTCTGGAGCGTAGGAGGCTGAGGGGTGACCTTGTAGAATAAAATAATGAGGGGCATAGACAAGGTACGTAGTCAATATCTTTTCCCCAAAGGTAGGGAAGTCTAAAATTAGAGGGCATAGGTTTAAGGTGAGAGGGGAGAGATATAGAAGTGTCCAGGGGGGCAATTTTTTTGCATACAGGGTGGTGAGTGTCTGGAACAAGCTGCCAGAGGTAATAGTAGAGGCGGGTACAATTTTATCTTTGAAAAAGGATTTAGTAGTTACATGGTTACAAAGAGTATAGAAGCATTTGGGCCAAATGCGGGCAACTGGAATTAGCTTAGGGTTTAAAAAAAAAGGTGGCATGGGCAAGTTGGGCCAAAGGACCTGTTTCCATGTTGTAAACCTCGATGAGAAGAAGGTGGAAGAGAGTATTGGGGGTGCATAGGGTCCTTAATTATTCTGGCTGCTTTTCCGAGGCAGTGGGAAGCTTGGTCACACAGTCAACAGACGGGTGGCTGGTTTGAGTGATGGACTGGGCTTCGCTCACAACCCTTTATGGTTTCTTGCGTTCTTGGGCAGAGCAGGAGCTCTGTGATACAACCAGAAAGAAAGCTTTCTATGGAGCATCTGTAAAAGATGGCGAGAGTCGTAGACGACATGCCAAATTTCCCCAGGGGAGAAGGAATTCCTCTTTTTTTTTGCATTGCTTTGGTACATGGACTAATTTATTGCATGTTGGGTGGCCAGGTGGCACAGTGGTGAGTGCTGCTACCTCACAGCGCCAGGGACCTGATTCAGTTCCGGCTTTGGGTGACCGTCTGCGTGGAGTTTGCAGGTCCTTTGAAGAGCTTTTTCAATACGCCTGCATTGATTTACGTGCGATTGAGAGGTATGAAGAAGTTTAAAGCTTTTTGTCATTGACATTATGAATGATTGTGACGGATTAACATTTCAGGATGTGAGGTGAATCGTTTTAGGCAAAGGAGATTTCCAAAGCATGTTTATGTGTAGAATCATAGAGGTTTCCAGCATGGAAACAGGCCCTTCAGTCCAACTTGTCCATGCTGCCCAGTTTTTAAACATTAAGCTAGTCCCAATTGCCCACATTTGGCCCATATCCCTCTATACCCATTTTACCCATGTAACTGTCTCAATGCTTTTTAAAAGACAAAATTTTACCCACCTCTACTACTGCCTCATTTCAGAAATTGAGTGAAAAAAATGCCCCTCTGGATCCTTTTGTATCTCTCCCTTCTTAGGGGTTTAAAAAAAAAGATCAGCAAGGACAAGGTTCAGCATAGAACCCTACAGTGCAGAAACAGGCCCTTCGGCCCATCGAGTCTGCACCGAACACAATCCCACCCAGACCCTATCCCCATATCCCTACACATTTACCTGCTAATCCCTCTAACCTACACATCCCAGGACACTAAGGGGCAATTTTAGCATAGCCAATGAACCGAACCCGCACATCTTTGGACTGTGGGAGGAAACCGGAGCACCCGGAGAAAACCCACGCAGACACGAGGAGAATGTGCAAACTCCACACAGGCAGTGACCCGAGCCGGGAATCGAACCCAGGACCCTGGAGCTGTGAAGCAGCAGTGCTAACCCACTGTGCTACCGTGCCGGATCAAAGTGGATCAAAGGGCCTGTTTTCATGCTGTAAACCTCTATGACTCTATGAGAAGAGAGGTGCATGGAGTTCTTAATTATTCTGGCTGCTTTTCCGAGGCAGTGGGAAGCGTGGGCACAGTCAACAGATGGGTGGCTGGTTTGAGTGATGGACTCGGCTTCGTTCACGACCCTTTGTGGTTTCTTGCGTTCTTGGGCAGAGCAGGAACTCTGTGATACAACCAGAAAGAATGCTTTCTCTGGAGCATCTGTAAAAGATGGCGAGAGTCGTAGACGACATGCCAAATTTCCTTAAGGGAAGAAGGAATTCTTCTATTTCTGCATTGCTTCATGGACTAAGGTGGATTGGCCAGGCTAAATTGCCTTTGGGCGGCACGGTAGCACAGTGGTTAGCACTGCTGCTTCACAGCTCCAGGGTCCTGGGTTCGATTCCCGGCTCGGGTCACTGCCTGTGTGGAGTTTGCACATTCTCCTCGTGTCTGCGTGGGTTTTCTCCGGGTGCTCCGGTTTCCTCCCACAGTCCAAAGATGTGCGGGTTAGGTTCATTGGCTATGCTAAAATTGCCCCTTAGTGTCCTGGGATGTGTAGGTTAGAGGGATTAGCAGGTAAAATGTGTAGGGATATGGGGATAGGGTCTGGGTGGGATTGTGTTCGGTGCAGACTCGATGGGCCGAAGGGCCTGTTTCTGCACTGTAGGGTTCTATGCTGGTTCTATGCTTAGTGTCAGGGGTAGTAGCAGAGTAAATGCATTAGCTTATGGGGATAGGGCCCGGGAGGGGTTGTGGTCAGTGCAGACTCAATGGGCCAAATGGCTTCATTCTGCATTGTAGGATTCGATGATTCTCCTTTCCCAGTAACTGGGGTTATTCTGAGTGACGTTCATTTCATTTGTCCACTTATTCCGTTTTCCAGATCACCAACAGCGTGCAATACACCGCAGGCCAAAGGCTCAGCAGCTGATAATATGTTCACCAGAAACTGGTACTCAAACACATTGCAGGTCTCTTTTAAAAGACTTCTGGATGAGTATATGGGGTTTAATGGGATTGGGGGTTATAGATAGGTCTATAGATTGGTGGGGTTGATGCGATCGGCGCAACTCGAGGGCCGAAGGGCCTGTTTGTGCTGTAATGTTCTATGTTCTATGTTCTATGTTAAGAAAGCAAACAGGTCTGGCACACCCGATCCTGCCAATGACTCGCTCCTCAATCTCTCAGCGATAGAACTTCTGACAGATTTCCTCTCCCACTTGGCTCCCGTGACTCCGTTCTGAAGACTTGTGGGATGTGATGGATTAGTCCGAGGGGGTGCTGGAGTGCGGGGTGGATAAGGGAGGCACGGCCCATTTGACTTGCCAGCTCATTAATATTTGAAGGACGGGCTGCCCTCCTGATTGTCTACACAGCTGGGCAGCCTCCCGGGACTCCACTTCAAGGGAGAACGCGCATCTTAAAGCAAACCGATCCTTTCCCTTTACATGAAGCAACTCGAAGAGATCATCAGCGAAAGCTGCCTCCCATTTTCCCCTTGCATCCCTGGAGGTCCCCAAAGACAGGGGTGGATTGGGAAGAAGGTTGGTTCTAAGTGAATGATATTGTTCAACAGAACTATTTCATACAAGGGTGTAATTGGAGTTTGATCTTATCACTTGTCTCACAGGATAGAAAGATCAAACAACTCCTGTTATAGACAGGAGAGAGATAGAACATAGAATATAGAACATTACAGTGCAGAACAGTCCCTTCGGCCCACGATGTTGCGCCGACCAGTTACAAAAACTAGCCTAAACCAATCCCTTTTCGTCCATAAACCTAGCCACGGATCTCTTAAATGCCCCCAAACTCGGCGCATTTACAACTGCAGCTGGCAGGGCATTCCAGTCCCTCACCACCCGCTGGGTAAAGAACCTACCCCTGACATCCGTCCTATAACTACCACCCCTTAATTTAAAGCCATGCCCCCTCGTGCTAGATTTCTCCATCAGAGGAAAAAGGCTATTACTATCCACCCTATCTAAACCTCTAATCATCTTATATGTTTCAATAAGATCCCCTCGCAGCCTCCTTCTTTCCAGCGAAAACAACCCCAAATCCCTCAGCCTCTCCTCATAGGACCTCCCCTCCATACCAGGCAACACTTAGTCACCCATACACAGCCACACATACACGCACACACTCTCACACATACAGTCACACATACACGCACACACTCTCACACATACACAGTCACACATATACACACAGTCACACATATACGCGCGCACACACATATACACACACATGCATGTGCACACTCTCGCACACAAAAACTCACACACACACGTATTCTCTCACATACACGCACACATTCACACATACACACAGTCACACATATACTCTCACACACACACACATATTCTCACACATGCATGTGCACACACTCGCACACAAAAACTCACACACACGTATTCTCACACATACACGCACACACTCTCACACATACATACACACATACGCACACACAGACGCATACACATGTATGCGCACAAACAAATTCACATGCACACACACACATGCATACATGTGCACACACAAACAAATACACACATTCACATACATGCACACATTCACAAACACGCCACAAATATGCACACAGATGCCAAACACACACAAACACACACAAACACACTAAAGTGAGGGGATAGGGAAAAGGAGTGCCGCAGTACAATAACCACAGAAATGAATATTAGTTCATGTGATTTCCAGGGTCCAAATTGGAATACAATGAGGAATTCTTTCACATGGGCTATGAGTTCAGCTGTGTGAAAACCAAAGTAGTAATGTTCATCTTTCAGCTGGTGCTGATATCTGAGTGAGATCGGTACAAAGAGGCTGGGACAGTTCTGTCGATGATGGTTCCAGTAGAGACAGACTTGATAAGCAGCACTGGAGGGGTTTGCTTCTCGCTGGCTCACCAGTTAGATGCTAAAACAGAAGACCATTTCCCAGTTCTCAAAGGTGTATAGGGATTTCAGAATCTTCAAAAGGGATGGCCATCGACTGGAATTGGCTTTGATTTTGGGGCTGAGAATGTACTAGTCATTAGTAGTTGAAAGAGTTAGCGTCTATGTTTAGGGTCTGGTATTTGGGAAGCCATTCCCTGGGAAGATCCATTGACTCCGCTAGCAATGTGAGTTTATCAGATGCAATTTACACCCGTGTGGTTCCATCTGAAGTGTGTCTGGACAGTCCCAGGTGTGATACGAGACTGTTCATAATTCTCTTGACATATCAACATGCCATCTGGATCTCATCTTTCTTCATTATCTCCTTTTCCTGACTTGCTATGAATCTGGTTATGATTCCTTCTAGTCCTATATCTAGACCCTTGCTCCCTTTAGATAGCCATCCCTATTCTGAGTTCTGACCTCTCTGCACGGTTTTGGGCGAGACCAGTGCGGTTCTGACCCTTCCCCTTTACATCGGCAGTTATCCAATTTAATACTCACTCATAGTCTTCGAGGGAGCTGTAGACCAATTGAAGGAACTATCCATGACGAGGGAAGAAGTGTTAGGGCTTTTAAGTAGCATTAAAACTGATAAATCTCCAGGGCCCGATGGCATTTATCCTAGGCTGCTTAGGGAGACGAGAGAAAAAATTGCTGGGCCTCTGACGCCAATCTTTGCATCTTCTTTGGACACAGGTGAGGTCCCAGAGGACTGGAGGATAGCGAACGTGGTACCACTGTTTAAAAAGGGTAGGAGGGATAACCCTGGTAACTATAGTCCGGTGAGTTTAACATCAGTGGTAGGTAAGTTGATGGAGAGGATTCTTCGGGATAGGATGTATGAGCACTTACAGCGTTGCGATTTGATTAGGGATACGCAGCATGGCTTTGTAAAGGGGAAGTCTTGCCTTACGGATCTGGTAGAATTTTTTGAGGAGGTGACAAAAACGGTCGACAAAGGACGAGCCGTTGATGTCGTCTATATGGATTTCAGTAAGGCGTCTGACAAAGTCCCTCGTGGTAGGTTGGTTGAAAAGATTAAGGCTCATGGAATACAAGGCCAGGTATCTAGATGGGTTGAGAACTGGCTTGGTAAGAGGAGACAGAGAGTAGTAGTGGAAGGGTCCTTTTCTCGCTGGAGTTCTGTCACTAGTGGTGTGCCGCAGGGCTCAGTACTGGGTCCTCTTTTTGTAGTATAAATAAATGACTTGGAAGAGGGAGTAAGTGGTGTGATCAGCAAATTTGCAGATGACACGAAGATGGCTGGATTGGCGGGCAGCGAGGAGCAGTGTCTGGCGATACAACGGGATATAGATAGACTGATATATTGGGCAGATATGTAGCAAATGGAGTTTAATCCTGATAAATGTGAGGTGATGCATTTTGGCCGAAATAATGTAGGGGGGAGTTATATGATAAAAGGTAGACCTATCAAGATTATAGAAATGCAGTGGGACCTGGGGGTGCAAGTGCACAAGTCTTTGAAGGTAGCAGTACAAGTGGAGAAGGCTGTGAAGAAAGCTTATGGTATGTTAGCCTTTATAGGAAGGGGTATAGAGTATAAGAGCTGGAGTCTAATGTTGCAGTTGTGTAGAACGTTGGTTAGGTCGCATTTGGAGGACTGCGTCCAGTTCTGGTCGCCGTACTACCAGAAAGACATTGAGACCCTGGAGAGAGTGCAGAGGAGGTTTACCAGGATGTTGCCTGGTATGGAAGGACTGGGTTATGAGGAAAGATTGAGCAAATTGGGGCTGTTTTCCCTTGAAAGACGGCGACTAAGGGGGGATCTAATAGAGGTATATAAGATTATGAAGGGTATAGATAGAGTAAACAGTGGTAAGCTATTTCCTATGTTAGAAACGCACAGTACGAGGGGCCACGGGCTTAAGGTGAGGGGGGAGAGGTATAACACAGATATTAGAGGGAGGTTTTTCACACAGAGGGGAGCGGGGGTATGGAATGCTCTGCCAAGCAAGGGATGGAGGCAGGTACGCTGGAGTTGTTTAAGAGTTACTTAGACAGGCACATGAGTGGGTTGGAGATGGGAGGATATAGGAGATTATTTTAAATAAGGTTCAGGAGCATTGGGACGTCCCTGGTAATGTATAAGGATGTGGAATGATACTAACGTTTTTCTCTTTTTATTCACAGGTTTTAAGTCAATCCGCCTTGTTGTCCAACGAGGGTCATACACACGATGGGTCGTACTAGGGCTGCTCTCGGACGTTCGAGAATAGCCTAGTACTTCATGTTGTTAGTGTACGCTTAAACTGGACCAGATGCTGGGCAACATGACAGCTCAGTGACTATCGCTGTTTGCTGTGCAGATACATGGATTTGGGCCTGTGTCTGTGGGAGTTTGCGCATTCTCCCTATGCTTGCGTGGGTTTTCTCCGGGTGCTCCGGTTTCTGACTGGAGGTAATAAATTGTCCCTAAATTAGTTTTCCCTCAATGTGGAATGCCATAAGCATAGATAAGGGTCATGGGTGGAGGGGGGGACTGGTAATGTTAAAATGGAGGCTTGGGCTCGTTGGGCAAAAGGGCCTGTTTCCCGGGCTATTTTTGTTCTTTGTATATTGACCTGGTCAGGCGAACTGTTCTATCTATGGGTGGTTAATTCAAACAAAGAACAAAGAGAAATACAACACAGGAATAGGCCCTTCAGCCCTCCAGGTCCATGCTGATCATGATGCCCTAACTAAATTTTAAAAAACCTTCTGCCCTTACTCGGTCCATATCCCTCTATTCCCTCCCTATTCATCAAGATGCCCCTTAAATATTGTTAAAGTTCCTGGTTCCACCATCTCTCACAGCGCATTCCAGACATCTTGCTCTGCTACCCCGGTGGCACGATATGAGTATCCTGCTAACTACGCCAATTGTTGCGGTGAAATCAAAGACTTCGAGACTCAGGAACGGATAATTTTATGGTTGATTGAAGTGAATGGAGGCAGATCCTATCTTGATTAATCTGATCCAAATCACTATTCTACTATCCCAGTTGCTACACAGGGTGAAATTTTCCATCAACAACACCCCCACCTCAAATCCTGCCCTCCCCCCATGTTTTACAGAAGCAGAAATGGGCTGTCATTGATCACTGGCAAGATTTTCCAGTTCCGCTGCTATCAATGAGTCTTCATATTCTTCACACCCTTCACCGCTGGGGAACATATCGGGGGGGTACATCAACAGGACTGGAAGATCTGCCACCAGGAAAGGCTGGAAAATATCTCCCAGTGTCTCTTTTTTTACATATAGTTCCTGACCTTTTGTGACTTGGTCATTGTGGCTATCTCAATAGGCTCAAAGTGTTTTAAACCAGCTTCGACGCAGGGTTATCCAGACTCGAAACGTTGGCTCGATTCTCTCTCCACAGGTGCTGTCAGACCTGCTGAGATTTTCCAGCATTTTCCAGTTTTTGTTTCAGATCAGCTGTCCTGTTTTGCTGTGTGCCTTGGCATTCCAATGACTGGTACCTCCTTACGCGCAATTGCCATTACAATAAGTGCTAAGCTTTGTAGATCTCTTGTCTAGTCTTACTGAGCATTCTAACGACTGACTCCTATTGACTTCTAATCACTGGCTTCACCGTGGGCGAGTCTTGTCTAGTTTCTTGCTATGTCTTTTGTCTTGACTTACATGTGTCAAGTATCCCAGCAACCTTCACTCTCCAGGCTCCTACCTAATACTTTTCCATGACTGAAAGTGCTACTGCCATCATGCTAAACTACCAAACACTTTGGTCACCTTTGCTAAACTGCGAAAACATTTTGTACGCTCCAGCACTATTCAGTAATTCATTCCTGTTGTGCTAACAACCTGGGGCTGATTCTCAGAGTTTGTACTGCCAGTTTGGAGGCTTTCCTGCTGGCAGCAGAGTTTGGAAATTTCAGGCATGCACTGGCTGCAACTTCAACCATCTGTTGGAAATCTGTGGTCTGTACGTGCCAAAAGATTTCATTTTCACTGTTAGTGACTGCTAATTAATATAATGATAAGGACCGCTGTTCACACATCGTCATGAAGCAGGATGGTAAAGAATGCTGGAGGATATCCATCCTCTCCCCCAAACCCCCTACACCCTGTCGATGGAATCTCCCAGAGGGCCTCATAATTTAATGAGTTAAAGGCTTATGTCGTGTCCAAGAGCAGTATGTTGAGAGGGTTTGCGACATTTTACTTGGAATTGGTGAGTTCATGTCGAAAGATTTGCAGATGAAGTGGATTGGCCATGCTAAGTTGCCCCTTAGTGTCCCCAGATGTCTAGGCCAGGTGGATTGGCCATGCTAAGTTGCCCCTTAGTGTCCCAAGATGTCTAAGTTAGGTGGATTGGCTATGCTAAATTGCCCCTTCGTGCCCCAAGATGTGTAGGTTAGGTGGACTGGCCATGCTAAATTGCCCCAAGATGTGTAGGTTAGGTGGATTGGCCACGCTAAATTGCCCCTTAGTGTCCCAAGATGTCTAGGTCAGGTGGATTGGCCAAGCTAAATTGCCCCTTACTGTGTAGATTAGGTGGATTGGCCATGCTAAGTTGCCCCTTAATATCCCAAGATGTGCAGGTTAGGTGGATTGGCCATGCTAAGTTGCCCCTTAGTGTCCCAAGATGTCTAAGTTAGGTGGATTGGCTATGCTAAATTGCCCCTTCGTGCCCCAAGATGTCTCGGTCAGGTGGATTGGCCACGCTAAATTGCCCCTTACTGTGTAGATTAGGTGGATTGGCCATGCTAAGTTGCCCCTTAGTGTTCAAAGACGTGCATGATAGATGGGTTAGCCATGGTAAATGCATAGGGTTATGGAGATAGGGTGGGTGGGGTTGGCAGATTCAATAAGCTAGCAGGCATCCTGCATCCAACACCCCCCCCTTCCCCCACCCCCCACCAGTTACCACAAGCCATGATCTGTCTGCTCTCCTGACCATCACTGGATCCCCCTGCCCTGCCCAGTACCATTGAACCTTCTCTGGTGACCATACCATTGTGTCCCCATCTCTGTTTAAGTCTGACACCATGGACAGAACTCTCCCCCATTCACTAGCCCACCATCATAGATTCTGTGCACAGATGAGAAAATGTGAGTGATTTGTGTCGCCGAATGACAATTGTACATTCCTTGCTTCATTCGTCAAGCATGTACACGTTCCACTGTCAGTTGCCCTGCCATCATGCCTTGGCACAATATATAAATGGCACCAGGACAACACTTCACTAACAGGAGGTTTGATAGGATGAGCTAGAAGGCAGCAAGTAGCAGCTGCCCGTTTCAGTGACATTTCCCTGCAGGCAGTTCAGGAAAGACAGGATGTCCTCTTCCCCAGGCATGGCGACAGGAGTCCATCCCAGCTGACCACCCACGAGGAGATTGCCACGTTGGTGGGGTGGGGAGGAGCACTGCCCTGCAGTGCAGGAGAAAGGTCAATGATTTCATCCACAACACTTCCAACCCCACCTCACCACATCCCTGTTTGTCTCATGGGATCTGGGCACCATGGCAAGGCAAACGTTCCTCTTGCCCATATCTGAACACCCTTGGCAAGATGATGGGCTGCTGCCTTGTTGAACCCCCTGCATTCCTTGTCATGTTTTATGAGAGGGGCAACTTCTGGATTTTCACCCAGAAACACAGTGAGGACACAGCATAGAATCCCTGAACATTTAGCAGGGCCAATCTATCTAACCCACAGTGTAGGAAGAGACCATTCAGCCCATTAAATCTGCACCCATTCCTGGCTCTGCTGCCCTTGTCGTCAAGCTGGTAAAACTCACAGGGTTGGCGGGTAAAGTTCAAGGAGCCTTGGTGTCTTACCGCAGAGCAACTTGTCCAGGGTACATCCTGCTGCCACTGTGCACTGCTGGTGGTGGGACTGAATGGTGATGGTGCTTGGTGGGTTTCAATCAAATGGCATTCTTTGAGCTCCTAACATACAAATTAGGAGCAGTTTGTTTAGGGGTGGGGGGTTGAGGGCAATGGCAGAGACATGAGGATGAAGGCAGTTGGTGGTGGGATATTGGCAGGGGCATAAGGGTGAAGGGGGTTAGAGGGGGACGATGGCAGAGACAGGGTGAAGGGGGTTTGGGGGGGGGAACGATGGCAGAGACAGGATGTAGGGGGCTTGGGGGACGGGGGACGATGGCAGAGACAGGGTGTAGGGGGTTTGGGGGGGACGATGGCAGAGACAGGGTGTAGGGGGTTTGGGGGGGACGATGGCAGAGACAGGGTGTAGGGGGTTTGGGGGGGACGATGGCAGAGACAGGGTGTAGGGGTTTGGGGGGGACGATGGCAGAGACAGGGTGTAGGGGGTTTGGGGGGGACGATGGCAGAGACAGGGTGTAGGGGGTTTGGGGGGGACGAGGCAGAGACAGGGTGCAGGGGGTTTGGGGGGGACGAGGCAGAGACAGGGTGTAGGGGGTTTGGGGGTTGACGATGGCAGAGACAGGGTACAGGGGGTTTGGGGGGGAAGATGGCAGAGACAGGGTGCAGGGGGTTTGGGGGGGACGAGGCAGAGACAGGGTGTAGGGGGTTTGGGGGGGACGATGGCAGAGACAGGGTGTTGGGGGTTTGGGGGGGAAGATGGCAGAGACAGGGTATAGGGGGTTTGGGGGGGGACGATGGCAGAGACAGGGTGTAGGGGGTTTGGGGGGGACGATGGCAGAGACAGGGTGTAGGGGGTTTGGGGGAGGGGGGACAATGGCAGAGACAGGGTGTAGGGGGTTTGGGGGAGGGGGGACGATGGCAGAGACAGGGTGTAGGGGGTTTGGGGGGAGAGGATGGCAGAGACAGGGTGTAGGGGGTTTGGGGGAGGGGGGACGATTGCAGAGACAGGGTGTAGGGGGTTTGGGGGGGGGGGGGAAACGATGACAGAGACAGGGTGTAGGGGGTTTGGGGGGAGAGGATGGCAGAGACAGGGGGTAGGGGGTTTGGGGGAGGGGGGACGATTGCAGAGACAGGGTGTAGGGGGTTTAGGGGGAGAGGATGGCAGAGACAGGGTGTAGGGGGTTTGGGGGAGGGGGGACGATTGCAGAGACAGGGTGTAGGGGGTTTGGGGGGAGAGGATGGCAGAGACACGGTGTAGGGGGTTTGGGGGAGGGGGGACGATGGCAGAGACAGGGTGTAGGGGTTTGGGGGGGACGATGGCAGAGACAGGGTGTAGGGGGTTTGGGGGAGGGGGGACGATGGCAGAGACAGGGTGTAGGGGGTTTGGGGGGGGGAACGATGACAGAGACAGGGTGTAGGGGGTTTGGGGGGGGGGGAACGATGACAGAGACAGGGTGTAGGGGGTTTGGGGGGGGACGATGGCAGAGACAGGGTGAAGGGGGTTTGGGGGGGGGAACGATGACAGAGACAGGGTGTAGGGGGTTTGGGGGGGGGGACGATGGCAGAGACAGGGTGAAGGGGGTTTGGGGGGGGGGAACGATGACAGAGACAGGGTGTAGGGGGTTTGGGGGGGTGGGACGATGACAGAGACAGGGTGCAGGGGGTTTGGGGGAGGGGGGACGATGGCAGAGACAGGGTGTAGGGGGTTTGGGGGAGGGTGGGGACGATGGCAGGTAGATGGAGGATTGGGGGTGGGGAGGCTGGAACCTGATGTGGAACAATAAACCGTAGACACAGGAAAGAGTGGATGGGATTTGACCTGCACAGAGGGGAGGGATTTCACACAGACTCTGGTGCAGTAATGGGCTCGTGAGTGGCCTATTTTACAACAGCGCTTGATTGGCTGTGAAGATCTTTGGGCCGTGCTGAGGTTGTGGAAGGTGCGATGGAAATGCAAGTTCTTCCTTTCACTTTTAAAGTTTTGAAGACATGCATTAAGTTGATCTTTCTCGACACCCTTGCTATGACTGTTAGATAGAACCCTACTGTGCAGAAACAGGCCCTTCGGCCCATCGAGTCTGCACCGAACACAATCCCACCCAGACCCTATCCCCATATCCCTGCTAATCCCTCTAACCTACACATCCCAGGACACTAAGGGGCAATTTTAGCATAGCCAATGAACCTAACCCGCACATCTTTGGACTGTGGGAGGAAACCGGAGCACCCGGAGAAAACCCACGCAGACACGAGGAGAATGTGCAAACTCCACACAGGCAGTGACCCGAGCCGGGAATCGAACCCAGGACCCTGGAGCTGTGAAGCAGCAGTGCTAACCACTGTGCTACCGTGCCGCCCTGTAACACTACATTCTGCACTCTCTCCTTTCCCTCTCTAAGGAGGTTTGCCAGTATCGTGTGCAAGAAACAATACTTTTCACTGTATGTTAATACATGTGAATAATAAATCAAATCAAAATAACTGCCATCCAGTACCTGTTTGCGTGAAAGACACATTTTGGTTCAAATTGGTCAGTGAGGAAACACTGGTGCATGGCAATGGTGGCACAGTGGTCAACACTGCTGCCTCTCAGTGTCAGGGACCCGGGTTCGCTCCCTGGCTCGGGTCACCGTCTGTGTGGAGTCTGTACATCTCCCCGTGTCTGCGTGGGTTTCCTCCAGGTGCCCCGATTTCCTCCCACAGTCCAAAAGATGTGC
Source organism: Prionace glauca (assembly GCA_037974335.1). Lineage (NCBI taxonomy): Eukaryota > Metazoa > Chordata > Chondrichthyes > Carcharhiniformes > Carcharhinidae > Prionace > Prionace glauca. Next base: position 8,813,483 of record CM075738.1, on the reverse strand, counting down.
TGATGAGGTACATTGGCCAAATTCTCCTTTGGTGTACCTGAACAATGAGTGTGGACTGGGGGTATCTTCACAGCAACTCCATTGCAGTGTTAATGTAAGCCGACTTGTGACTAAGAAATAAACTTCAAACTTTAATTAGAAACATCAGTTGATAAAATTACTATCGCCAATTGTTTTGAATGTATTTATTAAGTGTATTTATTAATCACAAGTGGGTTTACACTAACACTGCCGTGAAGTTACTGTGAAAATCCCCCAGTGGCCACTCTCCGGCGCCTGTTCGGGTACACTGAGGGAGAATTGAGCACGGACATTGCACCTAACCAGCAGGTCTTTAGTGTTACAAACATAGTTTGCTGACAATGCTTTCAACATCTTTTCAAATGTTTCCATTTAAAGGTTAAAAATGCCTCTGATACGGGAATGTATTGCAATTCGAAACAGAGCGCAGAGGACCTGAGCACTTACAAACCACACGATGGCTGTCATTTCAGTGGGGTTTAAGGACACTGAGCTGCTTGTGGCTGTTTGTCATTCCTGTTACGTTCTGCGGGGGGGGGGGGGTTTGTGAATTATGCCAGTGACTGTAATTCCCTGTGGTTTTCCCATGTGAATGCAGTGCGGAATCTTCCAGGGCAACGTCGAGCTCGAGAGGAGAATACTAATGCAGTGGGTGGTGAATGATTTCATAAACTAATGAGCGGAATGTGTGCACTGAACAGGCTCCAGAGTTAATGGGCAGTTTGTTTTATTAACACATGGCACCATTCCAACTTCTATTTTTACTGCATTGAATAGAACAATTATAAATCTATACCGGTTTTACAGTGACATTAACTTTGGAGCATGTAAGCGAACATTAAATTGTGCTGGGTCTTCTGCACGTATGTGATTAAAAATGCCTTTCGAAAGTTTATCGACTGATTATTAGAAATGCAAAGGGAGAAATTTGGTTCTCAAGTCAAATGAGTCGGCCAGAATTTTACCCACTCCAGAATTGGGGCAGGTGAGGCTCACAGAACAGAATTCTTCGCTGGCCGAGGGCAGGATTTTATGAGCCTCACTCGGGCGATGTGGTTTAAATACCGGCTTAAACTGGACCAGCTGACGGGCAACACCACAGCTAGCTCGGTGACCATCACTGTTTGCTGTACAGTTACAGGGGCCCAGGTCGGATCTCTGGCTTGGGTCAGGGTCTGTGGGAGTTTGCACGTTCTCCCCGTGCTTGCGTGGGTTTTGTCCTGTTTCCTCCCACATCCCAAAAATGTGCTTTTTAGGTTGATTGGTGTCAATAAATTGGCCCCCTGAATTGGATCTCCCTTAATCTGGCGCATGTATAATTCCCTAAATTTGCGCCCCCCCCCCCCTTTATTGTGGAGTTCCACTAGAGGTCGACAAAAATGTCGCCGATCGGTGAAAGGCTTGAATGAGGCACTCACTGAGTGTCAAAATGGGCAGCGTGGGCTTGTCGGGCCGAAGGGCCTGTTTCCTATGCTGTTCTTTGTAGAGCCACAGAGCACTGGGGCGGCACGGTAGCACAGTGGGTTAGCACTGCTGCTTCACAGCTCCAGGGTCCTGGGTTCGATTCCCGGCTCGGGTCACTGCCTGTGTGGAGTTTGCACATTCTCCTCGTGTCTGCGTGGGTTTTCTCCGGGTGCTCCGGTTTCCTCCCACAGTCCAAAGATGTGCGGGTTAGGTTCATTGGCTATGCTAAAATTGCCCCTTAGTGTCCTGGGATGTGTAGGTTAGAGGGATTAGCAGGTAAAATGTGTAGGGATATGGGGATAGGTTCTGGGTGGGATTGTGTTCGGTGCAGACTCGATGGGCCGAAGGGCCTGTTTCTGCACTGTAGGGTTCTATGGTTAACCCTCTGAAGAGGTGTGCAGCATGGAACAGGCCCTTCGTCCATGGCTCTCGACCGGGATTCCTCAGCTGAACTAGTCCCATTTGCCTGCATTTGGCCCTTATCCCTCCATTTTCCCATCCTTGCACTTGTTCAAATGTCATAATCGCACCCGCCTTTTCCACCTCCTCTGGCCACTGGTTCCCTGTACGGCCCACCCTCTGTGTGAAAAGGTTGCCCCTCAGGTCCCTTTTAAGTCTTTCCTCTCTCACCTTCACCCTCTCATTTTGGACTCCCTTACTCTGGGGAAAAGACATTGGCTATTTATTCACCTTGTCTATGCCCCTCATGATTTTATAAACCTCTATAAGGTTACCCCCTCAGCCTCCCATGCTCCAGGCTATAGTTTTCTACTCATTGCAGTTGTGAGTTTCAGCAGTGAGAGGTCAACTCCCACAGTTTCAAATCCGGTATCAAATATCGCCAGAGCTCAGGATCTTGGATCCTTGGTTTAATGATCTTTGACACAGTGTGGGGGCTCTTACCTCACCCCCTTCCCCACACACCCCCTCCCCAAAACAAAATCTAATACAGATGTACAAGTGGCATATAATTGTGATCGCTTATTAATAATGCAGTTTGTAAATGTTCTATTTCCTCAGGCACATTCCCCTGCACGTTTGTGTTTTAATGGGATTCGGGGGATAGGAGGGGTGTGGAGACAAAATACTCTGGACAAAATATACACCATTACAAATAGCCTTGAGGTCAAACACCCAAGGCTGTGTTCAACATTGAAGCCAGGGACTTCAACGAGGTCAAGCTCAGGGGGCATACTACCAAATTACCACCGACGCGTCTCCTGTTCCACCAAACATCCTCAACCACAATATCAAACATGCCGACCGCTCTACTGCCCTCCCACAGTTTGGCAAATCAGGCCCCAAGGCTGTGCTCCTGCTCACAAGCGAAAACTGAAGTGGGAGAATCCATCTAAGAAAGTCATTGGTCTGAGGATTCGGATGATCTCATGCAGGGAGACAGTGGACTGGTCAGTGTTTTAAAACTCTGTGACCAGCCTGAACGAGTTCTCCATTACAGTAACTGACTTCATTAGTAGGGGTGTAGAGGACTGTGCGGCAAAGAAGCAAATCCGTGTGTTCCCCAACCAGAAATCATGGAGGAGCAGGGATATCCACTGCTTGCTGAAGTCTAGGTCTGAGGCGTTCAAGTCAGGAGGCCCTGACCGATACCAAGACAGCCAGATACGATCTAAGGAGATTCATCAAAAGATGCCAAAAGCCAACACCAGACCGAGTCAGAGTCCCAGGTTCGCCACACAGCAAACTATCCATTGACTCTGTCGACACTTCCCGCTGCCTCGGCAAAGCAGCCGGCATAATTCAGGACCCCCACGGCACCCCGGACATTCTCTCTTCCACCTTGTGCTATGGGGAAAAAGATACAGAAGTCTGAAGTCACGTACCAACCGACTGTGGGGCAGCACGATGGCACAGTGGCTAGCATTGCTGCCTCACAGCGCCAGAGACCCGGGGTCGATTCCCGACTTGGTGCACTCCCAGTATAGAGTTCGCGCATTCTCTCCGTGTCTGTGTGGGTTTCCTCCAGATTCCTTCCACAGTCCAAAGATGTGCAGGTTAGGTGCATTGGCCTTGCTAAATTCTCCCTCCATGTACCCACACAAGTGCCAGAGTGTGGCGACGAGGAGATTTTCACATTACTTCATTGCAGTGTTAATGTAAGCCTATTTGTGACTAATAAATAAAATTTAAATTAATAAAGAACAGCTTCTTCCCTGCTGCCATCAGACTTTTGAATGGACCTACCTCGCATTAAGTTGATCTTTCTCTACACCCTAGCTATGACTGTAACACTCTGCTCTCTGTCCTCTCCTTCTCTATGAATGGTATGCTTTGTCTGTATAGTGCGCAAGAAACAATACTTTTTACTGTTTACTAATACATGTGACAATAATAAATCAAATCAAATCCAATCAAATCAGATTGAATGCAGAGTCCCGGAAATGGTCTTCAACAGTTCCAACCATTTTTTCTTGGGGGAGGGGTGGCACAGTAGCTTAGCACTGCTGCCTCAGAGCGCCAGGGACCGGGGTTCGATTGCCAGCTTGGGTCAACGTCTATGCAAAATCTGCACATTCTCCCCATGCCTGTGTGGGTTTCCTCCGGGTGCTCCTGTTTCCTCCCGCAGCCTGAAAGACGTGTTGGTTAGGGTGCATTGGCCATGCTAAATTCTCCCTCAGTGTACCCGAACAGCTTCTGGAGTGTGGGAGATTTTCACCGTAACTTCATTGCAGTGTCAAGGCAAGCTTGCTTGTGACACTGATGAATGTTAAACTTGATGACTCACCCACTGTTTTGGGGGTTACCCAACATGTAAAATATGACTTCAGGGTAAACTTTGATTTCCGTTTCCATAGAGATACTGCAAAAGTGGCAAATTGTTTGGCAAATGTTTTGCAGCATTTACCGTCCCTCACCTCTGTGTTCCGGTCACAGTGACAATAATGATAATGTTCCAGTTAAAAGGAATCGGGGTGGAAAGGACCATGCCCAAGAGAGGCAGTTATTCCAGCATTAAGTAACCCAAAAGCATATCGGTTTAGTGCTGGGGCCAGGGACCTGCACAGATGGTGATCCAACCAGTAAATTTTTATGATAATTTTTAGACACTCAACAGATGCCTAAAGCAGGTATCAGGTCCTCTGATTTTTGCTAATCATAGAATCCTACAGTGCAGAAGGAAGCCATTTGGCCCATCATCTGGAGTGATTCTACATAAATAAGAACATAAGAAGTAGGAGCAGGAATGGGCCATCTAGTCCTTCGAGCCTGCCCCGCCATTCAATAAGATCATGGCTGATCTGAAGTGGATCAGTTCCACTTTCCCGCTTTTTCCCCATAACCCTTAATTCCCTTATCTATCAGAAACCTATCTACCCGTGTGTTAAATATATTTAGCGAGGCAGCCTCCACCACTTCAACGGGCAGAGAATTCCAGAGATTCACCACCCTTTGAGTGAAGAAGTTCCTCCTCAACTCTGTTCTAAACTGCCCCCCCCCTTATCTTGAGACTGTGCCCTCTCGTCCTGCTGTCCTTTCTGAGTGGGAAGAGTCTCTCTACCTCTACCCTATCCATCCCCGTCATTATCTTATACGTCTCTATAAGATCCCCCCTCATTCTTCGAAACTCCAACGAGTACAGACTCAGTCTATTTAGTCTCTCTTCATAGTCTAACCCCCTCATCTCCGGTATCAGCCGAGTGAACCTCTTCTGCACTCCCTCCAAGGCCAAAATATCCTTCTCTGACACAGTATCTTACCCAGGCCCTCTCACTCCTTATCCCTGCAACCCCACACATTTAACATGACGAATCCAACTAACTTATACATCTTTGGACACTAAGGAACTATTCAGCATGCCCAATCCATCTAACCTGCACACCTTTGGACTGTGGGAAGAAATGGGAGCACCTGGAGGAAACCCACGCAGACACGGGGAGAACGTGCAGACTCCACACAGACAGCGACCCAAGGTCAGAATTGAACCCAGGTCTCTGGTGTTGGGAGACAGCAGTGCTAAGCATCATGCCAGCCTGAATGAACAATCAGGGGCCTAAACCCTGCTGAAGGTGCCTTCCTATATAACTCGGGTGCATAATGTAAGTCACTGCTTCCGTGGTGATCAGTGGTGATCAGCTGTAGGTAATACTTTATTCCTGTGGAGCCAGGAATAACAGGAGTCTTCCCCTGACTCCACAACTTAATTTAATGGGATTGAGAATTAGAGATATGCCTGGTAGGTATGGATATGACCGGCACAACTTGAGGGCCTGTTTGTGCTGTAGTGTTCTATGTAACTCTGAGTCTCTCAGTTTGAATAGAAGCTGCTGTTACAGCATCAAGTCTGGGCTCCGATAATGTGCATTAATTTTTACCTAGACGTGCCAAGTCTAATTTTTATTCGTGAGGACTGTTGAAATTTTCTGTCAAGTATTAGGTTTGAAAATGACATCGAATGTGAAGAGGTTTTAAATAAACCTATTTGGAAAACTCAAACCGTTATCATCGCGATAATTAGCCCGAGCTCCTATGTTGCTTTTGTCTGGCTATAATTGAAGTGCCACTGGCGTCCTTTTTTGTATCCGTTGTTACTGTTTCCTTTTCAAACCTTTGAGTCTGAATTTCCCACCAGTGGGATCGGCATTTCACGATATGAGTGACAGGTCATTACAGTGGGAATTAGCACTGAAACAACCCCTGTAAACCCAGCACACTCACACACACACGCACCTCTCGCCCTCCTCCACTGTTACACAATTGGCAGCGAAGGGTCATTGCAGTGAATGCAGATGGGGTTTGTTACTCGGGGGGTGGGTCGACACCGATAAGCAAGGCTCGAGAGTATGAATTCTGAGGCTGGGAAGGAACAGAAAGCAGGAAGTCACGACTGGGAACCCCCTTTCGCTCTTGTCACCAGGGCCCATTCACATGCAGGGTGAGTGTCGAAGGGTTACCATGGAGGGCTGCCTTGGCTGAGCTTGTATTAACGGGACTTGTTCTCATTGGGACTTTGTCTCCTTTTTCACAATGAAGGGTAGTCGCATGCTGCCAACGGACTTGTCAGAGAGACAACTGCCCCATGTATCTGACAGCTGGACAAAGCGAGTAGATACATGACGTGATGTTGTTTGACCAAGATAGCAAACCCACGCCATTGGTCACTCCAGGGCACGGTTCATAAATCTGAAGCCTCCCAGACTTTTCATAACAAAGGTTCATGGCATTTCTCTCCTGCGTCATGACAATATTACCCAAAAATGCATGGAAATAAAAATGAACATTACAGTTCAGAGAACTGGGTTAATCCAGGTCTGTCGTGGAATCGTAGAACCCTACAGTGCAGAAAGAGGCCCTTCGGCCCATCGAGTCTGCACCGACCACAATCCCATCCAGGACCTACCCCCATATCCCTACATATTTTATCCGCAAATCCCTCTAACCTAAGCATCTTAGGACACTAAAGGGCAATTTTAGCATGGCCAATCAGCCTCACCTGCACATCTTTGGACTGTGGGAGGAAACCAGAGCGTCCTGAGGAAACCCACGCAGACACGAGGAGAATGTGCAAACTCCACGCAGACAGTGACCCGAGCCGGGAATCGAACCCAGGTCCCTGGAGCCGTGAAGCAGCAGTGCTAACCACTGTGCCACCGTTTCCATGCTGCTAGACTTGGGGTCTTTCAAGTTTAGTTTCAGCTGAACCATTTTACTCTAATGGTTTGACATGTACAAAGGTAAACGCTCACATACCTTTGTATAACAGCATGCCACAAGTTTGTCTTATTTTTGATGGTTAATTACCCACCTTCTGGACCTTGTGGCTCAATGTACATTTACCAGGACAGTGGCTTTTGGTCCACTGCCTTAAATAAATGGAGAATTGTGCTCCGTTGGTAGGTTTGTGTCTCTGCTCTCGTGTGGCCTTGTCAGCTTTGGATATCAGAGACAGGTCAATGGTAGCCAACAACAACTTGCATTTACATAGCTCCTATAACATAGTATAACGTCCCTCAGCTAGTGAGTGAGCTGCATGAATGGATCTCCTTCATCTCAGTGGGCCGCAAGATTGAAATTGGGCACATTCACAAATCATAGAGGTTTACAGCCAGGAAATAGACTGTTATCGGACAACAAGTTTTATGAAATTGGGCACACAAAATGGAAGCAAACTAAAGCTATCCTCAGAGCCCTCCACTAAAAATCACAAAGTAACAGACACCGATCAGTAGGCAAAAGCATGCTTTTAGAATGCAAATGAGGGCTAGCACATAAGGGAAATTGGACAGGATGGCACCTACAGGAACTAAATTAAAGAACATGTCCCCATCCCATCAAAATCAGCCCTTCTAAACCAGTCAAACAACCCACGGCGACACCTAAAATTAACACAATCAAGGACGCGTCCCTGGCCCCTCAAAACTCTTGAGATCAATAACACACCCATGGTTCAAACCCCAGAGATTCTAGACCATTGATAACCAACCAGACAAAAACGATTAACACACACTTAAAACAATTGCTCCAACGCTCGAAAACATTGAAACAGGATGGCTAAAGTCAAATACTGTAAATAAAGGATTAGCATTTGAAACGCAAAGTTCAGGCATAACTGTAGCCCCTTGTGGGGGAGTCTTTAGAACACTTTCGGGACAGTCCGATTGTACGTCCTGACTGAGCTTCTCCGTCGACGTAAAGAAAATAAAGCTGTGCCCGTTATTGAATTTCAACCCGCAACCGTAGTGGTCATTTTGCCCACTCGCACTAACACAGGCCCTTCAGCCCAACTTGTTCATGCCATCCTTTCAGTTAATCACTAAGCTAGTCCCAGTTTCCCTCATTTGGCCCATATCCCTCTACACCCATATAACTGTCTAAATACTCCTTAAAAGACAAAATTATACCTGCCTTTACTACTATCTCTGGCAGCTTGGTCCAAACACTGACCACCCTCTGTGTGAAAAAATTACCCCTTTAGTATCTCTTTCTCATCTTAAATCTATGCACTCTAGTTTTAGACTCCCCTACCTTTGGGTAAAGGTGTTGACTACCCAGCTGATGTATGCCCCTCATTATTTTATAAACCTCTATAAGGTTTTGATTTAATTTGATATGATTTGATTTGATTTATTAATTTCACATGTATTAATATAAATGAAAAGTATTGTTTCTTGGGCACTCTACAGGCATAACATGCCGTTCATAGAGAAGGAAAGGAGAGAGTGCAGAATGTAGTGTTACAGTCATAGCTGGGGTATAGAGAAAGAGCAACTTAACGCGAGGTAGGTCCATTCAAAAGTCTGACAGCAGCAGGGAAGAAGCTGTTCTTGAGTCGATTGGTCACGTGATCTTAGACTTTTGTACCTTTTTCCCGAAGGAAGAAGATGAAAGAAAGAATGTCCGGGGTGCATGGGATCCTTGATTATGCTGGCCGCTTTGCCAAGGCAGCAGGAAGTGTGAACAAAGTCAGTGGATGGGAGGCTGGTTTGCAGAATGAATTGGACTATATGTACAACTTTTTGTGGTCTTGTGCAGAGCAGGAACCCATCCCAAGCTGTGATACAACCAGAAAGAATGCTTTCTGTGGTGCATCTGTAAAAGTTGGTGAGAGTCATAGCTGACATGCCAAATTTCCTTAGTCTTCTGAGAAAGTAGAGGTGTTGGTGGGCTTTCTTAACTATAGCGTCGGTATGGGGGGACCAGGACAGTTTGTCGGTGATCTGGATACTTAAAAACTTGAAGGTCTCGACCCTTTCTACTTCATCCCCATTGACGTAGATAAGAGCATATTGTCCTTTACACGTCCTGTAGTCGATGACAATCTCCTTCGTTTTGTTGACATTGAGGGAGAGATTATTGTTTCCACACCAGTTCACCAGATTCTCTATCCCATTCCTGCACTCTGTCTCATCATTATTTGAGATCCGACCCACTACTTTGGTGTCGTCAGCAATCTTGAAAATCGAATTGGAGGGGAAATTTGTCCGCACAGTCATGGGAGTGTAAGGATATAGTTGGGGGCTGAGAACACAGCCCCATGGCATATCAGTATTGAGGGTGATAGTGGAGGAGGTAATGTTGCCTAACCTCACTGATTGTGGTCTGTGAGTTAGGAAGCTCAGGATCCAGTCACAGAGGCAGGAACCGAGGCCCAGGCCACGGAGTATGGAGATGAGTTTCATAATAGGGTTGAAGGTTGAGCTGTAGTCAATAAATAGGAGTCTCACATCAGTGATATAAATCACTCCTAAGCCTCCTACACTCCAAGATAAAAAGTCCCAGGCTATCCATTCTCTCTTTATAACTCAAACCATCAAGTCCCAGTTACATCCTAATAAAATTTTTCTGAACTTTTTCTAATTTAATAATACACTTTCTATGATAGGGTGACCAGAATTGCACACAATATTCCAAGTGTGGCCTTACTAATTCTTGTACAACACCTCACTGACCCCTGGGAAGGTTTTTTTTTTCCATCAAAAGGAGCTTACCTTAAAGGATTCAACCTCATTGTTTCCAGAGGAGAAGTTGGAGTGGAGACTCATGACAAAAAGCTTGAAGATAAAAGGGATTTTGACCTTACTTTCTTTTGGAGGTTTTTTTCAAACTGGGAGTGTAAAACAGGAAGTAGACCCCAGTGACTCCTGGGAAGGTTTTTTTTCCCCCCCCCAATAAAATTGATTGTGTGCACAGCAATCGAAAGTGGGAAGGTAATCAGCCAGGTGTCACACTATTACCAATGATGTAGATAGGAGAAGTGAGGAGGTCCTAAAGAGAGTATAGAGAGCTTGGAAGGAAATTAAAAAGCAGGACCCTAAGTGTAGTAATCTCAGGATTCCCAATGAGGGTAAGAGTCGGATGCTTGGGTGGGTGACTGAGGAGCTGGTGTAGGGGGCAGGGTTTCCGATTCTTGGATCATTGGGACCTCTTCTGGGGCAGGTGGGACCTAAACAAGAGAGATGGGTTACACTGAAATGACAAGGGGACCAATATATTTGCAGGGAAGTTAGCTAGTGTTATGGGGGAGTGTTTAAACTTTACTGAGGAAACGGACATGGAGTCTACGGAAATAGGGCAAACAGTTAGGGAGGTCATGGAACCTTTACAGATTATAGAGGAGGAGGTGCTGGCTATCTTGAGGCAAATAAGAGTGGATAAATCCCCAGGACCGGACAGGGCATTCCCACGGACCTTGAGGGAAGCTAGTGTTGAACATGCAGGGGCCCTGGCAGACATATTTAAAATGTCAATATTCACGGGGAGGTGCCGGATGATTGGAGGGTAGCTCATGTTGTTCTGTTGCTTAAAAAAGGTTCCAAAAGAAATCTGGGAAATTACAGGCCAGTAAGTTTGACGTCGGCAGTTGGCAAGTTATTGGAAGGTGTGATAAGGTATAGGATCGACAAATATTTGGATAGACTGGGACTTATTAGGGAGAGTCAACATGGCTTTGTACGTGGTAAGTCATGTTTGACCAATCTATTAGAGTTTTTCGAGGAGGTCACCAGGAAAGTGGATGAAGGGAAGGCGGTAGATGTTGTCTACCTAGATTTCAGCAAGGCTTTTGACGAGGTCCCCCATAGGAGGTTAGTTAGGAAGGTTCAGTTGCTAGGTATAGATGGGGAGCTTCTAAATTGGATTAGACACAGGTTCAATGGAAGAAGCCAGAGAGTGGCTGTGGAGGATTGCTTCTGAGTGGAGGTCTGTGACTAGTAGAGTGCCGCAGGGATCGGTGTTGGGTCCATTGTTGTTTGTCATCTATATCAATGATCTGGATGATATTGTGGGAAATTGGATCAGCAAATTTGCTGATGATGCAAAGATTGGAGGTGTAGTGGACAATGAGGAAGGTTTTCAAAGCTTGCAGAGGGATTTGGACCAACTAGAAAAATGGGCTGAAAAATGGCAAATGGAATTTAACGCAGACAAGTGTGAGATATTGCACTTTGGAAGGACAAACCAAAGTACAACGTACAGGGTAAATGGTAGGACTCTGAAGAGTGCAGTTGAACAGAGGGATCTGGGAATACGGGTACAGAATTCACTAAAAGTGACGTCACAGGTGGATAGGGTCGTAAAGAGTTCTTTTGATACATTGGCCTTTATAAATCGGAGTATCGAGTATAAAAGTTGGAATGTTATGGTAAGGTTATATAAGGCATTGGTGAGGCCGAATTTCAAGTATTGTGTACAGTTTTGGTCACCTGATTACAGGAAGGATGGAAATAAGGTTGAAAGAGTGCAGAGAAGGTTCACAAGGATGTTGCCGGGACTTGAGAAACTGAGTTATAGAGAGAGATTGAATAGGTTAGGACTTTATTCCCTGGAGCGTAGAAGAATGAGGGGAGATTTGATAGAGGTGTATAAGATTTTGATGGGTATAGATAGAGTGAATGCAAGCAGACTTTTTCCACTGAGGCTAGGAGAGAAAAAAAACCAGAGGGCGTGGGTTAAGGGAGAAAAGTTTAAAGGGAATATTAGGAGGGGGCTTCTTCATGCAGAGAGTGATGGGAGTGTGGAATAAGCTGCCGGATAAAGTGCACGGTCAATTTTAACATTTCAGAAAAACAAGGACCCACAGCATTTGAATAAATCAAACCTTTGGACAGTAAGGGGCAATTCATCATGGCCAATCCCCCTAACATACACACCGTTGGATTGTGGGAGGAAACCAGAGCATACGGAGGAAACCCACGCAGACACAGGGAGAATGTGCAGACTCCATACAAACAATTCCCCAAGGCCTGAATCGAACCCAAGTCTCCGGTGCTGTGAGGCAGCAGTGCTAATCACTGTGACAGGCCACTGTGCTGACAGTGACAATGAAGAAACAATAATATATTTCCAAGTCAGGGTGACCGAGACGGACAATTCCTTCCAAGTGCCTCACCATACCTGAGAACCAATAACCTGTACATGGATGTCCAGAGTGCGTTCCACCAGATTCACACCGCTCAGACATCATACATTAACAACCAGCCTGAATTCTGTGGACTGTTCCATAACTTGGCTGTCTACCCTGCGTCTTGGGCCAAACCTTCATGGGATGTATTTTGTCCTGGTTTTGATCTGTATCTGTATCTCTTGTGGCTGCATATAGACGCTGTGCTGCAGACTCTAACCCATCCAGAAATGGGGGAGCAGAGGGAGCACTCAGCAGAGGGTGGGTGGTTTGGGTTTGGGAAAAGTCCAGCAGCTGTGAGTGAGGCCACACCTGGAGTATTGTCCACAGTTTTGGTCCCCTTATTTGAGAAAAGATGTAACGAGATTGGAGGCAGTTCAGAGGAGGTTCACTAGACTCACTCCAGAGATGAAGGGGTTGTCGTGTGAAGAGAGATTGAACAGTTTAGGAATGCATCCGAGGGTTCTGAAAGAAATGGCGGAGGTGATAGTGGATGCTTTGGTGGTTATTTTCCAGACATCGTTGGATTCCGGGGAAGTGCCAGAAGATTGGAAAACGGCTAATGTTACGCCGTTGTTTAAGAAGGGTGCCAGGCAAAAGGCAGGGAATTATAGGCCGGTTAGTTTAACGTCTGTGGTAGGTAAAATGTTAGAATCCGTCATTAAGGAGGAAATAGCGAGGCATCTTGAGGGGAATTGCTTGATAGGGCGGACGCAACACGGTTTCATTAAAGGGAAGTCGTGTCTGACAAATTTACTGGAGTTCTATGAGGATGTGTCTAGGGCAGTGGATAGAGGAGAGCCGGTGGATGTGGTCTTTCTGGATTTTCAGAAGGCGTTTGACAAGGTACCTCACAAGAGGTTATTGCAGAAGGTCAGGGGACATGGAGTTGGGGGTAGGGTGTTAGCGTGGATAGAGGATTGGTTGTCAAACAGGAGGCAGAGAGTGGGGGTCAATGGATGCTATTCGGATTGGCGGTTGGTGACTAGTGGGGTGCCCCAGGGATCGGTGCTGGGGCCTCAGCTATTTACCATTTATATAGATGATCTGGAGGAGGGAACCGAGTGCAGGGTGTCGAAATTTGCTGATGACACCAAGATTGGGGGAAAGGCAAATTGTGCGGAGGGTGTGGAGAGTCTGCAGAAGGATCTAGATAGGCTGGGCGAATGGGCCAGGAAATGGCAAATGGAATTTAATGTTGGCAAGTGTGAGGTGGTCCACTTTGGTAGGAGGAATGGTAGGAAGGACTATTACTTACGGGGCGAAAAACTGCAGCAGGCGATGGTGCAGAGGGACCTCGGGGTCCTTGTGCATGAGTCGCAAAAACCCAGTTTGCAGGTGCAGCAGGTGGTCAGGAAGGCGAATGGGATGCTGGCCTTCATAGCGAGGGGGATTGAATATAAAAGTAGGGAGGTCTTGCTACAGCTGTATAGGGCATTGGTGAGGCCGCAGCTGGAGTACTGTGTGCAGTTTTGGGCGCCGCACCTGCGCAAGGATATTTTGGCCCTGGAGGGAGTGCAGAGGAGGTTTACTAGGCTGATACCGGAGTTGAGGGGATTGAGCTATGAGGAGAGGCTGAATAAACTAGGCTTGTACTCGTTAGAGTTTAGAAGAATGAGGGGAGATCTCATTGAGACGTATAAGATGATGAATGGGATGGATAGGATAGAGGTGGAGAGACTCTTCCCGCTCAAAAAAGACAGTAGGACTAGGGGGCACAGCCTCAAGATAAAGGGGAGGCGGTTTAGAACGGAGTTGAGGAGGAACTTCTTCACTCAAAGGGTGGTGAATCTCTGGAATTCTCTGCCCGTTGAAGTGGTGGAGGCTGCCTCGCTAAATATTTTTAAGAAACGGGTTGATGGGTTTTTGATAAGAGAAGGGATTAAGGGTTATGGGGAGAGGACGGGAAGGTGGAGCTGAGTCACGACAGATCAGCCATGATCTTATTGAATGGTGGGGCAGGCTCGAAGGGCCAGATGGCCTACTCCTGCTCCTATTTCTTATGTTCTTATGTACACTCTCTGGAATTTAGAAGAATGAGGGGAGATCAAATTGAGGTACACGAGATGATAAAAGATATGGATAAAGTAGACGTGGAGCGGATGTTTCCTCTCATGGGGCATTCTAGGATGAGAGATCACAGTCTCAGGATAAGGGGCAGCAAATTTAAAACAGAGTTAAGAAGACTTCTCCCAAGTGTTGAGAATCTGTGGAATTCCCTACCCCAAAGTGTGGTGGGTGCTGGGACAGTGAGTGAATTTAAGGAGGAGTTAGACAGATTTTTAATTGGTAATGGGTTGAAGGGCGATGGGAGAAGGAAGGAAAATGGACACAAGGAGCATATCAGCCATGGTCGAATGACGGAGCACACTCGATGGGCCGAATGGCTCGATCCTGCTCCTATAGCTTCTGAACTTAGGAGCTGTCCAAGTGGCTAGGGTGCCCACTGGCACTGGCAGCATAAGAATCGGGGCAGGTCACACAGTTCCAGGGTTCAAGTGATGCGTTGGACAAGATCCAAATGTCCCCCAATCTCCCCTGGTAATGCCAGCAAGATATTCCCATCCCCCTCTGCCAACCCTAACACCCACTTGCTCCCCAAGTCTTACTAGTAGCAATCCTGTCCCCACCCCCACACCACTTTCCAAGGTATCAGCACCCGAATGGGCCAGGAAATGGCAAATGGAATTTAATGTTGGCAAGTGTGAGGTGGTCCACTTTGGTAGGAGGAATGGTAGGAAGGACTATTACTTACGGGGTGAAAAACTGCAGCAGGCGACGGTGCAGAGGGACCTCGGGGTCCTTGTGCACGAGTCGCAAAAACCCAGCTTGCAGGTGCAGCAGGTGGTCAGGAAGGCGAATGGGATGCTGGCCTTCATAGCGAGGGGGATTGAATATAAAAGTAGGGAGGTCTTGCTACAGCTGTATAGGGCATTGGTGAGGCCGCAGCTGGAGTACTGTGTGCAGTTTTGGGCGCCGCACCTGCACAAGGATATTTTGGCCCTGGAGGGAGTGCAGAGGAGGTTTACTAGGCTGATACCGGAGTTGAGGGGATTGAGCTATGAGGAGAGGCTGAATAAACTAGGCTTGTACTCGTTAGAGTTTAGAAGAATGAGGGGAGATCTCATTGAGACGTATAAGATGATGAATGGGATGGATAGGATAGAGGTGGAGAGACTCTTCCCGCTCAAAAAAGACAGTAGGACTAGGGGGCACAGCCTCAAGATAAAGGGGAGGCGGTTTAGAACGGAGTTGAGGAGGAACTTCTTCACTCAAAGGGTGGTGAATCTCTGGAATTCTCTGCCCGTTGAAGTGGTGGAGGCTGCCTCGCTAAATATTTTTAAGAAACGGGTTGATGGGTTTTTGATAAGAGAGGGGATTAAGGGTTATGGGGAGAGGGCGGGAAGGTGGAGCTGAGTCACGACAGATCAGCCATGATCTTATTGAATGGCGGGGCAGGCTCGAAGGGCCAGATGGCCTACTCCTGCTCCTATTTTCTTATGTTCTTATGTTCCCCTGACTATCGCAAAGTGTCCCTTATTCTTTTTGTCTGGAGTTAGTCACAATGTTACAAGCTTGTTCCAAACAGGGATTAAAGAGCCCTGAATTGCAGAGATGAGGTGAGAGTGAACGCCATGAGATCAAAGCAATATTTTACCCAGTGTGACACAAAGGATCCCAGGTAAGATTGAAGTCAATCGGAATCAGGTGGAAAACTCTGCACAAGTTGGAGTTACGCCTAGCACAAAGGAACACGGCCTAAGTTGTCGGGGGTCAACTATCTCAGTCCCAGGAGTTCACAATTCGGAGTTCCTCAGAGTTAGTGTCCGAGGCACAACCATAGAACATAGAACATAGAACATTACAGCACAAACAGGCCCTTCGGCCCTCGAGTTGCGCCGATCGCATCAACCCCACCAATCTATAGACCTATCTATAACCCCCAATCCCATTAAACCCCATATACTCATCCAGAAGTCTTTTAAAAGACCCCAGCGAGTTCGCCTCCACCACCGATGACGGCAGCCGATTCCAATCACTCACTACCCTCTGAGTGAAAAACTTACCCCTAACATCACCTCTGTACTTCCCTCCCCGCACCTTAAATCTGTGTCCTCTCGTAGCGACCATTCCAACCCGGGGAAATAGCCTCTGAGAGTCCACCCTATCTATTCCTCTCAACATTTTATAACCATCTTCAGCTGTTTCAGCAATGACCTTCCCCCGTCACAAGATTCGATTGGAGATGTTCGGTAATGATTACAGTGTTTAGTTCCAATTACGACTCCTCAGTTACAGAATCAGTCCATCATCAGCAGGATTTGGACATGGTGGCACAATGGTTAGCATAGCTGCCTCGCAGTACCAGGGACACAGGTTCAAATCCGGCCCCGGGTCACTGTCTGTGTGGAGTTTGCACATTCTCCCCATGTTTGCATAGGTTTTCCTCCCACGTTCCAAAGATGTGTGGGTTAGGTTGATTGACCATGCTAAAATTAACCCTAGTGTCAGTGGGTTTAGGAGGGTAAATCTGTCGGGTTATGGGGAAAGGGCCTGGGTGAGATTGTTGTCGGTGCAGACTCGATCGGCCACATCTGCACTGTAGGGATTCTATAATGAAAGCTCGCCCAGCGATTTCCTCTCTGCTATTACGAGGCAGGTGTACTGTAGACCGAGCTTTGTGGGTGAGGACAGTTCACGTCTCGATAAATCAAATATAAGAAATTGACTGTCTGGAACCTCACATCTTTGCTGGAATATTTTTCTACCTAAGTCACCATGACAAATCATTTTTCATACCTTTTAACATTCCTTCTTTACCCAACAACTGGCTAAGTCCTTTTTTAAAGGCATCAATATTCTCTGCCTCAATAGAGGTTTTCAGAGAATCTTTCAATTCTTTTCCTGGTCAGTCATTACTGGCTCAGTTTTAAATTAGAGGTTTATTTATTCGTGCCACAAGTAGGCAAAAGTCAACAGAGCAATGAAGTTACTATGAAAATCCTCAAGTCGCCACACTCCAGCCCTTGTTTGGTTTCGCTGAGGGAGAATTTAGCATGGCCAATGCACCTAACCAGCACGTCTTTTGGAATGTGGGAGGAAACCGGAACATCCGGTGGAAACCCACGCAGACATGGGGAGAACATGCAGACTCCACATAGAGAGTGACCTAAGCCGGGGATCGAACCCTGGTGTCTGGTGCTGTGAGGCAGCAGTGCTGACCACCGTGCCACCTTCAAAAGGGCCTCGAAAACTGGATGAATTACCCATCAATGATCCAGAGGAAGATTAACATGAAGACCCATTATCATCTGTGCCCTCTGAAGAGAGAGGGAGAGTTGTCCATTGCACTGAGAATAACATCCAGCACTAATCTAGTATACTCTCAGGTGGGATAGAACCCTACAGTGCAGAAACAGGCCCTTCGGCCCATCGAGTCTGCACCGAACACAATCCCACCCAGACCCTATCCCCATATCCCTACACATTTACCTGCTATTCCCTCTAACCTACACATCCCAGGACACTAAGGGGCAATTTAGCATAGCCAATGAACCTAATTTGAGCTATAAGGAGAGACTGCATCGGCTTGGAGTGTTTTCTCTATAGCACAGAAGGCTGAGGGGGGGTCATGATTGAGGTGTATAAGATTATGAGGTGTGTAGGGAGCAGCTGTTCCCCTCAATTGAGGGATCAGTCACAAGGGCCAAAGGGCCTTCTCTATACCGTGTGACTCTATGGATAGAATGTACCTGTCTCACCTTTTCTGCCTGGTGTCCTGACTATAATTGGGAACCCAACAACTGGCTAAGTCCTTTTTTAAAGGCATCAATATTCTCTGTCTCAATAGAGGTTTTCAGAGAATCTTTCAATTCTTTTCCTGGTCAGTCATTACTGGCTCAGTTTTAAATTAGAGGTTTATTTATTAGTGCCACAAGTAGGCAAAAGTCAACAGAGCAATGAAGTTACTATGAAAATCCTCAAGTCGCCACACTCCAGCCCTTGTTTGGTTTCGCTGAGGGAGAATTTAGCATGGCCAATGCACCTAACCAGCACGTCTTTTGGAATGTGGGAGGAAACCGGAACATCCGGTGGAAACCCACGCAGACATGGGGAGAACATGCAGACTCCACATAGACAGTGACCTAAGCCGGGGATCGAACCCTGGTGTCTGGTGCTGTGAGGCACCAGATCCCTCAATCAATGCCTAAAGAAATGGATCATCTGATCATTATGGTCTTGCTGTTGGTGGCACTTTGCAAATTGGTTGCTGTGTCTCCCACGTTACAGCAATGACAGCACTTCGAAAAGTACATAACTGGTTGTAAAGTACTTTGGGCCATCCTGAGGTAATTTTTGTGTCTTGTGCTGTTGACATGGGACAAAGTGCTTCCCCCTAATGAATGGGAGTACAGCAACATGGCACAGTGGCACGGTGGCTAGCATCGCTGCCTCACAGCGCCAGAGACCCGGGTTCGATTCTGGCTCCGGTTGATTGCCTATGTGGAGTTTGCACATTCCCCGCTGTTGGTTTCCTCCAGGGGTTCTGATTTCCAAAGATGTGCAGGTTAGGTTAATTGGCCAAGCCAAATTGCCCCTTTGTGTCAGGGGGACTAGCTAGGGTAAATAAGTGGGATTATGGAGGTAGGGTCTGTCCCCATAAACCCACATATTGTGGTCGGTGCAGGTTCAATGGACCTCCTTCTGCACTATAGGGACTGGTCTTCTGTAAGTCCATACATTGTGCTTTACATTACAAGGACCATTATATTACTTGAAATAGTAATCATTCATCTGTGCAAAACTCAATGGTTAAAATCCTCTGGCATATATCTTGTTAGACGTCTAACTGATAAATTAAACGCAGCAGAAACAACTTCTCCAGTCATCTCCCACGATGTAGTTGGGAAGAGCACCAACTTAGCTTACCCACACCTCGTAGCTTCCCATGAATAAAAGCCATTCATTGAAATCCCAATTAGGGCAGCCCTGAGCATCAGTGCATTCATGTCGATGGGAATCAGGCAGTGCCAATTAAAAGTCTTGTTTAAAAAAAGGATACAGGAACAATGTTGTGACAGCTTCAATTTTTTTTTTATTCACGCGATTTCAAATTAGAGGAACCTTTTTTTCTCTTCGTAATTGGCTTATCTGATTCGGAGAGCCAGGTCGTAAAAACAGCTGAGTATTGCCTCTTCAGAATTGCAAATGTCGGGACCAATATTCCAATCAAATACTTGGCAGGCCACTCTTACCTGGCAAAGAGAGAGTGCAAAACTGCTCTGTGATCGTGCTGTTTTGATTATAGCATCATGATCAAATGTTGCTGTGGTCAATTGATTCTAACTTAGAGTTAGAATGGACTGACTATTAACTAAGGTGCAGTTAAAGTGGCGCAGGAAATGGGCATTGTGCCAAATATGCGTAGAAGGTCACATTTATTTCAGACTTTCAGGAAGCTATTTCACTAAACTTCCCGAAAGAGTTTTAAGGACAGCACAGTGGTTTAGCACTCCTGCCTCACAGCGCCAGGTAAGATTCCCGACCTGGTTCACTGTCTGTGTGGAGTTTACACATTCTCCCCGTGTCTGCATGGATTCCCTCCCACATTCCAAAGATGTGCGGAGTTAGGTGCACTGGCATTGCTAAGTTGCCTTTTAGTGTCCCGGGATGTGTAAATGAGACGGATTAGTGGGGTAAATACGTGGAGTAATGGGGATAGGGCCTGGGTGGGCTCGTGGCCAGTACAGACACAATGGGCCAAATGGCCTTCTTCTGCACTGTAAGGATCCTATGAGTTATTCCTTGAATTGAAGAATATAATCATTTCTAGCCACAGGACACTATACAGAAAACCTGAGATATCAAGTAAGTGACTATGAAGGATATTAGTTGGCAATTCTAGACGAAGATTAAAAATATGAACCTTAATGATATGAATATATGACTAAGTTGAATAAACTTCATTACAGTACAGCTGAGTTCACCTATACTTCTGCACCCGACTATGGGGGCAGATAGGCCATCAGTTTGTTGTATCATGTCAATGACAGCACCTCTGACAGTGTCGCACTGCCTCAGTACTGCACTGCACAGTCGACATAAAATGTCACAGAAGTAAAAGACAAAGTCGCCATCGTCCCGAATGATCATAGGCTGCTCTCCCCCTCAAATGGGCTGGTGGTGATTTAACCTGATAGTCACCACACCTCAGCTGAGGGAAAAGTTGGGAAAGTAGGGCCTTTATAGATAACAATAGCCAGGATTTGTGGCAACAATAATCTCTCCCTCAGTGTCAACGAAACGAAGGAGATTGTCATCGACTGCAGGAAGCGTAAAGGAGAACATGCCCCTGTCTACATCAATGGAGGTGAAGTAGGAAGAGTCAAGACCTTCAAGTTTTTAGGTGCCCAGATCATCAACAACCTGTCTTGGTTTCTCCATGCCGACACCATAGTTAAGAAAGTCTTGCCAATGTCTCTATCTTCCCAGAAGACAAAGGAAATTTCGTATGTCAGCTAAGACTCTCAGCAACTTTTACAGATGCACCATAGAAAGCATTCTTTCTGGTTGTATCACAGCTCGGTATGGGCTCCTGCTCTGCCCAAGACCGCAAGAAACTACAAAAGGTCATGAATGTCGCCCAATCCATCACGCAAACCAGCCTCCCATCCATTGACTCTGTCTATGCTTCCCGCTTCCTCGGCAAAGCAGCCAGCATAATTAAGG
This sequence comes from Prionace glauca, assembly GCA_037974335.1. Classification (NCBI taxonomy): domain Eukaryota; kingdom Metazoa; phylum Chordata; class Chondrichthyes; order Carcharhiniformes; family Carcharhinidae; genus Prionace; species Prionace glauca. The sequence goes on along the minus strand of CM075738.1, from coordinate 8,792,410 downwards.
ACCCCACGCTCCCCAGACATTCTCTCTTCTACCTTCTTCCGTCGGGAAAACGATACAAAAGTCTGAGGTCATGTACCAACTGACTCAAGAACGACTTCTTCCCTGCTGCTGTCAGACCTTTGAATGGACCTACCTTGCATTACGTTGATCTTTCTCTACACCCTAGCTATGACTGTAACACGGCACTCTGCACTCTCCCGTTTCCTTCTCTATGAACGGTATGCTTTGTCTGTATAGTGTGCAAATAAAGATACTTTTCACTGTACGTTAATAGGTGTGACAATGATAAACCGGATCAAATTAGGATGGGAATTGAACCGGCGCTGTTAGTGGTGACGTTGCATCATGAGCCAGCCTTCCAGACAACTGAGCGGGAACCCCGTGACCCAGGCGGAGCAACAGTGAACCAGGGTGGTGAATGAATGGAATCGGCTGCCGTCGTCGGTGGTGGAGGCGAACTCGCTGGGGTCTTTTAAAAGACTTCTGGATGAGTATATGGGGTTTAATGGGATTGGGGGTTATAGATAGGTCTATAGATTGGTGGGGTTGATGTGATCGGCGCAACTCGAGGGCCGAAGGGCCTGTTTGTGCTGTAATGTTCTATGTTTCTATGTTCTATGTTCTAAATCGTTGTGTTTCCTCACTCAAGACTGCACGACACCAAATGTTATTGAAAGCTCAGCCATGCTAAACCCTCATGTAAACACACAGCTGTTCCCTCACATCATAGCACACTCCTACCTCCACTGGGCACACATTCAAGCTGCAATGTATAACTGATGGTCTGGATCCATTCGTCTTCCGAGGCCATCACTTCGCGAACAATTCTAACAGAAGCCAGCTGGAGAATTTTCGACCAATTTAAAATAAATGGGCAGAAAATCGCAGCCAGTAACCTGGGACTTCGATTTCCCTCGCTATCGCCCTGGGAGAAGAAGCTCAGTATCAGGAGCACTAATTCACAACATCTACTCTTTCACGTGACTGCATTATTTTCGATCCATCTGGTCATGGATGTCGGGTAGGCTTCGCTTTGGAAGCTTATTTTAGCAAAGACACATGTGTGATCGTTTCTCTCGACCTGCACTGTGCGCAGTTCTCAGTGGTAAGGCATCCACTCCAGGTCCCGAGGCATTAATCCAGGTCATGAGTTTTGGCATTCACCTGATCACAAGCAGGGCTACAGTGCACTAAATTTGCTGTGGATGAGTTTCCTGTTCCGCAGGTCGATAAACTGCATGAAAGGGGCGGCACAGTTTCATAGAACCCTACAGTGCAGAAAGAGGCCCTTCAGCCCATCAAGTCTGCATCGAACCCAATCCCACCCAAGACCTACCCCCATATCCCTACATATTATACCCTACGCATCCCAGGACACTAAAGGGCAATTTCTTAGCCTGGCCAATCAACCTAACCTTTTGCACATCTTTGGGAGGAAATCGGAGCACCAGGAGGAAACCCACGCAGACACGAGGAGAATGTGCAAACTCCACACAGACAGTGACCTGAGCTGGGAATCGAACCCAAGACCCTAGAGCTGTGAAGCAACAGTGCTAACCACTGGGCTACTCTGCCACCCAGCTGTTAGCGCCGCTGCCTCACTGTTCCAGGGACCCAGGTTCAATTCCCAGCTTGGGTCACCGTGTGTGCAGAGTGTGCACGTTCTCCCTGTGTCTGCGTGGATTTCCTCCAGGTGCTCCGGTTTCCTCCCACAGTCCGAAAGACGTGCATTGAACTCCATGCTAAATTTAGCTCCGTGCTAAATTTTCTCTCAGTGTACCCGAACAGGCGTCAGAGTGTGGTGACTAAGGGATTTTTTCACAGTAACTTCATTAGGGTGTTAGTGTAAGCAGACTTGTGACACTAATAAAAAAAACTTTTAAAATTTAAGTCTGTCCTGAGATTGGGCAGCACGGTGGCTCAGCGGTTAATATTCACAATGCCAGGGGGCCAGATTCAACCGAGACCTCAGGTGACTGTCTGAGAGGAATTTGTACATTCTCCCCATGGCTCTGTGGATTTCCTCCCGGTGATCCGGTTTCCTCCTATGGTCCAAAGATGTGCAGGTTAGGTGGATTGACTGAGATAAATTGCCCCTGAGTGTCAGGGGGATTAGCAGGTGTAGTAGGGCAATGCATACAGCCTCGACTGCAGCAGGTGAGGAATGAATGGAAAGGTTTAAACAGGCAGCCTGACTGTAGTATCCACAATCACTGCAGGCAGACACATGACAAATAACTACATCCAAGGCAGTACTAAACAGTCACACCCCAGGTGAGATCTTTCTGAGCTTATACTGCTTATCGAGACTCCATAATGTCTAGAAGAGCCATTGTGCCTCTGGAAAACTAATCAAATATCAGGGAAATAGGAACAATTAACACACCAAGAAATTGGTTTCATAACTACAGTGCTTTGATATTGCAAACAGGTAGACAGGATAGGTTCAGGAAATGATTAAAGGTAAAGCACACAGGACAATGGATCAGCATAATGTGATCAAAACAGAACCTTAAAACAAATTTAAAGTAACAATATGAAGGCCTAATGGAAACGTAGTGCTTTGTAATGTGAAAATGTATAAGAATGTGCAAGAACCTATGATTAGCAGAGTAGCTCAGGAACAAACTAGAATTACATGCTCTCCCTCATGCATGTTGAATAACACTGTAATCGATAAAGTTCTTTACGGTCTCGGAAGTCTCTGTTCATTCATTCCTTCCAACAGCAGGGTTATAGGGATAAGGCCTGGCTGAGATTGTTGGTGCAGGCTGAATGGGCCAACTGGCCTCCTTCTGCACTGTAGAGATTGTATGATTCTACGTGCTTTTTTGAGAAGATGTAAGTATTTACCATGACCAGGAAAGGTTTTATTCTGGGAATATATTACTGAAGATGATGATTCTCACTGATCCATGAATCAGAATCCTCCTGGCCAATGTTTGAGGTGAGATCTGAGAAGGTGCCCTGTAGGGCCAGTCATATCCTGATTGCTATCCAAAAGCAGGGAAATTCAAAACAATGACTTACTCATACATATAATTCGTATTTTACTATAGGTAAAGTGTTGGTAAAACTGTATGCTTGCTGCATCTCAGAACTCCTAGATTGTGTTTGATCTTATTTTGTTGGCGTGCTCATTAGTTACGTTTTCTGCTTATCGATAGCAGCTTTAAGAGTCTCAGGAGCTGACTCCACAGAGGAGGACAGTTATAAATCAGCAGTGGGGCTGGCATTTTTATTCTGTGCCAGATTTGGGTATTAGTGCTACATAACCAGCAATTTCACAGCCAGCCTCATGTAGGCTCATGTTCAAGATGGGTCAGATGATACAACTGGCACCGCTTGCCTGCAGTCTGCACTTATCAATTAAATCACTGGCCCTGGAAGTCATGGGGCACTCCAGATGTTTTATTTCAACAGAAGAAAGACAAAAACTATTTCTGTGCTGATGCATTCTTTTACTCTAGCTCACACACACACACACACACACATACTCGCACTCAAACATGCACATGTACCCCTCACAATCACACACATACAAAGACACTCTCACGAACACACGCATGCACAAACACAGACACAGACCTATTCACAATTACACTGGCAGAGAAACACACACACTCTCAAGTGAACACACACACATACCCCTCACACTCACACATACAAACACACTCACGTGCACAAACAAATAATCATGCATATACACACACTCTCACAAACACACACTTATTCACAAACACACTGGCAAAGAAACACAATGTCACACACACACACAATATAAAAGCAAATCAGTGCAGATGTTGGAAAAACTCAAACACAGATATCTGGACCACTGGGCAGGTGGGACCTGTGCAAGAAGGATGGGTTTAAACTGGAAGGGCATAAATATTTTGTCTGGGAGATTTGCTGGTGTTACACGGGAGGATTTAAACTAGTATGGCCCGGGTGATTGGGGGGGTGGTGGTCTGTCTTCTCTGACTGAGCCAGTTTTGTACCCACCTTGCCAGCTCACCTCTGATCCAATGCGACTTCACCTTCTGCACCAGTCTGCCATGAGGGACCTTGTCAAAGGCTTTACTGAAGTCCATATAGACAACATCCACTGACCTACCCTCATCAAGTATCTTCGTCACTTCCTCAAAAAACTCGATCAAGTTCGTGAGACACAACCTCCCCTTCACAAAACCACGTTGCCTCTCACTAATATGTCCACTTATTTCCAAGTGAGAGCAAATCCTGTCTCTAAGGATCCTCGCCAATAATTTCCCTACAACTGACATAAGGCTCACGGCCTGTAATTAGCAGCACAATTCTTGCTACCCTTCTGAAACAAAGGACTAATATTGGCTATTCTCCAATCCTCTGGGACCTTCCTTATAGCCAGTGAGGATACAAAGATTTCTCTCAAGGCCCCAGCAATTCCTTCCTTTGCCTCTTTCAGTATTCTGGGGTATATCCCATCAGGGCATGGGATTTGTTTACCTTAATTCCTTTATTGTGGAGTTCAATAGGCTTGGACAAAAGTCATAGGTGGAAGAGGGCACTCACAATGTTAAAATGGCAGCGCGGGCTTGTTGGGCCAAAGGGCCTGTTTCCTGTGCTGTGTTGTTCTTTGTTAATGTTTCTCAAGAGCCCCTACACCTCCTTTTTGACCTCAACATGACTCAAACTATCAATACACCTTTCCACAGACTCATCACTCACCAAGCTCTTTCCTTTTGTGAATACTGACGCAAAGTGCTCATTTAATATCTCACCCATTTCCTCTGACTCCACGCATAGATTCCCTCCCTACTCCTTGAGTGAGCCAACCCTCTCCCTGGCTACCCTTTTTTGCCCTCATAATACATAAAAGCCCATGGGGTTTTCCTTAATCCTACTGGCCAATGATTTTTCGCAACCCCTTTTAGCCCTCCTTGCTTAAGTTTCTTTCTACTTTTCTTCTATTCCACACTTGCTTTGTGTGTTCCCAGTCTCCTCGCCTTGACTAATGCTGCTTTTTGCTCTTTGACTTAGCTCACAATATCTCTCGTTCGCCAAGGTTCCCAAAGCTTGCCATACTTATCATTCATCCTTACAGCAATGTGCCAGTCTTGAATCCCGATCAACTTACACTTGAAAGCCTCTCACGTGCTAGATGTTAATATGCCCTCAATCTACATTCTTCAGTTCCTGCCTAATATTGTTGTAATTAACATTCTCCCAGTTTAGCACCTTCACCTTGAGGAAGAATAGGTAGAAGAGAGATACTTCCCCACAAACTCCTCAAGCAAACAACTCCTGTGATCTAATTTAACAATGTGCTCTACAACATTCCTTTTGTTTTATATTTAATAAGGCTTTTTGTTAAATGGTATGTAACACATTGGGCAGGATTTTCCAGCTGCACTCGCCCCAGGCTGGAAAAATCACACTCAAGTCAATAGACCGTTGTATGGTCTGTGTGCAGTCTACTATGTTTCCCATGGTGGGCAGGACAGAATTCCACCCATTATCCGTGAATTTATATTCTCCGCGCAATGTGGTTAAAATGATTGGTGCCTACGTGAGTTACTTCGTAAGAATTACTTTCTTGCCTTGGACCAATTTGAGTCAGTAACTTTTTTGAATTCCCAGTCAGAGAAAATGGTCATTTTTTAAATTCATTTGTGGGACATGGGTGTCACTGGCCAGCCAGTATTTATTGCCCATCCCTAGTTGCCCTTAACATAAGAACATAAGAACATAAGAAATAGGAGCAGGAGTAGGCCATCTAGCCCTTCGAGCCTGCCCCGCCATTCAATAAGATCATGGCTGATCTGTCGTGGCTCAGCTCCACCTTCCCGCCCTCTCCCCATAACCCTTAATCCCTTCTCTTATCAAAAACCCATCAACCCGTTTGCTGCCTTCTTAATTCGCTGTAGTCCAGGTGACGTGGGTTAACTCTCAATGCCATAGGACTTTGACCCAGTGACTGCGAAGGAGTGTCGATATATTTCCAAGTCAGGACAGCGAGTGGTTTGGAGGGGAACTTGGGTGCAGTTGGGTGGTGTCCCCATTCATCTGCTGCCCTCATCCTTCTAAATGGAAGTGGTCATGGGTTTGGAAGGTGCTGTCTCAGGATCTTAGGTGAATTGCTACAGGGCATCCTGTAGATAGTACACACTGCTGCTACTGAACATAGAACATAGAACCCTACAGTGCAGAAACAGGCCCTTCGGCCCATCGAGTCTGCACCGAACTCAATCCCACCCAGACCCTATCCCCATATCCCTACACATTTACCTGCTAATCCCTCTAACCTACACTTCCCAGGACACTAAGGGGCAATTTTAGCATAGCCAATGAACCTAACCCGCACATCTTTGGACTGTGGGAGGAAACCGGAGCACCCGGAGAAAACCCACGCAGACACGAGGAGAATGTGCAAACTCCACACAGGCAGTGACCCGAGCCGGGAATCGAACCCAGGACCCTGGAGCTGTGAAGCAGCAGTGCTAACCACTGTGCTACCGTGCCGCCCCACTGAGCATCGGTGTTGGAGGGAGTGGATGTTTAGTTCAGTCTGTTGTAGTGCAATGCAAATCATTCAAGTAGACACTCTTGCAAATGACAATTTGTTTCAGATTTTAATAAACTTTTCAAATGTGGAATCAAAAAAACCTCTTTTTTAAAAAAACAGATGTTCTCAAAAACAAAACTACAGCCCATATTTATAGAGAGACTCAGAAAATCTCAATTTTTCCAACCATTGAATGTAGGATTTTTTTTTAAGCATAAATATTTACACTATGTACACTCAAACTAGCTGCAGACACACAAACACAACTGAGACCACAAAGAATGGCAATATAGTAAATATTATACAAGGGTAGCATTGGCAACACCATATTTCTACAATACAATGGCACTGTAAGCCAAATATGGAGAGACAAGAAAAGCACAGTAAAGATATTGGTCCATTTTCATCCCTCTTTCCATGTTTAATTCGTAAGTGTTTTGACAAAGATTGAATCAGCCAATTTGAAGTGTTGTGGTGTTTATATTTTAACATTACATCTTGTATACTCTAGCAATTTACATGATATCCTGGTCTATTTCACTTCCAAAACTGAACAAGGGCTCTGCTTTTCCTTGCTTCCACAATAAGGAAATGTGTCCCCTCCATCCCTCTCTCTCTCTCCGTTCACAAACACTCCCAGTTTTTCCACAAGAAACATCCCAGTGTCAGGTTGCTCGAGAACACATTCTCAATGTTGGACAGTGGTCGATGCTGCAATTACCAGTCTGCTCACCAGCTTTCTGATCACAAAGAAGGGGGAAAGCTACCATGGTTTGAGAGTGAAGGTTGCATGGTGCCAAGGGACAAGATGGCACAGTGGATAGCACCGCTGCACCCCAGCGCCAGGGACTTGGGTTCGATTCCTGGCTTGGGTCACTGTGTGGAGTCTGCACGTTCTCCCCGTGTCTGCACGGACACGGGCGCTCCGGTTTCCTTCCGCAAACGGGAAAGACATGTTGGTTCGGTGCACTGGCCATGCTAAATTCTCCCTCAGTGTACCCGAGCAGGCGCCGGAGTGTGGTGACTGTGGCATTTTCACAGTAACTTCATTGCAGTGTTAATGTAAGCCTACTCGTGACTAACTTTACTTTTGGGAATCGGGAACAGATTACTGAGGTGAACATAAAATGGAAAGAGATAACGCTACCAAGTGCTGCAGAACATGCCATTGTTGCCCATATACTTTTGGGACTGATATATTCGCCAGACTGAGAATCCGATTTGTGCTACCCTCCTTCTAAAGGTTGCAGCAAATAAAATAAATATAACAAAAATATACAAAGTAAACATTCTCTTATTAAAAAGAGGGAACATTTATCTGGATTTGAGTTTCAGTTCAACCGGATGGCCAGAAATATCTATTTGCACTGGTCACGTGCTTCAGTCGTTAATCCTGTAGGTCAACAAATTGTCCCTAAATTAGTCTCCCCTCAATCTGGTTTCCAATGTGGAGTGCCATAAGCGTAGACAAGGGTCATGGGTGAAAGAGGGGACTCACAATGTTGAAATGGCGGCGCGGGCTCGTTGGGCCGAAGGGCCTGTTTCCCGTGCTGTGCTGTTCTCTGTTTTTGTTTAATAACCTCCCCAGTTACTTTAGTTCGCTGTTAGTTTTAGGTTAAATGATCTTTATAAGCACCTATGTAATCATGTAGCCTTTACAGGCATCAAAGTGCCAAATCTGTCGCACAATTTGCTTTTTTTTTTAAAAACTAAATTTTACTCTGGAGTCCTCCCATTGTCCCCTCGCTTGAACATAAATTTGTAAGAAGAAAAGTCATTCTTCAGCCAAAAATGGTCTTTCGCTAAGTGTGACCGAGTGTCCGTTCGCAACGGCTCACGTTGGACAATAAATCACTCCCCCGTCCTCTCTAAGGGGCCTTCACACTGGGCAGTAACAATTGTTCTCATTGGACAATAAATCAATCCCACAGTTCCTTTCTCAGTGTCCTCTGCACAATCACAGCTGTTCCCACTGGACAATGAGTCAACCCTGTCCTTCCCCACCCCCCTTCCCCCCCCCCCCAAAAAAAATACCCTTTTCTTCTGGGATGCGTTCACAATGCGATTCCGGAATGTACCGTGGCAGTGTGCATGTTTCACAGTCCTTTTCTGCCAATTAACAATGAAAGCAGCCAAGTTGTTAAGCAGCGTCAGTCTGACTCAATCTCGCACTGATTCTCATGTGCTTCCTTGGCCACCTCGTAGACCCTCTTGAAGTCTTTGTAGCGGGGCGCGCACCCAAGCCACGCCTCTCCAAAGTGGATGTGGCCAGTGAAAATGAAGCTCCCGACCCCTTGTTTCACGCCGCACTTCAAGAATGTCCTGACCTCGCCAAAGGATTTTCCGTACTTTCCGATCGGGTGGAAGAGGGTGTACTTCTGTCTGTAGATCTTGGTGGTGCTCACGCTAACAACAGACTCCTGCCTCTCCGCGTCGTGGGCCACGCTCCGAATGTGACCGCGAACCACTGGAGAAACAAAGAGAAAAACACCTTAGCGTCTTGTGAATGACACTGCATCTCAGCTTCTGAAACATACGCGCAAGCCACTGCTTTGGAGTGGGACTCAATGGGCTTTGATTTTGGACTTTAATATTAACATACTTCAACAAAACCCAGCTCAAACCATTTCTCCTTCCTACGACAAAGGAAAGGGAAGTTTTCCAGTTCACCTTCATCCTCTCAAATCTCCAATCAGATGGTGGCACCAGTTTTTGACGTGGTGCTTGCACTCGAACCGTTTCATGTTTGTACAAAATGCACTGAACGTTTTTATCATGCGAGCGTCCTGTTCTGGAAAGTGTGCTGGAGGAACATTCCTTCCTGTTTCCAAGCCCGCTGTATGATATCAAAAAGATCAGTGGTGCCATCCCAATCAATGCCAAAAAGGTACACCAAAACATCCCTGTTTCAGTCAGTCACTGCTGTAACCTGTTATATATTTAACTGGTTTGCAGGTTGCTTTAGGAGCTGATCACATGATTTGATGGTGCTGTCATTAGGGTTTTTTTTTGCAGAGGTTGCCATTTAACTTTCAGTTTGCGTATTATAGCATCCCTACATTTGACCCATCAAGTATGCCCAATCCTTGGACACAGCATCTTATCTAGGTCCTATCACCCACACTACTCCACAGCTAATCAGCCAAACCTACACATCTTGGGACATTAAGGGGCAATTTACCATGACTTAACCCGCACATATTTGGCCTGCGGGAGGAAATCAGAAAAAACCCACGCAGACACAGGGAGAATGTGCAAACTCCACACAGACAGTGCAAGCCGGGAATCGAACCCAGGTCTCTGCTGTGAGGCAGCAGTGCCACCTATATGAAAACACGAGATTGAGACTCCTCCCTGCGACTGGATTGGTGAATGAATATCTTGGCGACTGTGACTCGATTGTGAAATTAAGAGCATGATCGTGAGGCTTGATACATCGTAAGACCTTTGCATTTAATCCAGGGACTGGCAAATGTTTTAAGGCTTGGACTTGTGAATGAAAACATTTGCAAACTGAACTCCAGTATTTTCAAACAGCGCAGTGAGCCAGTCCTTGTTAAATGTTGGAAAATGGGAGTACTTTAGTGAGTGCTCAACTGGTTTAGGTAATTGGCCATCACTTTTCAAAAAATCTGCTCCTGGAGAATGCACCGTTAAATTAGAAGCGAAATGGTCAGAAACGCCACTAAACTCCAATACAGGTCTTGGAGTTTATTCTGTGAGCATGGAGTGGGATGGTTATTCCGGTCTGTGCCAAGACTTCCACCCAAACTGAACACTAATCAGTCAGGTTAACACTGGACCACACAGTCACAGATTACTGATAATCTTCTGCACTGCTAATGTATTTAAGCAGGATATTTATTCTCGATAAAAATGGATTTGCGCTGTGTGCACGTCTGCCAGGAAAACTAAAGTCATTGTTATTTATTACGCAAGAAAGATTAATCTATACAACACGCTAGCATTAAAATGAGTAGGAAGCTAACCATTCTGTGGCAATTTTAAATGGAACAATGGTGATTCCTCGCAATTCTACACAGCAGCCTTCACTAAGGAATTAATTACCACTCTGCCATTACCCAATTTCTCTCCCTCCCTTGTTCACCCTTTGTGCAGGTTAGGTTGATCAGCTATGCTAAAATTGCCCCCAGTGTCCTGAGGTGCACAGGTTAGAGGGAGTAGCGGGTAAAACATGTAGGGATATGGATTGTGGTCAGTGCAGACTCGATGGGCCGAATGGCCTCTTTCTGCACTGTAGGGCTGTATGTTTTTTTTTTAGTGAAAGAGCGATGATGTGGGGCAGCGTGGTGGCACAGCGGTTAGCACTACTGCCCCACAGAGCCAGGGATCTGGGCTCGATTCCCGGCTTGGGTCACTGTCTGTGTGGAGTTTGCACATTCTCATAGGGTCAATGCGGGTTTGCTCCGGTTTCCTCCCACACTCTAAAGATGTGCGGATTATTTGGATTGGCCATGCTACATTGTCCTTTAGTGTCAGGGAGGCTTGCTAAGGTAAATGCATGAGGTTACGGGGTTAGAGTCTAGGTAGGACTGTGGTCAGTGATGGGCCAAATGGCCTCCTTCTGCACTGTAGCATTCTATGATGTATGATCATGCTGGTCCCTTGATCCCAGTGGCTCTCCTGTCTATCTCTTTAAGGTGTGAAGCTGGCCAGTAAACATCACTTGTTAATTTGATCAGATTATAGGGCGTCATAGGTTCAATGCACGGGCACATGCATTATAATCATTAAGAATATGAATTCATTTCTTCCCTTGCTGTTTTAGGGTACTGAGGCCAACTGTAGTATGCTTGCATCGCCACCATCCAAGGCAAAAGCAATCGGTCACAGACCGAGACTCAGACATGGGGCCTTCCTGATTTGGTTCGATGACAGGCAAGAGTCGTGTCTGACAAATTTACTGGAGTTCTATGAGGATGTGTCTAGGGCAGTGGATAGAGGAGAGCCGGTGGATGTGGTCTTTCTGGATTTTCAGAAGGCGTTTGACAAGGTACCTCACAAGAGGTTATTGCAGAAGGTCAGGGGACATGGAGTTGGGGGTAGGGTGTTAGCGTGGATAGAGGATTGGTTGTCAAATAGGAGGCAGAGTGTGGGGGTCAATGGGTGCTATTCGGAATGGCAGTTGGTGACTAGTGGGGTGCCCCAGTGGTCGGTGCTGGGGCCTCAGCTATTTACCATTTATATAGATGATCTGGAGGAGGGAACCGACCCCTCCTCCAGATCATCGAGTGCAGGGTGTCGAAATTTGCTGATGACACCAAGATTGGGGGAAAGGCAAATTGTGAGGAGGGTGTGGAGAGTCTGCAGAAGGACCTAGATAGGCTGGGTGAATGGGCCAGGAAATGGCAAATGGAATTTAATGTTGGCAAGTGTGAGGTGGTCCACTTTGGTAGGAGGAATGGTAGGAAGGACTATTACTTACGTGGTGAAAAACTGCAGCAGGCGACGGTGCAGAGGGACCTCGGGGTCCTTGTGCATGAGTCGCAAAAACCCAGCTTGCAGGTGCAGCAGGTGGTCAGGAAGGCGAATGAGATGCTGGCTTTCATAGCGAGGGGGATTGAATATAAAAGTAGGGAGGTCTTGCTGCAGCTGTATAGGGCATTGGTGAGGCCGCAGCTGGAGTACTGTGTGCAGTTTTGGGCGCCGCACCTGCGCAAGGATATTTTGGCCCTGGAGGGAGTGCAGAGGAGGTTTACTAGGCTGATACCGGAGTTGAGGGGATTGAGCTATGAGGAGAGGCTGAATAACCTAGGCTTGTACTCGTTAGAGTTTAGAAGAATGAGGGGAGATCTCATTGAGACGTATAAGATGATGAATGGGATGGATAGGATAGAGGTGGAGAGACTCTTCCCGCTCAAAAAAGACAGTAGGACTAGAGGGCACAGCCTCAAGATAAAGGGGGGGCGGTTTAGAACAGAGTTGAGGAGGAACTTCTTCACTCCAAGGGTGGTGAATCTCTGGAATTCTCTGCCCGTTGAAGTGGTGGAGGCTGCCTCGCTAAATATTTTTAAGAAGCGGGTTGATGGGTTTTTGATAAGAGAAGGGATTAAGGGTTAAGGGGAGAGGGCGGGAAGGTGGAGCTGAGTCACGACAGATCAGCCATGATCTTATTGAATGGCGGGGCAGGCTTGAAGGGCTAGATGGCCTACTCCTGCTCCTATTTCTTATGTTCTTATGTTCTAAGATTCTCTGGCCTCCCCGCACTGTTTCCCTTGGCAGTGGGAAGGCGGCTCGCCAGCAGGATCCTTGGGTTACTGTCCGCGTGGAGTTTGCACATTCTCCCCGTGTCTGCGTGGGTTTCTTCCGGGTGCTCTGGTTTCCTCCAACGATCTGAATGACGTGCGTTGGCCGTGTTAAATTCTCCCTCAGTGTACCCCAACAGCCGCCGGAGTCTGGCGACGAGGGAATTTTCACAGTAACTTCGCTGCATTGTTAACGCAAGTCCACTTGTGACACTAAATATAAACTTTTATATGTAGTTGATAACGAGAGAGCTCAACTTATGAATCTGGTCAACTAAAATGGCTGCCAATTAGCACAACATAACGGCCACTGCTTTCATCAATTTATTTGAGAAAATGGCACCATAAATATGCCAATATAATCTTGATTTTCAATGCCTTTAAGCACCATAACAGGGGATTTACCGATGTGATCTTTGTACACCATTGTGTTGCCATGGTAATCAGAGACTAAACTGCCAAGAGGTCAGGGAAACAGGTTCACCAATCCAAATTCTATCCCACTAAACCTGACAGTAACATTTTCCGATTGAATCTAGGGATCGTGACTAAGTGATTTTGGGTATAACCTCAAATTCCCCTCAGAGGTCGCATAAATTACGTTGTGAAATCACAGACTCCGCAACAGACTGGTCATGTCTGAGGGTGGTGTGGAGAAACCATGGCAACCCTTCATTTTCTTTAACAAAATAGGTTCTGGCATGGTGGGGTTTTTTTCCCCCCCCCCGAGAAGAAGAAAGAGAACTCTGCAAAAGCACTGGCATCGATTTTTCAACATTACAATTAAATTGCCGTCAAAAATGACAGAATATGCTTTCGTTCCTTCTCCGATGGGCACAAAGCTCCAGCAAACTACCACATGCAAGGATAAATTACTCACCGGCTATTTACTTTCAGTAGACTGTGAGCGCTTGAAGCAGAGGTTTGAACTCACTAATTACCTTGCCGCTGAATGTTTCGACCACTATTCTTTAGTGCAGTGTAGATCACCGTGCCAAGCTATCATTAACCCATTCAGAGCCGGCTGCTGATTTTCACTCATGTGCCGATGCTAAGCAGGTTGGTTATTTCCAGTTTGAGCACAAGTGCCACAAGTTACATAAAAACTAGAAGGAGCAGGAGGCCATTTGGCCCTTCGAGCCTGCTCTGCCATTCATAATGATCGTGGCTGATCATCCTGATCCCACCACCCCCCCACTTCCTCCCCATATCCCTTCAGCCCCTGGAACCATATCTAATTTCTTCCTGAAATCAGACACAACGTTTTGGCATCAGCTACTTTCTGTGGCAGCGAATTCCACAGATTCACCACTCTCTGGGTGTGAAATTCTCAGCTCTCTTTATCCTCAAACTATGACCCCTAGTTCAGGACTCCCCCGCCACCGGGAACATTCTTTCTGAATCTAACCTGTCCGATCCTACGAGGATTTTAAGTTTATGAGTTGTGTTTAACAACTTTAGATCTCAATGACAGCTCCCACTTTCTGAGACAGCCGATGAGGTTAACGGAGGCTGGATGGCAAGAGATGGATTGCCCTCGATATGAATTGCAGAGTGTTCCATCACCCGAGGGACAGAACGATGTCTTAATTCATTCATGGGACATGGGCGTCGCTGGCTGGCCAGTATTTATTACCCACCTCTTAAACTGAGTGGCTGGCTAGACCATTTCAGAGGACAGTTGAGTGTCAGCCACATTGCAGTGGGTCTGGAGTCACATGTGGGCCAGACCATCTAAGGTAGGCAGATTTCCTTTCCGAAAGAGGATCAGTGAACCAGATGGGTTTAATGGTCATCAGTAGATTCTTAATTCCAGATATTTTTATTGAATTCAAATGCCACCATCTGCCATGGGTGGGATTCGAACCCGGGTCCCCAGAACATTATCTGAGTTTCGGGATTCGTAGTCTCGTGATAATACCACTCGGCCATTGCCTCTCCACCTACGAACTGAATCACTAAAAGCTGTCTTTGTCACATATGTAACATGTAACTGTTCTCTGGAGCTGGGATTTCGATGAGTGGCTGCCTTTTGGTGAGTGTAATTACTGCATTTTGACTTACTTCCAGTTCGGGAGGGTTTTTGTTTATTTTGGCGCTCCGTAGCAGGAGATAGGCGCGGGGGCTGCTGGGAAGGGAGCGCGGGAGTATAAAAAGGCCAAGGTAGGTAGCGGGCAGCGGAGTGAGGAGGGAAGCAGAGTGAGAGGTAAAAGGGCTTAAGCTCACTGGGCTTGGGCGAGCGCAGGCTCGGTAACAGGAATTAATAGGACGCCTTAAAAGGGGGCAAACATAATGGCAGGGTCTAGGGTTACACGTGTTCACTCTGTTCGTTGCCATATGTGGACATTTCTGGAGACAGCACATCTCCCGAAAGCCCACATATGCGGGAAATGTCTAGAGGTGCAGCGATTAAGGGCCCGGGTGAGGCAGCTGGAACTGAGGCTGGAGGATATGTTTTTAGTTAGGGAAAATGAGGAAGTAATGGATAGGGACAGCAACACTGAGCAGATACCAGGACCTAGGAGGAGAGATGGATGGGTTACAGTTAGGAAGAGCGAAAATAAAAGGAGTCATGGCACTAGTAGCGCCCCGGAGGAATTACCCCGGAATATCAAGGGTGGGGTGACAGCTGGGGTAGAGAAGGCAAGGGAGGGAGATCAGAATACTTCAGAGGAAGGGAAGAGTGCAGGGTGTGAGATAGTGGTGGGGGATGGGAAAGTCAAAGGGATTTACAGGCGGTTCTGTGGGCAAAAGCGGGACTCCAGGATGGTAGTCTGCCTCCCTGGAGCTGGGGTACAGGACATCTCAGAAAGGGTAGAGGGAATTTTGAAGGGTGGAGGGACTGAGTCTGATGTGATAGTGCACGTAGGAGAGAAGGATGTAGGAACAAAGTGCAGGGGGGACATACGTAGGCAGTTCAGGGAGTTGGGGGCCAGGTTGAAATGTAGGGCCTCCAGGGTGGCGTTCTCTGGGCTGCTGCCGGTGCCTGGGGCCAGCAGGGCTAGAAATAATGAGATACTCCAACTAAATGCTTGGTTGAAGGATTGGTGTAGGGCAGAGGGTTTTAGATTCGTAGACCACTGGGAAGTCTTTATGAAAGAACGGCAAATATACAAGAGGGATGGGGTACAGTTAACTGAGAAGGGCATGCATATCTTAGCTGGAAGGTTAGCTGGAGTGTTTCGGCAGGGTTTAAACTAATATGGAGGGGGGGTGGGGAGGTGGACGGAACTGGGATTGGGGATAGGGTAAGCCCGGAGGGTAGGAAGAAGGATCGGATTGTTTCTGAGGGTCTTCGGTGCATATGTTTCAATGCTAGGAGTGTGACTGGCAAAACAGATGAACTGAAGGCATTAATGTTCGAAAGGAAGTTGGAAGTGGTGGCGGTGACAGAGACTTGGTTAAAGGAAGGGCAGGACTGGCAGTTGAATGTTCCTGGGTATAAGTGTTTCAGGCGTGATAGGGGTGGGTCGCTGAGAGGTGGGGGAGTGGCGTTGTTAGTTAAGGATTGCATCATAGCAGTGCAGAGGGAGGGAGGTATAGAGGATATAGGAATCGAGTCGCTATGGGTGGAGTTGAGGAATAGGAAGGGAGATGTTACTATGTTGGGTATGTACTACAGACCGCCCAACAGCCCGAGGGCTGTGGAAGAAGGGATAAGCAGGGACATTCTAGATAGGTGCAGGAAGAATAGGGTGGTGGTAGTGGGAGATTTTAATCTCCCTGGGGTAGATTGGAAGGAGCCGAGATCAGAGGGTGCTGACGGGGAGGAATTTGTACAGTGTGTAATGGAAGGATCCCTGGAGCAGTACGTGGATAGCCCAACCAGTGAGGGGGCTATACTGGACTTGGTTCTGGGGAATGAGCCTGGGCAGGTGGTTGACGTTGAAGTAGGAGAGCATGTGGCTAACAGTGACCACAACTCTGTCTGGTTCAAGATATTAATGGATAAAGATGAAGCCTGTCCTAAGGGGAGGGTGTTAAACTGGGGGAGGGCAAGATACAACCGGATTAGGCAGGATCTTAAAGATACGGACTGGGGTAAGCTGTTTGATGGCAGGTCGACGCTGGGTATGTGGGAGTCTCTCAAGGGAAAACTAAAATCTTTGCAGGAAAGACATGTGCCGGTCAAGAGGAAGGATGGGAAGAGTAGGATTAGAGAGCCGTGGATAACTAGGGATATTGAGGACCTGGTCAGGAGGAAGAGGGAGACGTACATTATATCTAGGCATTTGAGGACAGAGATAGCGTTAGAAGAATACAGAGAATGTAGGAGAGAACTTAAAAGGGGCATCAGAAAGGCAAAAAGGGGCCACGAAATGGCTTTGGCGGGTAGGATTAAGGAAAATCCGAAGGCATTTTACTCCTACGTTAGAAACAAAAGGATGGTTAGAGGGAAGATTGGTCCTCTCAGGGACAGAGGAGGGGAACTATGCTTGGAGCCTGGGGTAATGGGGGAGATCTTGAATGAATACTTTGCGTCGGTATTCACGCAGGAGAGGGGCCTGATGTCTGGTGCTGTGCTTGAGGATCCGTTGAGGGAAATAGTTATCACGAGGGAAGAGGTGTTGGGACTTTTAGACAGTATAAAGACGGATAAATCTCCGGGGCCTGATGGCATCTATCCTAGGCTTCAAAGGGAGGTGAGGGATGAAATTGCTGGGCCTCTGACGCAAATCTTTGTCTCTTCTTTGGACACAGGTGAGGTCCCAGAGGATTGGCGGATTGCAAATGTAGTACCGTTGTTTAAAAAGGGTCAGAGGGATAACCCAGGGAATTATAGGCCGGTGAGCTTGACTTCAGTTATAGGCAAGCTAATGGAGAGGATCCTCAAGGATAGGATGTATGAGCATCTGGAGCGCTGCAATCTGATCAGGGATACGCAGCATGGCTTCGTTACAGGGAGGTCGTGCCTTACGAATCTATTGAAATTTTTTGAAGAGGTGACAAAAACGGTTGACGAAGGACAAGCCGTTGATGTTGTCTATATGGATTTCAGTAAGGCGTTTGACAAGGTCCCTCACGGTAGGCTGATAGAAAAGGTGAAGGCTCATGGGATACAAGGCCTGGTATGTAGATGGGTGGAGAAATGGCTTGGGAGGAGGAGACAGCGGGTAGTAGTGGAGGGCTCCTTTTCCAATTGGAGGTCTGTCACCAGTGGTGTGCCGCAGGGCTCGGTACTAGGACCTCTTCTATTTGTAGTATATATTAATGACTTGGAAGAGGGGGTCGGTGGTGTGATCAGCAAATTTGCTGATGACACTATGATGGTTGGATTGGCGGGTACTGAGGAGCAGTGCCTGGCAATGCAACAGGACATAGATAGGCTGGTAGATTGGGCAGATAGATGGCAAATGGAATTTAATCTGGAGAAATGCGAGGTGAATTTCTTTGGCCGGAATAACGTGGAGGGGAGTTATACGATAAAAGGTAGAACTATCCGGAGTATAGATACGCAGAGAGACCTGGGGGTGCAAGTGCACAAGTCCCTGAAGGTGTCGGTGCAGGTGCAGAATGTGATGAGGAAAGCGTATGGTATGTTAGCCTTCATAGGAAGGGGTATAGAATATAAGAGTAGGAGTGTGATGTTGCAGTTGTATAGAACGTTGGTTAGGCCTCACTTGGAGTACTGCGTCCAGTTCTGGTCGCCGTACTACCGGAAGGATGTAGAGATCCTGGAGAGAGTGCAGAGGAGATTTACCAGGATGTTACCTGGTATGGAAGGGCTGTCTTACGAGGAAAGATTGAACGCACTTGGGCTGTTTTCCCTTGAGAGACGTCGGCTGAGGGGGGATCTAATAGAGGTTTATAAGATTATGAAGGGGATAGATAGAGTAAATGGTGGTAAGCTTTTTCCACTATTAGAAATGGATAGAACGAGGGGTCACGGGCTTAGGGTGAGGGGGGCTAGGTATAAGACAAATATTAGAGGGCAGTTTTTCACGCAAAGGGTAGTGGGGGTGTGGAATGCACTGCCGAGTAAGGTGGTGGAAGCAGGCACACTAGGGTTGTTTAAGAGTCACTTAGACAGCCACATGAGCGGTCTACATATAGGGGGATATAGCAGGCCTTACTAAACATTGTAGGCTTGGGATTCCGTTTTTGCCTCAGGGATGTTACAGTCTTTGCCTGTTTAATGATGAATTTTTTGTCTCCACAGGCATTTAAGTCCACCTTGTTGACCAGCAAGGGGCATGCATGCAGCAGGTTGTAGTGGGCTGCTCTTGGATGTTGCTTCGGGAGTTGCCTATTGCTTCATGTCGTTAGTGTGCTTAAACTGGACCATCTCAGGGGCAACATGACAGCTCAGAGACTATCTCTGTTGCTGTGCGGACGCATGGATTTGGGCCTGTGTCCGTGGGAGTTTGCGCGTTCTCCCCGTGGTTGCGTGGGTTTCCTCCGGGTGCTCCGGTTTCCTCCCACATCCCAAAGATGTGCTTTTAGGCTGATTGATTGGGTAACAAATTGTCCCGATATTGGACCTCCCTGATCCTCGCACATTAGGCGTAGACTAAAATCATGAATAGGTCACTGAGACAATGGGACGGCGGCGTGGGCTCGTTGGGCCGAAGGGCCTGCTTCCCGTGCTGTGTTGTTCTTTGTTCTTTATATGCCTACAGCTTAAAAAACTTTAACAATCAATTTTACTGTCACATTATTTTATAGAGCTTCTAAAATTTGTAACAGTAAACAAGATTAGTGGCACAATTATGTAATTATTCCGTGTGATCATGTCAACTTACATTCCTGTTTGTAAACCCAGCTATCAATGCTCCCTTTTAAAGATTGGCTCCTCTGATCTGCTCATAATACTGTTGTACTCTTTGCAAAAAAAAACTGCTTCAAAGTTAAGCGAGTCTACAAGTGTCCGAGTGTATCTGTTACACTGTGAACTCCAGTTTAATGGCCGTTGAAGTTAAACCAACCATCCACGGCAGTTGTACAGCGTAGCATGGTTTTAGCTAGCTGGCAAATGTCCATGAGGTGCTTTTCCTGCCAGCATCTTCTGGAGGTGGGTTGCCACATAGAAAGACAAGCGGCAAAGCTGTGCCAATGAAAACAATGACCTGCTCAGAGGCAAACATTGTCTCGTTACTAAATGTAGTTGTCAGCACAAGGATGCGGCACGAAAGCCAATTTCAAAAGGAAAGAGACAGAGAAGTGGCCCAGTGCCGTTAAGGGAATGTACCACCCGGAATCAAAGCGTCTTTGCAGAGATCCAGATGGATCAAAGTACAACTCTGAAAAGGTACTGGAAAAAGCACTGTGGGATAATATAGTGGAGTACCTTCTGCAATTCCGCTCAAATTTACAGGGGGCGCCAAGGAATAACTCCAAGGCATAGAACATAGAAAAACTCCAGCACAAACAGGCCCTTCGGCCCACAAGTTGCACCAATGATATCCCTACCTACTAGGCTTACCTATAACCCTCAATTCTATTAAGTCCCATGTCCTCATCCAGAAGTCTTTTGAAAGACCCTATTGAATTTGCCTCCACCAGCACCGACGGCAGCCGATTCCACTCACTCACCACCCTCTGAGTGAAAAACTTACCCCCGACATCTCCTCTGTACCTGCTCCCCAGCACCTTAAACCTGTGTCCTTTCGTAGCGACCATTTCAGCCTCTGGAAAAAGCTTCTGAGAATCCACTCGATCTGTACCTCTCAACATCTTATTCATTTCAATCAGGTCACCTCTCATCCATCGTCTTTCTAAGGAGAAAAGACCGAGCTCCCTCAACCTATCCTCATGAGGCATGCCACCCAATCCAGGCAACATCCTTGTAAATCTCCTCTGCACCCTCTCAATAGCTTCCACATTCTTCCTATAGTGAGGCGACCAGAACTGAGCACAGTACTCCAAGTGGGGTCTGACGAGGGTCTTATAAAGCTGCAGCATTACCTCCCGACTCCTAAACTCAGTCCCTCGAATGATGAGGGCCAGTACACCATATGCCTTCTTAACCACAGCCTCTACCTGCAAGGCCAATTTTACATAGGATTTTTCCTTCAAAATATTAAATCATCGGGAATTCATTCAGACATCTAGTCCGAAGCAATTCAGAGACGGTGGGAGTGGTTAACACTGCTGCCTCACAGCGCCAGGGACCCTGATTCAATTCCAGCCTTGGGTAATCATCTGATGGCCTCCTGCTCTACGCTGGAACTTTTACACAATTGTGTATCCCAAACCTCTTTCCTCACTACATTGAAATATGATGGTAATAGTGTAATCAAAAGCAGAACTGGGAATCATCTGAAGTCAGAGGCCCTTTGAGTGGCTTAGCTCGAGGAGCATTGAGTAAAGAAAAATATGAACAGGTGGATTTAAACTGAACTTTGCACGTTGGTTAGCACTGCTGCCTCACAGCGCCAGGAACCCAGATTCAATTCTGGTTGGGGCGGCTGCGTGTGTGGAGTTTGCACATTCTCCTTGTGTCTGCGCGGGTTTCCTCCAGGTGCTCCATTTTCCTCCCACAGTCCAAAAATGTGCAGGTTAGGTGGATTGGCTATGCTAGATTGTCCCCTGATGTCCAAAGGTTAGGGGGATTAGTGGGGTAAATGCATGGGGGTTACAGTGAAAGGGCTTGGGTAAGATGTTGTGTCGCTGAATTGGTGCAGAGTCAATGGCCTGAATTGTAGGGATTCTATTAATTATTAATACAATAGCATTATTAAATATTCTGCACAGCTGTGTCAAGGTTAACGCTTTAGTTACTAAAACATCTCTTGAATAGTTTGTTTTGAAGAATTTCTAATTCCACTCCCCCCTCCCTGGGGCATCAATTGCTCAATGGGGTACACTTCCATGGGCATTCGAAGGCCTGTGGGCCTCATCCAAACCATCCGTCACGAGCCTTGGCAGGGACTGCCAACAAGCTTTCCTCCCATGGTGGACTCGCAGCAAAGTTGGGTCACGTCCACACTCGACAGGGTAAAGGCATCCTCAACAGGGATCTTGGGTCACACTATCTGGAACCCCCGCCCCATGACTTGTGTGTGCTTGCAACATCTCAATGTCCTGTCTGGAGACAATACACATCTCTTCAACCGATGCTTCATGCTATCTCCAGTCACATTGTCTGCACCTTAAAGACTTGATTCGTTGTAAAGGCTTGCATTCTAAATCAGTATTCTGTTAACTTTGTGTGTCTTTATATGCTCTGTCTGTGATCGTAACTCCACTCACCTGACGAAGGGGCAAATACCAAAAGCTAATGGCGTATACTACCAAATAAACCTGTTGGACTTTAACCTGGTGTTGAGAGACTTCTTACTTTGTATGTGGAGACATGCCCTTTTAAGAGAACAAGTCAAGTGACCATGGATGCAAGCTCCATCGTGGATTGAGATTGCCGAGCCAGTCTTGTGCTGTGTGCACTGGACAATGCCTACACATCTTTGCAGTGTGGGAGGAAACCAGAGCAAACCCACACAGACATGAGGAGAATGTGCAAACTCCACATAGACAGTGACCCAAGGCTGGATATGAACCCGGGTCCCTGGCGCTGTGAAGCAGTCGTGCTAACCACTGTGCCACCATGTATTAAGGGCATTTAAACGGTCAATGGATAAACATATGGATGATATTTTAGGTTAGATGGGGTTTAAGTTGGTTTCACAGGTCAAGCACATCATCGAGGGCCGAAGGGCCTGTACTGCGCTGTAATGTTCTATAATACCCAATATTCCAAATTTTCAGTTACATGTGAAGGAAAGTAGAAAAGACTGAATGGAGAAGTGAACATTACAAAGCCATGGTGATAGAATTTGAGGCACTTACCAAAATCACTGGTGCACACAGCCATAAGGACTTCTGTGTCGTTGCATGGTCTGCACGCACCTACAACCAACAGAAACAAACAGATTTACTCTTTCTTTTTATATATCTCAAACGTTATCTACTCAGAAGGTGAATTCTAATGGATTTCTTTGTAAACCCAACAGAAATCAACCGACTGCCACGGAAATTGTCCAACATCCTCTTCTGTGGTCGGAGAAGTGGAACATTTGAATGATTTAGAAATTATTTATTGCTGAGGTATGTAATTAGCTCTGGTGTGAAATAATTTCTGGCTGCCACCTATTTTTCTTTTCTACCCACCTTATACTAAGCTGATCTTTCTCTAGCAATGACTCTAACACTACATTCTGCACTCTCTCCTTTCCTTCTCCTTTATGTATAACAGTATGCTTTGTATAGCATGCAAGAAACAATACACTTGAATCCCAATACACGTAATAATAAAATAAATCAAATCTTCCTTCAAGTTGCTGATTCCTGTTGGAATTCACTGGTGAATACCCTATCTAACATGCAGGCGCATACATGCATAACACACACGCACAGAGAGACATGTTAGCCCAAATTCTCTAGCCGTTCACACCCTGCCAGTGAGAATGGAGAATTTGGCACTCAGCCAAATCTCTATTCACTGCAGCGGGACTGGAGAATCCCAGTCATGGGTAAAGCCAGAGAGTTCCAGCCGCTACTATTTGATACAGGAGCTTTGTCCAAGTTGTGTCTTCATTGGAACTAACGATGCTGAGATAAGGGCCTGGGGCAATTATATCTGGGGATTCAGAACTATGTAAATCCTTTATTTTCAGAGAGTTCAGAGCCAGCTCATTTAATCAATGATGTTATGCAGTGGTGGGTAGGCAGGGGTATTCAACGTGCTGAGGGTAGGCAGAGCTGACGAGAGGCAAGGGGATGGCTTACTTCCCTAATGGTGGGTGTGAGAGAGTGAGGACCTTCGCTTAGGAGACTCCAATGTGCCAGCATACAATGCAAACTGTTTAAAAGAAGGAGTGCTACCATCCGACTACACTTCTGGCCATTGTGAGATCTTGAAGCTTAAGTTTTGTCAACATTTTTCCCTAGGCCAGCAAGTGATGCAATGTTGTTTTAATAATGGAGTTGTTATAGAATGACACACTCACCAGGCCAATGAGAACCACAGAATTCCAACAGTTCAGAAGAGGTCACATGATCCATCAAGTCTGCACTGACTCTCCAACAGAGGATACCACTCAGGCCTTCTTCCCCCACCCTATCCCCATACAGTTAGCACGGCCAATCCACCTACCCTGCACATCTTTGGACTGAGAAGGATGAGAAATCTTGCACAAGGGTACAGTGGTGAGCACTGCTGCCTCTCAGTGCCTGGGACCCAGGTTCGATTCTGCACGGTGTCTGCGTGACCTTCCTCTCGGTTTCCTCCCACAGTCTGAAAGACACGCTGGTTAGGTGTGTTGGCCACACTAAGTATTCCCTCAGTGTACCTGAACAGGCACTGGAGTGTGATGACTGGGGAATTTTCACAGTAACTTAATTGCAGTGTTAATAGAAGCGTAAAGTTCATTTATCAATGACAACTGGGTTATAGTGAAAATCTCCTAGTGCCACACCTTTTCGGGTACACTGAGGGAGAATTTAGCATGGCCAATGCACCAAACCAGCATGTGTTTTGACTGTGGGAGGAAACTAGAGCACCCAGAGAAAACCCACGCAGACACAGAATGTGCAGACTCCACACTGACAGTGAACCTAGTCGGGAATCGAACCCTGGTCCCTGGTGCTACGAAGCAGCAGTGCTAACCATTGTGCCACCACTCATACTTGTGACACGAATAGATAAGCTTTAAACATTGAAACAGTTGATAATGCTATTTTCTTTTCACCAAGTCAACATTTGTATTCTAAATCTGTCCTGTCGATTTGACAGGAGGAGGATGATTTGTTTATAGAAATCAAAAATAATTTATATCTTTGATGTTATTCTATAATGAACACTAATATAATAAGTCTCTGTTAATGCACAACTGACAAGTCACTGCAAGCTTCTTGCAACCATAATTAATTTTCCCAAATAAATCAATGGTTTCTCAGAAGCAGAATCTCCCTAATGAGGATTTGCAAGGATTGAGGCTTTCTTATGCGTTAGCATAAGAAAGTTTTCTTAAATTTATTTGTTAGTATCACAAGTAGGCTTACATTAACACTGCAGTGAAGTTACTATGAAAATCCCCCAGTCGCTAGACTCTGATGCCTGTTCGGGTAGACTGAGGGAGAATTTAGCACGGCTAACGCACCTAACCAGCATGTCTTTCGGACTGTGGGAGGAAACTGGCGCACTGAGGAAACCCACACAGAGATGGGGAGAACGTGCAGACTCCACAAGCCAGGAATTGAACCTCGGTCCCCTGTGCTGTGAGACAGCAGTGCTAACCAAGGTGCCATCCCAGCGAACCACAATTGTTTTAAATAAAAAAAACATTGACTGTACAGTGGTTGGAACACTGATCAGTTTTGCACCAAATTTTCTTGACAATAGAAAAAGATACCAGGCGCCATTTCCGCATCACTTATTTTTCACCCAACCACAGAGTTAAAATTATCCGCACAGGCCTCAATTAAGTTTCGTGAAACTGAAGTCACCAAAGCTTTAGTTTGTCAGGTTTTTTGGTTTCTGGCAAGTGTTTCACTGAAAACATGTAATCTCCTTGTCGACCGGCGGGTTTTATTTAATCATCTTTGGGAACAAAACATCAGGGTCCACAAAAGGCCGATTCACAAACCACTGTAATTTCGTGCCCAGCCTAAATGGTAGTTTTGTTTAATAGAGCCTCTCTTATTCTCAAATCAGTTAACCACTGCCAGAAGCTTTCAATAACAGGGAGTTTCTGTATGATGTTTGATGCAAAAAACAAAGCTCAAAACCCTCTTCGATTACACTGGGCGACATTGTTGCATATCCACCTAACCAAAGAATACTAGCTGTTGCCTAACCAAAGAATACTAGCTGTGTGAAGCCAGAATGCTGGAGTACACTGTAACAAGCAGACCACATAATCCTCAAGTCAGGTCAAATCTGGGTCATACTGGACTACATTTTTCCTGCAGGCAAGCAGCATAGAATCCTAGGAACCCTACAGTGCAGAAAGAGGCCCTTCGGCCCATCGAGTCTGCACCGACCACAATCCCACCCAGGCCCTACTCCCATCTGCCCAAGTATTTCCCCCACTAATCCCTCTAACCTACACATCTCAGGACACGAAGGGGCAATTTTTAGCATGGCCAATCAACCTAACCCGCACATCTTTGGACTGTGGGAGGAAACCAGAGCACCTGGAGGAAACCCACGCAGACACGAGGAGAATGTGCACAGACAGCGACCCAAGCCGGGAATCGAACCCAGGACCCTGGAGCTGTGAAGCAGCAGTGCCAACCACTGTGCCAATTCATTCTTACATTCCTTTTTGCCGTTAACCAATCCTTAATCCTGTCCAGGCCCGGAACATAATCCTGTGTAACAACCTCTCAGCTGACGCCATGTTGGATATCCTCTGAAAATCCACATATACTACATACACTGGGATCTCCCTTATTCCCCCAGCTCTTTACAACCTCAGGAAAACTCTTGCCCTTAATGTCTCCTTTCTTCGACCTGTAACGGTGCAAAGAGCCTCTGAGCTCTTTGTGGTCTTTGACTGAGAGCAACAATCATTATTGTGCAAAGATGTTCTCCACTGGCACTCGCGAAGACAAAAGCGATTATTGTCAACAGTTTTACTGAGATTTTCTACTGCTCTCCCAATCACAAGGAACAACACCGTACGTTACTGTCTGTTTTAGCAGCCATGTGCGTATTGTTATTTTAGTTAAGGTTGAATTCTCAAATGTTTGAAACTCCAGATTTTCATCGAATCCCGACAGTGCAGAAGGCAGCCATTCGGCCCATCGAACCTGCACTCAGCACGATTCCAACCAGGCCCTGTCGCCATGTTCCCTGTGGTAGCACAGTGGGTTAGCACTGCTGCTTCACAGCTCCAGGGTCCTGGGTTCGATTCCTGGCTCGGGTCACTGTCTGTGTGGAGTTTGCACATTCTCCTCGTGTCTGCGTGGGTTTCCTCCCACAGTCCAAAGATGTGCGGGTTTAGTTGATTGGCCGTGCTGAGAAATTGCCCCATAGTGTGCAGGAATGTATAAGTTCAAGGGATTAGAGGGTATAATATGTAGGGATGTGGGGGGTAGGGCCTGGGTGGGATTGTGTTTGGTGCAGACTCGATGGGCCGAAGGACCTCTTTCTGCACTGTAGAGTTCGATGATTCTATTTACCTTCATTTACCCTGCTCGTCCCCCTGAGACAAAGGGCAATTTACTACAGCCAGTCAACCTAACCCACACATCCATGGACTGCAGGAGAAAACCCATACAGACTCCACACACACACACACACACACACACACAGTCACCTAAGGCCGGAACTGAACCACTAAGCGCTGTGCCACACCAGGATGAAGCCTGAGGAGAGCCAGCCTTGCAAAAAAGTGCCCCGAATTTATGTAGTGGGGCGAAGAGGTTGGGCTCACCAGCTGTTCCTTCACGGTCAGTGGCGGCACGGTGGCTACGCAGACACGGGAGAACACGCAAACTCCACACAGACACAGTCACCCAAGACCGGAATCAAACCCGGGTCCCTGGAGTTGTGAGGCAGCAGCGCTGACCGCAGTGACATTGGAGTGGAAGATGCGATTCTAGCTGCAAAAAGACTTTGCTGTATTAGCGGAATTTAACAAAAACTTTATCCCTCGTGAG
Source organism: Prionace glauca (assembly GCA_037974335.1). Lineage (NCBI taxonomy): Eukaryota > Metazoa > Chordata > Chondrichthyes > Carcharhiniformes > Carcharhinidae > Prionace > Prionace glauca. Next base: position 8,764,996 of record CM075738.1, on the reverse strand, counting down.
TTAATAGCCTCGAACACTTGATTGGGATGAGGCAAGTGTAAACAGTTTCAGGTTACAGCCCACCAAACACCTCCGGCTGCACTTTCCGACCCTCACCTTCACTCCCTTATCGGCTGGCCATTTGACGGACAGCTTAAGTCCTGCTGTGCACAGCCCTATTGAATTTGCCCGAACCTTCAGGGGCCACTTGATCTTCAGTCTGGGTGTGTATTACCCCTGCAGAAATTCCATCACACAAACATAAAACACCTTACAAAACCTGTTGGACAGCACCAGGTTAAAAAAAAAACACCCCATCGGACTGGAACTCCTCATCCATTGAAGTCACATTGAAACTACTCAGACAGTTCCTATCAAAGAATTATAGAGCAAAGTTAAATTAAATTTGTAGTCTTTAAATGCAGCAGTCGAGGGGACAACTTAACTATCAGGAAGGCCCAAAGGATTCTCAATGCTACCATTTATGAATGGCTTCAGAATTTACAATTAAAATTGAAAGTAATAAGAGGTAATAAGGCACGGTAGCACAGTGGTTAGCACTGCTGCTTCACAGCTCCCAGGGTCCTGGGTTCGATTCCCGGCTCGGGTCACTGCCTGTGTGGAGTTTGCACATTCTCCTCGTGTCTGCGTGGGTTTTCTCCAGGTGCTCCGGTTTCCTCCCACAGTCCAAAGATGTGCGGGTTAGGTTCATTGGCTATGCTAAAATTGCCCCTTAGTGTCCTGGGATGTGTAGGTTAGAGGGATTAGCAGGTAAATGTGTAGGGATATGGGGATAGGGTCTGGGTGGGATTGTGTTCGGTGCAGACTCGATGGGCCGAAGGGCCTGTTTCTGCACTGTAGGGTTCTATGAATGAGTTCTATGAATGAATAAATGCGTGTTTTTAGAATGGTTTCATCCTTATTTAATTTGGCTACTAATTTAGTTATGGGTAGCACAATGGTTCGCACTGCTGCAACACAGCACCAGGAGGAAATTTTTCTTTCATAAGAACATCAGAAATAGGAGCAGGAGTAGGCCATCTAGCCCTTCGAGCCTGCCCCGCCATTCAATAAGATCATGGCTGATCTGTCGTGGCTCAGTTCCACCTTCCCGCCCTCTCCCCATAACCCTTAATCCTTTCTCTTATCAAAAACCCATCAACCCGCGTCTTAAAAATATTTAGCGAGGCAGCCTCCACCACTTCAACGGGCAGAAAATTCCAGAGATTCACCACCCTTTGAGTGAAGAAGTTCCTCCTCAACTCCGTTCTAAGATGTCCATCTTTCAGTGATGGACATAACTTGACTTTTAATAAGAAAACTCCTATATTTTTTATAATGAAGATTTGGATAGATCAAACATGATTAGAAACCCAGATCAATGTCTGTGTGGAGTATGTACATTCTCCCCATGTCTGTGTGGGTTTCTTCCTACAGTCCAAAGACGTGCGGCTTAGGTGGTTTGGCCATGCTAAATTGCCCCTTAGTGTCAGGTGGATTAACAGGGTAAATCTGTGGGATTGCACGAATAGGGCCTGGGTGAGGTTGTGGTCGGTGCAGACTCAATAGGCTAAATATCCTCCTCCTGCACTGCAGGGATCCTAGGATCTGAAATTCTTAGTTTTTTTTTAAATGGTCTCACCACAAATTAACGTGAGCACTTTATTTTCAAAAAATTATTGCTGTGGCAGCATTATCTTTTCAATATACATCTTTAAAGTCACCACTAATGACCATAGGATGGTCTTCTCTTTGAGGGAGAGAACTGACTGGTTGCGATGTAACCTGAGGGTCACCTCACCTCAGGGGAGGGGCTAGGTTGAGAAGGCAGGGCCCTTCATGGATAACCTCAGCCAGTGTGGGAGTCGAACTGGCTGTTGGCAATCCCCTGCATCACAAACCAACAGGCCAGCCAACTGAGCTAACCACTGTTAAAATATAGAATCATAGAACCCTACAGTGCAGAAAGAGGCCCTTCGGCCCATTGAGTCTGCACTGACCACAATCCCACCTCAACCCTATCCCCAGATCCCTACATATTATCACCCACTAATCCCTCTAACCTAAGGATCTTAGGACACTAAGGGGCAATTTTAGCCAATCAACCTAACCCGCACATCTTTGGACTGTGGGAGGAAACTGGTGTACGCGGAGCAAACCCACGCAGACACAAGGAGAACGTGTAAACTCCACACAGACAGTGACCCGAGCCAGGAATCGAACCCAGGACCCTGGAGCTGTGAAACAGCAGTGCTAACCACTGTGCTACCGTGCCGCTCAATAGTACATTGTTCCATGAATAGGGCCACAAAACAATGCCTCCCATTACCCACACTGCTGAATGTCCAATTTCAACCAAGCTACCCAGGGGAAAAGTGAAGCACAAAAAAAAAATCACAGGGAGGGTTGCCCATTTTATGAGTCACCCATGGTCTCTCAGTTCCAACAACGCTGAAAGCACTGAGCATCACAACTGACCAACACAATTCTTCAAATCACTGTTCATCGCTGGGGAACTGAGATAAGGGGGTGTGGGCTAGGCAGGGGAAAACAAGAGGGAAAAGTATTTACTCAACTTAAAATTTATGCAATGTACAACTACGTATGTGTTCCAACTGTGTGCTTTAAGTAAGAACTCTCAGTTGGAGATTCTTGTGTGCTTTGTTTACAGGATACAAAGCTTTTTGCTGTCTCAATTGTTAAATTGGTTTGTAAAAAATTCTTTTACAGGAAAGAATGTCCCATTTGTAAAAGCTACCCAATTAAAAACATTGTGATCAATAGGTTTTGTCTGATTATTGCAGAGATGATTAAATCCCTGATTGTCCAATAAGATCTATATTAGTCAATGTAGGATAATAATGTGTAATAAATTAAAATCTCACTCACACTGGGATTAAAAGCACTGCGATTGCCTGGAAGGTGGTTCGATTAAGCTGGTTAAGTGGGTTTGCGTAAAACACCTGCACTGGTAAAGGCAGCAAGTTAGTTAGCAATGGGGAAGAATTGGGAGCTGGCCAATAATACCTTATACTGAAAAGAAAATTACTCATATTTCTAGACTGAGAAAAGGCAGGTGGTATCGTGAGGTGTTGGGTGCTATTCAGGTCAGGTCAGGGATTTCAGGTGCATAGTTACACAGGGTTACACTGGGATTTTTTTTCTGTCTGGGTAACTATCAAGGTAAGCAAGTCAGAGCTTGGAAATCTCTTGACTTTCTTTTTCCCAGGGAGTGCTGGGGAGGAGAATTGCCCACCAGAATTCAACTTCTCCAACATTTCTGTGTCGGGACACCTTGGGTCAAAATCTGATAATGCAGAGACTGGACGATCTGGTTCAATAAATGCCTATTCATTTCAGCAGAAAGTATAGAGTAGAATCCCTATAGTGCAGAAAGAGGCCATTTGGCCCATCTCGTCTGCACAATCCTACCCAAGCTCTATCCCCATAACCCCACTCATTTACTCTCGTTAGTCTCCCTGACACAAAGGCAATTTATCATGGCCATTAACCCACACAACTTTGGACTCTGGGAGGAAACTGGAGCATCTGGAGGAAACCCATGCAGACAACGTGCAAAATCCACACAGACGGTGACCCCAGCCAGGAATCGAACCTGGGTCCCTGGCGCTGTGAGGCAGCAGCGTTAACCACTGTGCCGCCTCTGTTCACAAGGAGGAGGAGACACAGGAGCCTAACATTGGATCCCTGCAACGTTGAATATTTTATTGAATGAAAGTTTACAATCCCCAGTTAGAGAAGGGTTTCAATAGGGTTAATTCAGAACTGGAGAAGTTTACGTTCCAGTAATACGCTGGTCTGGAATGACCCCAATCTAATTTACCTTGATATTTGTATTGGGTTTCTCGGCCAATCATGCTGATGGGGAATCAAATGCAAGCTCACTGGAGTATAAAAGCCAGTGTAAACCAAAGGCAAAAGCTACACTCTGAATAAGTTAATATCCAAGAGTGAAAAAAAGTGTCCTTAGCCAGATGCCTCTGTTACTCCAGCAGCATTACTGTATGGAACCGAGGACTAATCATAGGGAAGACCGTTCCAGCACTGTATTCACCCTGAACATATGAAAAGCAAACGTGGACATTTGGGTGAATCAGGCATTTTGATGGGAGTACGGTACAAGTCTGCAGCACAAGGCTACATTTTTGAAAATTACAATGGAGATTTCTATCAAAGTACAAGTCTCAGGATCTGCAGATTCAGCTGTGGTTAAATCCTGGGGCATAAATTTAGATTAAGAAACTGCATGCGAGAGCAACACTCTTGTGTAAAAAGAGAGACGAGAAGCAGGAATAGGCCATTCGGCCCTTTAAGCTCACTCTGTCATTCATAATGATCATCAAATTCAATATCCTGAACAACTCCCCTTCCCCCCACATGGCGCTCTGGGCTAAAGAGCGAAATATAATTTCTTCTTGAAATCAGACAACATTTTGGCCTCAACTGCATTCTGCGGTAATGAATTCCACACATTCACCACCCCCGAGTGAAGAAATTTCTCCTCACCGCAGTTCTAATCCACAAACTATGATCCCTAATTCTGAACTCCTCCACTACTGCGAACATTCTTTCTGTCTAACCCTGTTAGAATTTTATAAGTTTCGATGAGATCCCCTCTCATTCTTTGACACGTACAAATCTTCAGAGTGTGGGGAAGGGGAAGCGTGCGATGTTGCTGTTACACTACTGCTGCATCAAACATTATGATCCAGGCACTCATATTTGGTGAAGTCAGCTTAATACGACTTAAACTCTTAATTTTTCAGGAGATTTAATCTCACTCCATTCGTGGTTTAATTGTTATTCATTTGCAGCCAGTGTGCTGAATCTTATGATCCCTCGTAACCATGCTGTTGCCTTTTGAGTGTACAAACATGCAGAACATTAGGGCGGCACAGTGGTTAGCACTGATGCCTCTCAGCGCCAGGGACCTGGGTTCAATTCCGGTCTTGGGTCACTGTTTGTGCGGAGTTTGCATGTTCTCCACGTGTCTGCTTGAATTTCCTCCTACAGTCCAAAAGGTGTGTGGGTTTAGGCCATGCTAAATTAACCCTAGTGTCAGGGGGACTAGCTAGGGTAAACATGGGGTTACCGGAATAGGGCCTGAGAGGGTCAGTGCAGACTTGATGGGCTGATTGGCCTCCTCCTACACGATAGGAATCTTATTTAAGCACAACTCAATAATGCAATGGATGCCAGCTAAATGTTGAACGGTCTCTGAAAAGTTTTCAATATTTAGAGCAATATTTCTGGTGCAGTTTCTTTCATTGTTTAACTATGACGTGGATGCAGAAATGAAATGTTGTTTTCTACCTCACTTTGATACTTTGAATACACACAAGTCAGTAAACCTCGCCCACTACTTGGATTACTATCACCTCTGGGAACAATCTGGTGGTTCGGGCCAGACAAGTTAGTTAAAGGAAACATTTGTGCAGTGTTTCAGCAATTCCACAATCACTTATCTCCCGGCCAATCTACACACTCCCATGTGGTGTTAATCGCTGCAATATTCCACATACGTTGCATGTGACATGGGTCACATGTTAAGGATGGTTTCCAGCTGCGCTGAAACCCAATTCCGCCAAGTAACACAATACACAGGTGGTTTAAATTTAAACTTTTGTCCCGTGTTTGGATATCACTTCTTTCAAAGCGTGCGCCACACAAATCCAGCATCGGGATTGTTTATACAAAGGCCTACGGTGAGTGTCCTTTCTTCGCAGAGTACAACACACTTAACCACTGCCAAAGATACAATGAACAGTTTGTTAATCGTGGAATCCTACAGTGCAGAAGGAGGCCATTCAGGCCATCGAGTCCCCACCGACGACAATCCCACTCAAGCCCTATCTCTGTAACCCCATGTATTTACCCTGCTAGCCCCCCCTGACACTGGGGTCAATTTAGCATGGCCAATCAACCTAACCCACACATCTTAAAGGGTTTTGAGAAAGTGAATCAAAATCAACATGACTTAAAACAAAACAACACGGTAGCACAGTGGGTTAGCACGGCTGCTTCACAGCTCCAGGGTCCTGGGTTCGATTCCCGGCTCGGGTCACTGCCTGTGTGGAGTTTGCACATTTTCCTCGTGTCTCCGTGGGTTTTCTCCGGGTGCTCCGGTTTCCTCCCACAGTCCAAAGATGTGCGGGTTAGGTTGATTGGTCATGCTAAGAAATTGCTCCTTTAGTGTGCAGGGATGCGTAGGTTTGAGGGATTAGTGGGTATAATATGGGGGTGGGGCCTGGGTGGGATTGTGTTCGGTGCAGACTCGATGGGCCGAAGGGCCTCTTTCTGCACTGTAGGTTTCTATGATTCTAACACTTACTAATCTTATTCTTCCAAAATTGTAAGATTATGGATCAATTCTTCCAAAAATTCTGGTTTCACTTCTCTCCAAAACGCATCATGGACTTTACCACATGTGCAAAAGCAAGTGATGTCTGCGTTTTGACTTTTTCCTTCCCATAATCTTTCAAATCCAGGCCACACCAGATGGACAACAAGGGTCTATTCTTGTGCTAACAATAGTGGCAAAGGAAAACTTCATATTCAAAAAAAAGAAAGGATCTGCTCTCCCCCTTGAAAAGATGACATCATAAATCTCTACAACAGGTCGTTCAAACAAAACAAACAACAAATCCGTTTTATTTTTCAGCCCTATTAAATTTAAACCAGTTATTTGGCTGGAAGTTCCTGGAAATGAGGCGAACGTACCTGAGATACGGCTAGTCCTCCTTTTCACATCTAACAAGGATTTGCGACATGGATAACATTAAAAATGCAGCTCAGCTGTTATACTGCTTTTTTTGACCAGGGGAGCACATGCTCAGCATTGTTAATGGTAAGTGAACTGTGCGCTAAAGGGTAACCTTGCACACCACTCCCCTCCCACATCTACTCGAGTCAAATAGAGAGAGACTTTTTTTTATATGTACAAAAACCAGAAGTTGAAAATAAAAAAGGACATATTGAAAAGTTGGGCTGAAGGAGACAGAAGCTTTGCTTTGGAAACCACTAAAGGATCCTTTCATTATCGGATAAACAAGGAGATTGACGATACAGCTTAAGTTTATTTATTAGCGTCACAAGTAGCCCTGCATTAACACTGCAATGAAGTTACTGTGAAACTCCCCTCCTGTTCAGGTGCACAGAGAGAATTTAACATGGCCAATGCACCTAACCAGCACATCTTTCGGACTGTGGGGGGGGGGGGGAAACCCATGCAGACGCGGGGAAAATATGCAAACTCCGCTCAGACAGTGACCCGAGCCAAGAACCGAACCCGAGTCCCTGCTGCTGTGAGGCGGCAGCGCTAACCATTGTGCTACTGCGAATGTAGAGAGGATATGTAGAGGGGTGATGCAGCAAGTTTATTGATAGGGCTATATAGTTTATTTATTACTGGAATCAATCCATTCCAGAGATGTCAGGACCTCACAGCAGCAAGAGTTAACATTTCTGTACATTATTTTCATACGTTCTCTTCGGAAATTTAGCAGTGATTGCCAGGGATATATATTGTGGTCTGGGAATCTGTTTATGATGGTTACGGATTATTAAGAAAAGTTATTAACTGCAGACTGAAAGTGGAATTTGGGCCACTATCATAGAATCCTACAGTTCAGAAGGAGACCATTTGGCCCACTGGAGCTGCGCCAACCACAATCCCACCCAGACTCTATCCCCATAACCCCATAATCCTGCTAGTCTCCCGAAGCTCGGGGCAATTTAGCATGGCCAATCCTAACCCGCACGTCTTTGGAGTGTGGGAGGAAACCAGAGTGCTCAGAGGAAACCCCCATGCAGACATAGGGAGAATGGACTAACTCCATACACAGTGATCCAAGCTGGGAATCTAACCTGGGTCTCTGGTGCTGGGAGGCAGTAGTGCTAACCACTGTGCCACTTATTAACAAGTAGGAGAACACACAGGAGTCCAAAGCAGTCCCTGGAAATGCTGAATATTTTATTGAATGAAACTTTACAATCCCCGGTTGGAGAAAGGTTTCAGTCGGGTTAATTCAAAACCGAAGGAGTTTCCTTTGTGTTCCAGTAATACACTGGCCTGGAATAACCCTAATCTCATTCATCTTTGGACTGTGGGAGGAAACCTGAGCACTCAGAGGAAACCCACACAGACACAGGGAGAATGTGCAAAAGACAACAATACTATCTGATAACAGTGACTGTGTTTTATTGATTGCAACTCGTGAAAAGGAGTTAAAAAATAACTATATTTATTCCATTAAAATATGAACGACTGTAATTTTAGGATTGTTACACATGCTTTCTCTTGTTGTTACACAGAATCCTTCTGTACAGAAGGAGGCCAATCATCCTATCGAGTCTCCACTGACCACAATATCACCCAGGCCCTAGCCCTATGAATTTACCCTAGCTCGTTCCCCCCGACACTAAGAGGCAATTTAGCATGGTCAATCCACCCAACTTGCACATCTTTGGAGTGCGGAGGAAACCCACGCTGACAGAGAGAACATGCAAACTCCACACAGACAGCCGGGAATTGAACCCAGGTTCCTGGCGCTGTGGGGCAGCAGCGCTAACTACTGTGCTGTCAATGAAGTATAACGTTCTCTCCCACTGTAATAAAACTCAATCAGATGATGATATTCTTCATGATGCATGAAGTCAATCTTCGGATTTTAACCACAAAATAACTTGTGTGGTGGGTGGGGTGAGAAGGTAGAGTAGCTGGGGCATAATGAAGGGGACTGTTTTGACGACAGGCCTTCTTTGTGGAGCTAATTCACTGGAATTGGCCTGAAAATGCAAACTGGTGTGTAATTGTAGCACTCAGTCAAGTCAAATGAATTCACCCTTAATCGAAACAACTATCCAGTGAGAGCGTAGCATTTATACTCATGTTACAGAAGACTGAAATCCCACTGAACACTTGGTGCCAAAGTGGGCCATTCGGCCCATTTGGAGAGTTGGTGCAGACCCAAAGGGTACTCTACCCTGGCCCAATACCCTCTACCCACTCGCCCCACACATTTATCACGGCTAATTTTTTTCTTAATTCATTTGCGGGACATGGGCATCGCTGGCTGGCATTTATTGCCCATCCCTAGTTGCCCTTGGAGGGCAGCTGCGAGCCAACCACATTGCTGTGGGTCTAAAGTCACATGTCGGCCAGACGTCCTTCCCTGAAGGATATTAGTGAACCAGATGGGATTTTCTGAAAATCGACAATGGGCATTCATAATTCCAGATATTTTTACGAAATTCAAATTTCACCATCTTCCATGGTGGGATTCAAACCCAGGTCCCCAGAACATTAGCTGAGTTTCTGGATTAATAGTCTGGCGATAATACAACTAGCCATCACCTCCCGCTGCCAGGGGAGCAGGATTAAAAATGTCAACAACATGTCAGGATGTAACATTGGTATATCTCTGTGTACATGAAGCTGGAATGTTGCCACCATTCATGCTGGTAGGATTTTCCCATCCTGCCGCAGCGAATGGAGGGTTGGCTGGCTGCCAAATTCTCCGACCTCGCTGCAGCTTGGCACGAATGACCATCAAGATCGCACCCCCTATTTCTTACATAAACATGTACATGTGGTCATTTTTCAGCCCCTTCCGTTAGCCGGGTTTTCCAGTCCTGCTGAAGTCCAAGGAGTTTTAAATGCATTTTCCAGCCATGTCAGGCCTGGAAAATCTTCAGCCATGGAGTCACTGCAGATGGAGGCCATTCAGCCCATCAAGGGCTGTGTTTTACCATTTTCTCCCTGCTTCCCCACAGCATTATTCTTTCAAGTTCCTGTGTCGGTTAAGCCAAAGTGTTGGCGAGGGGTAATTATTTTCTACTCCGCCTTAACGTTAAAACACAAGACTTCGGGGATGATACTGCCAGTCCGCCGTGCTGTTTTTGGAGCGCAGTGGGCTCAGAGACTTGAGCAGGGGTCATTTTGTGGGGAACCCTAGTAGTCTAGTAGTCCCTACTAGACATCACGGCCTCCACAATTCTTTGGGCACTGGATAATTTATGCTAATGGGCATTTTAAAATATCGCTAGCGGGCCCAAGACTGAAATCTCCAGGCCCATTAGCGTCTTCACCCCCCCCCCCCCCGCCATCCTCCCCCCCCCCCCCCCCCACCTCCACTTCTAGCAGGGGTTTACCATAGCTCTCCACTTGCAGGGAGCCGGCAGCCCAGCTCAACTAATGATGTCAGTTGGAAGACTCACAGTATTTTCCATACCCAATTCACATATCTTCTTATCTATTTCCACCTCCTCGAAAAGCATGTTTTCAGAAATTAAGGGCTGCACTTCTAGGAGATTGGGAGGCTCGCTGGCCTTTTGATCTTTGCTGTTATGCTGGTCGTTTTCAATGTACCGCAGAGAAAACCAATTCTAAATTTGGCCAGCACCCTGCGGTGCTGGAACCAAGTTCTCCCCAGCGCTCTGGAGAGAAGATTAAATTAAGCCTGAAGACTGAGTTTTACAGTCACGCAGAACCCCTACTGTGCAAAAGGAGGCCAATCGGCCCATCAGGTTGGCACTGACTCACCTAAAGAGCATCCCACCTTGCCCCCCACCCCCCCACATTCTATCCCTGTAACCCCGCATATTTACCATGGCTAATCCACCTAACCTACACATCTTTGGACACTGAGGGGCAATTTAGCGTGGCTAATCTTCCCAATCTTGGGACACAAAGGATGGCTAATCCACCTAATCTTTCGGACTGTGGAAGGAAACTAAAAGCACTTGGAGGAAACCTACGGCAATACAGGGGAACATGCAAACTCCAGTCACCTAAGGCTGGAATTGAACCCGGATCCCTGGAGCTGTGAGGCAACAGTACTAACCACTGTGCCACCCCATTTCTAATCATTTGCATTTTTCCCTATTGTGCATCGCAGGTTGAAGTGTACATTAGAACATAGAACATAGAACATTACAGCGCAGAACAGGCCCTTCGGCCCACGATGTTGCGCCGACCAGTTACAAAACAATGACCCACTAACCTAAACCAATCCCTTTTTGTCCATAAACCTATCCACGGATCTCTTAAATGCCCCCAAACTAGGCGCATTTACAACTGCAGCAGGCAGGGCATTCCAATCCCTCACCACCCTCTGGGTAAAGAACCTACCCCTGACATCCGTCCTATAACTACCACCCCTTAATTTAAAGCCATGCCCCCTCGTGCTAGATTTCTCCATCAGAGGAAAACGGCTATTACTATCCACCCTATCTAAACCTCTAATCATCTTATATGTTTCAATAAGATCCCCTCGCAGCCTCCTTCTTTCCAGCGAAAACAACCCCAAATCCCTCAGCCTCTCCTCATAGGACCTCCCCTCCATACCAGGCAACATCCTGGTAAACCTCCTCTGCACCTTCTCCAAAGCCTCCACATCCTTCCTGTAATGTGGGGACCAGAACTGCACACAGTACTCCAAGTGCGGCCGCACCAGAGTTGTGTACAGTTGCAACATGACGCTGCGGCTCCTTAATTCAATCCCCCTACCAATAAACGCCAAGACACCATATGCCTTCTTAACAACCTTATCTACTTGACTCCCAACTTTCAGGGATCTATGTACACATACACCTAGATCCCTCTGCTCATCCACACTATTCAAAGTCCTCCCGTTAGCCCTATACTCAACACATCTGTTATTCCTACCAAAGTGAATTACCTCACACTTCTCTGCATTAAACTCCATCCGCCACCTCTCGGCCCAGCTCTGCAACCTGTCTCAGTCATTCTCACAGTATCAGGAGTTCTCGGTAAACTGACTCCAATCTGCAATCTATAGAACTGTCCCAAGCTTCCAAAATCTCTTGTGGATGCTAGATACCAGAAAGTTTTCAGGATGATCTCTTCTTATTCAGCTTGGGTTCTTCCACAGTAGAAATAGCTTGGCATTTTTGCCCACAGAAGAGGCCTCGCCTACTGCTTTCCCAAGAAGCTTACGTGAGTGCTTTAGTAGACTGGCGTCAGTGACCATGCCAGGATTTTCAGCCCATTGACTGCAGAAGAAAGCTGCCAGTGTGGGCTAATCTTTGAAAAAAAAAGAGAGAACCTCTAAGAGGTGGTCTCATGCTGTTTTCGTTTATTTTAAAATGCCATCAACCAAAAGCCTTGTATATTTAATTTAAACATAAAAAATGTACACAGAATTTATCCTGCTGCAGTTGATTACGAATGAACTGGACAGGATGGCTAAAATAAAATCACTGGAATCAGAGAGGCTCTGACAATGTATCTGATACAGCAACATAACTGTAAGTGTTAGGCCACATCTGGAGGTAGTTTTGAGCACACACCTTAAGGATATATTATTCTGGAAGAATAATAATGCTGCAACTTTACAGGACCCTTGTCAGGCCTCATTTGGAGTACTGTGCGCAGTTCTGGTCGCCTCACTATAGGAAAGACGTAGAAGCTATTGAAAGGGTGCAGAGGAGATTTACAAGGATGTTGCCTGGACTGGGAGGCATGCCTTATGAAGATAGGTTGAGGGAGCTGGGACTCTTTTCCCTAGAGAGGCGAAGGTTGAGAGGCGACCTGATAGAGGTTTATAAAATGTTGAGAGGAATAGATAGGGTGGACTCTCAGAGGCTATTTCCCCGGGTTGAAATGGTCGCTACGAGAGGACACAGATTTAAGGTGCGGGGAGGGAAGTACAGAGGTGATGTTAGGGGTAAGTTTTTCACTCAGAGGGTGGTGAGTGAATGGAATCGGCTGCTGTCATCGGTGGTGGAGGCGAACTCGCTGGGGTCTTTTAAAAGACTTCTGGATGAGTATATGGGGTTTAATGGGATTGGGGGTTATAGATAGGTCTATAGATTGGTGGGGTTGATGCGATCGGCGCAACTCGAGGGCCGAAGGGCCTGTTTGTGCTGTAATGTTCTATGTTCTATGATTAGCACTGCTGCCACACAGCGCCAGGGATCTGGGTTCAATTCCGGGTGACTGTATAGTTTTAGCACTCCCCTCGCCCCCTCACAATCCTGCATGAGTGTCCTCCAGTCCAAAGATGTGCAGGTTAGGTGGATTAGCCATTGCTAAAATTGCCTCATAGGTGTCCCAAGATGCATAGGTTAGATGGATTAGTCACGTGCGGGGTTATGGGGATAGGACAGACGGATGGGCCTGGGTAAGATGCTCTTTTGGACAGGCTCGATGGGCCGAATGGCCTCCTTCCGCGCTGTAGAGATTTTATGCACTTACAAGAATGCACTTACAAGAATGATGCCTGGACTCCGATGGTTAAACTACCAAAAGCAGCTGCACAAACGAGGGTTCAATTCCCCGGAATTCAGATAACTAATTGAAACATTTAAGATGTGAAGGAGAACAGGTAGGATAGATAGAGACAAACTACTTTTGCTGGTTGGACAGACTTGGATTAGGGGCCACAGTGCAAGAATTAAGACTCAGACCTTTCAGGACAGGAGTGGAATTAGGAAACACCTATACAAAACAAAGGTGGTAGAAGTGGGCGGTAGAAGTGGTTAGCACTGCTGCTTCACAGCTCCAGGGGCCTGGGTTCGATTCCCGGCTGGGGTCACTGTCTGTCTGGAGTTTGCACATTCTCCTCGTGTCTGCATGGGTTTCCTCCGATTTCCTCCCACAGTCCAAAGATGTGCAGGTTAGGTCGATTGGCCATCTGAAATTGCCCCTAAAATGTGTCCTGGGATGCGTAGGTTAGAGGGATTAGTGGGTATAATGTGTAGCGATATGGGGGTAGGGCCTGGGTGGGATTGTGGTCGGTGCAGTCTCGATGGGCCGAAGGGCCTCTTTCTGCACTGTAGGGTTTCTATGATTCTGAGTTTGGAACTCTTTTCAAGAAATGATGCTAGATAAATTGTTGATTTTAAAACGGATATTGACAACGAGCCAAAGATGTGGGGCAAAGCTCGGTACACAAGGTGAGGTTGCAGAATAGTCATCTCACTGAATGGAGCATAGGGAGCAAAATGATCTTGTCCTGTTCAACATTTCCCATTCATCTCCCGGTTGATTGCAGCTAAGGTGCAGTCATGGGATCAAAGGAATTGCTGTGAAGCAGGGAGCAGAAGGCGCTGCTGAATGCATACAGGACTAAAATGGGACATGTGTTGTGCTTGCAATCAACTCTTAGTGAACCAATTCAGAAAGCTCTCCCAAGCATCTTCGGCAAGTATTTTAAGCCTGGGCCACTAAAAGGAGGAAGGCAAGTGTGGGAAGGTCAAGCATCGGCACAATGTGCCAAAGTCAGGCTTATAAAAATAAATAATTGTTTTCAACATACTGCGATTTAGCTATTAAGCAGCAAAAACAAAGCTTAAAATAGATCATCTGTACAGCACATAGTGCGAGTAGATTACTCCTGGCTGGGTAACAAGAATAATGACGTTTTCAATTTTCAGAATTTTGATTGTGCAACTGATGTTAGTAGTTCAAGGAATTAGAAGTGTAGACTGGTTTCCCCAGTTATTTAGCTATTAAAATTCTTTGTAATAATCCAACACACTGGGAGGTCGTGAGGATGTTAATGTTGCCATATAAAGACCATAAGACAGAAGCAGAATTAGGCCACTCAGCCCACTGAATGGCACAGCAGACTCAATCATGGCTAATATTTATCTCATCCCCATTCTCCTGCCTTTTCCCCACGACCCCTGATCTGCTATTAAACAAGAACCTGTCTTAAAAAACACCCAATGACCTGGCCTCCACAGCCTTCTGCGGCAAAGAGTTCCAACAGATTCACCACTCTCTGGCTGAAGAAATTCCTCCTCATCTGTTTCAAAGGATCGTCCCTTTAGCCTGAGGTTGAGCCCTCTGGTTGTGGTTAGATAAAAGCTTTTTGTGAAAAAAAAATGGACAGACTCAGCCTCGCATCTTCCATTGAATTAGTAATAGTGAGGAACGATTTCCTTTGTACATTGAGTTGACAATTTGGAAATAAGTCTTTACCCCGAGAAAGGAGCGCAAAAAAACCCCTTCTATACATTCTGACATTGCAAAGAAATCATTTCACATTTGTTTTCTTTTAAATTTCTCTACTAATCTTTCTGTGCCTTTTAAAAAAGGTTTTATGCTGTGCACTTTAAATACAATTAGTGTCACACAGATTATTCATTATACATAACTCACATTACTGACGTAGTTTCAAGCAATTTGGAGTTGCTGTTGTTAGGCTATTTTGCCTTTAAAAATACACAGAGAAAAGTTTCATAACAACAAGTTCCAGAACTCAGATTTCTACCTATGTCTTCCAAAACAAACAAAATCCCAAAATGTACGGGTTCCAGTTAAAAAAACTAAACAAAACAACATGACAAAATACTTTGCAATCACCATGACAACTGGACTAATCCTTAATCTTTCATGCATCTCAATAAAAGGCAAAGTTCTGTCTTGGACTCAATATACTGAGCTTTTGTCTGTTCCACCGCAAGGGTGCTATTGGGGTTACAAAGACAAGAACATTCTTGACTCGGTGCACTTGTTCTTTGGAAAGGGAGGAAAATTCTGTCCCTGTATCATGGGGAGGGAAACTGAGGCAGGACTAAAACCTTGAAGCTGCCCATCTTCAAGTTGATGTTCAGACACACCTGGCTATTGCTGTGAATGGGCTAGGTAGACTTCCACTGTGCTTCAGAATAGTACGTAAAGTGGAAACTGGAAGAATTTCCAACAGTGCAATAATCTTACACTACACGATCTCTACAGTTTCATTCAGACCAGGAAACAGTTTTACACTGAAACTGGATCAAAACATCCATACTTAAACTGAAAGATACTTACAGTTTACAAGTTTATAAGCTTAGGTCCATTTATTTGTGTCACAAGTACGCCTACATTAACATTTCAATGAAGTTACTGTGAAAATCCCCTCGCCGCCACACTCCAGCGCCTGCCTGGGTACACTGAGGGAGAATTTAGCACAGCCAATGCACCTAACCAGCACGTCTTCCGTACTGTAGGAGGAAACCTGAGCACCCAGAGGTAAAACACACAGACACATGGAAAAAATGATGCAGATTCCCCACAGAGAGTGACCCAAGCCAGAATCGAACCCGAATCCCTGGCACGGTGAGGCAGCAGTGCTAACCACTATGCCACCCCCAGTGCCATCATGCAAAACTACGCAGGATTAAATCCTGTACAACAAAATCTTCACTGCAATCATTTTCCTTCGACAATAATAGCAGGAAATATATACAGACAAACAGTAGATTAATTTCTGAAGTGTTGCCAATGATGACCGCTTGGCGACCAGTTCCAGAAATCGCTGACTAAATGGATTTTGAAGTTTATCCTCCTAATTTCAAAGCCTCATAATTGGGAAAATAAAGGATTACCAGCATTCCCTCGGCCTCGTCAATTGTATATACACAAGGACTGAGCAGAATTGGCAGGTTGTGAAAAATCGAAAGTCGCAAACAGAATGCTCTTGCATTATACTGCGCTTGGAAAGGCATGAAATAATTCAACAGAAAATTTTTTGTAGCATTGTCATAATGAATCACAGATCTCTACAGTGCAGAAGGAGGCCATTCAGCCCATCGAGTCTGCACCAACCACAATCCCACCTATTTCTGTAACCCATTAAAGTTACCCTGCTAATCATCCCATACTAGGATTAGTTTAACATGGCCAATCCACCTGACCCACACATCTTTGGACCGTAGGAGGAAACTGGAGCACCCGGGAGGAAACCCACTCAGATACAGGGAGAACGCGCAAACTCCACACAGACAGTGACCCATGGCCAGAATTGAACCTGGGTCCCTGACGCTGTGAGGCAGCAGTGCTAATCACCGTGCTGCCCACAAGTGAAGACCCTATTAAAATCACAATTTTAAGATGCTCCACTGAGATCATTTGTAGCTTGTTCCGACAAGATGATAACCGAGAGATGCGCCTGAACCCTATAATTAAAATTGATTAAGTTCTCAGAAAAAACAGATTGAGTGAATTTGAAGTATTGTCCTTTCGAATTTTACTTTGCGAAGGTCTCTTACAGGGAGAGGGCTGAGGAGCAAAAGTAGGCCATTCAGCCCATCAAGTCTGCTCTGCCATTCAATGAGATCATAAGTGATTTGATATGGTAACCCTCAACTCCACTTTCCCGCCTTATCCTCCATGACCCTCGATTACCTTACCGATTAGGAACCTGACAATCTCAGACTGAAACAATTGTATTTCCCTTCTCCACTGAGCAAGAATTGGTTTTTAAAATAATTTGTTATCTTGCCTTTGTCATACTCTGTCCTTGTAATAGCTCCTATTAGGAAATTTCTCCTATTGGGCGAACATCAAGTTTACAAAAAGGAACATTTCTACAAACTTGTTTTTAAAAAAAAGTCTAGGTGAGACTCCATCAAATTAAAATAATGTCAGTGATCCCTCCAGCCTGTGGGGCAAGATCTGGTGAAACATATTTATCCCATTTTGGACGTTGCTAGACATATCAAACATCACAAACATTGTTTTCACTGGAAATGGGCTACTTCACAACCACTTCTGTTATTCTTTCAATAGGTGTGGGCACCTATGGCAATGCCAGCATTTGTTGCCCATTGCTCATTGCCCCAAGAGCAGTCAATAGTCATCCACATTGGTTCTGGAGGGGAAAGGCTGGCAGCTTTCCTGGTCCGAAGGACATCAGTGACTGATTTGGGTTCCAACATTTGTTGATGGTCACACGGCTGAGAATAGAGCCCAAAGTTTCACTGAGACTGGTTAACGCAGGAACCCTTTCCCCCCTCTCCCCCTTCCCGGGCTATCTGAATTTCAATTGTGCCTTTAAAGGGTGTGGTCCGATTCCTGTCAAAAGCCTGCAGCCAAACATTCTGGATTGTGGGAATAGGCATCTCTGGCTCCTCCACAATTTCCACGGAGTCAGACCGGGATTTTAAAGAGTCACAGTTCACAGCCCCTCAAGGGGAGTTGTGATCCCTAGTCTGCACAAGAAGTTTTTGAAAGGTAGGTTAAAAAGGTCCCCCTCATGTCCCATACCAAGTTATACCCCATTCCCCCACAGCTGCTCATGCTCCTTATGTCAAACTATAGCACTTACAACTTCATTGATCCTAGAAGGTGTACAATGGATTAATAAACCCTACAGTATATTTTTTTAAAAGAGCAATTCAGTGATAATTTCTCTTCTTAAAAAAATAAATATGTACCACAAAGTAACAAAAGCATCCAGCACTTTAAAGACTGAAAAACCAAAAGAAACGCACAAAATTTTGAAACCACTTAACTGGTGTAAACAAAGAATCATTGTGCAATTGACAGCAGAGCCTGAGCCAGCAATCAAACAAGCTTTCCTCTGGGGAGCAGGTATTCTAGTATTCTAATAGTTGCAGAGTCAAGCATACATAAACACAGTCTGGAGGCGTACATGAGCATGGGAGCACAGTAGCTTGATATAGTGAACATGAAGGGAGCTGGTGGAAGGGCAGAGTTTATCATAGGGAGCATGAGGAAACATAGGGATGGGGAGTGAGGCAGAAAAAATTTTCCTGACTCCCCCTACCCACCGAGGATGAAAGTTGAAGCCCAACTTTCAATTCCATTGAATTTAAATTCCACCAGCTACAATGGTGGGATTGGAAACCACATCCCCAGATCATTCGTGTGGACCATCCCGATTATTAGTCCAGTGACACTACCACTGTGCCACAATCTCTGCAGAATGAACAGAAGGGTAACTTATTTACTTGCAACCATTATAATCCTCCCAGGTCATGTCCATTATAATTGAGGCTGCCTTTCTAATTAACCGTAAACCATTTTGGGATGTCCAGACATGATGAAAGGCGCTATATAATTACAAGTCCTTCTCTCCTTCACAGTGTTAAATCTGATTCAAGGCAGAAAGGTACCCCGAATGAAACTGAATTGAACTCCAACCTTCTTTTCGTGGGCTAATGCAGAATCCCATCATCTCTTTTTCTACACAAGTGTTTAACTCCTCACTGTTGGATTAATAACTGTTCTCTGTACTATGTTGGTGGTTTTATAACATCACAAGGCAGAACGTCCAGAGATAGGTAAGCTGGTCAGCTTTGCTCATTCACTGCCCTTTGTGATTGACAAAGTAGAGGGATTGCTAGTTAAGAACAGGCTTGGGATTGCCAACCTTCCAGTATTGGCCTGGGGTCTCCGGGACACTGATTTTAGAGGAATAAAAAAAATTATCGGGACCTTAAAGATTGCGCTTAAAAAAAACATGTCTCTTTGAGATACAAAGATATTGAAAATGGCGGAAAAGAAAGCCGTTTGGGGTGACAGTCAAACATCATCCAATTGGGTAATGAGCCTCATTGCTTCCCAATGGGGGTAGCAAGGCAGTGAATTAGAAGGATGAATGTGCGAGCTGACTACATAGGAGTATGTCATTGTGTTAAAACTTGAAGGTGGAGAAAGGTAACCAGAAATGAAAGTTAACTGGAGCCTACTTGTCAAGAGACAGTGCAGGTTATTTTTCCTTTCCTTAACTTTTCAAATAAGTGTCATCTCCCTCTGGTATGGCTGGGATGCAATGAAACCTCCAGGAATAGACCATAGACATAGGAGCAGAATTAAGCCACTCGGCACATGGAGTCTGCTCCAACATTCAATCATGGCTGATGTTTTCCTCATCCCCATAACCCGACCCCCTTATCAATCAAGAGCCTATCCATCTCTGTCTTAAAGATACTCAGTGACCTGCCCTCCACAGCCTTCTGCGGCAAAGAGTTCCACAGATTCACCACTCTCTGGTTGAAGAAATTCCTCCTCATCTCTGTTTTGAAGGATCATCCCTTCAGCCTGAGGTTGTGCCCTCTGGTCCTACTGCTGGAAACATCCTCCCCATGTCCACTCTATCCAGGCCTTGCAGTCTCCTGCATGTTTCAATAATATCCCCCTCATCCTTCTAAACTCCAAAGAGTACAGACCCAGAATCCTCAACCGTTCCTCATACGACAAGCTCTTCATTCCAGGGATCAATCTTGTGAACCTCCTCTGGACCCTTTCCAAAGCCAGCACATCCTTCCTGAGATACAGGGCCCAAAATACCTCACAATACTCCAAATGGGGTCTGACCAGAGCCTTATACAGCCTCAGAAGTACATCCCTGCTCTTGTATTCTAGTCCTCTCGACATGAATGTTAACATTGCATTTGCTTTCCTAGCTGCCGACTGAACCTGCACGTTAATCTTAAGAGAATCTTGAAGGAGGACTCCCAAGTCCCTTTGTATTCTGATTTCATAAGCATTTTCCCCATTTAGACAATAGTCTGTGCCTCCATTCCTCCTTCCAAAGTGCATAACCTCATTTTTCCACCTGCCATTTCTTTGCCCACCCTCCTAACCTGTCCAAGTCCTTCTGCAGTCTCCTGCTTCCTCAATACTACCTGTCCCTCTACATAACTTTGTATCATCTGCAAACTTAGCAACAGTGCCTTCAGTTCCTTCCTCCAAATCGTTAATGTATGTTGTGAAACGTTGTGGTCCCACCACTGACCCCTGAGGCACACCACTAGTCACCTGCTGCCATCCTGAAAAAGACTCCTTTATCCCACTCTGTGCCATCTGCCAGTTAGCCAATCCTCTATCCATGCCAGGATCTTACCATTATAACCACGGGCACATAACCTATTTAACAGTATCCTATGCAGCACCTTGTCAAAGGCCTTTCGGAAATCTAAATAAATCACGTCCACTGGTTCTCCTTTAACTAACTTCCCTGTTACCTCCTGAAAGAACTTTAACAGATTTGTCAGACATGATCTCCCCTTGACTAAGCCGTGCTGACTCAGTCCTACTTTATCATGCACTTCCAAGTACACAGCGATCTCATCTTCAATAATGGACTCTAAAATCTTGCCAAATCTTGCTAACCAGCCTATAACTTCCCATCTGCTGCCTCCCTCCCTTCTTAAACAGTAGTGTTACATTATCTACTTTCCAGTCCTCTGGGATCCTCCCTGCCTCCAGCGATTCCTGAAAGATCAGCACCAACGCCTCCACAATTTCCTCCGCTATCTCTTACAGAACACTGGGGTGTAGTCCATCTGGTCCAGGTGACTTATCCACCTTCAGACCAGTTTCTCCAGAATCTTCTCCTTCGGGATGGCCACTACACTCACCTGTGCCCCCTGATTCTCCTGGAGCTCTGGCATCCCACTGGGGTTTCCAAACTAACTATTCAGTTCCTCTGCCATTTTTGTTTCCTATTATTACTTCTCCTGTGGTCCAATGTCTATTTTTGCCTCTCTCTTACTTCTTATGTATTGAAAAAACTCTTCCTATCTCCTATTATGTTACTAGCTAGCTGACACTCAGTGTAATATACGAATAGACTTGATTAAAGTTGGCAACCCAAGGCAGACTACAAACTAGGGAAATTTCACAGTAACTTCATTGCGGCGTTAATGTAAGCCTCACTTGTGACTAATAAACTACAAACTTTAAAACATATGAATTAGGAGCTGAGAAGACCATTTAGTCCCTCAAGCCTGCTCTGCTATTCAATAAGATCATGGCTTATCTAATTAAGCCAAACTCCATACTCCCTCTAACCCGATAACCTGTGATTCCCATTTTATGATGTGGGTATGCCGGCGTTGGACTGGCGTAAACACAGTAAAAAGTTTGACAACACCAGGTTTTAGTCCAACCGATTTATTTGATAATATTGTGAGAATATTATCAAATAAATCGGTTGGACTAAAACCTGGTGTTGTCAGACTTTTTACTGCATTCCCATTTTAGTCAAGTATCTATCTCGCTTTGCCTGAAAAATATTGATCGACCCTGCTTCCACTGCTCTCTGGGGATCAGGATTTCAAAAATTCACAACAATTTGGAGGGGAAATTTTCTCCTCATCACCATCCTTAATCGCCAACCCCTTATTATTAACACCATCCCCTGGTTTTCGTCTCTCTCATAACAGGAAACATCCTTTTAGCATCCATCCTGTCAAGTCCCCTCAGGATCTTAAATGTTTCAATAAGATCACACCTCATTCTGCTAAATGCCAATGGAATCAGACCAATCTTTCCTCATTAGAAAACCTCGAAAGAGGAGGTTATCAGTTGAGTGAACCATCTCTGAACTGCTTCCAATGCAGTTTTAACATGCTTGGTGTAAGATGGGGGGGGGGGCCATGATGTGGAGATGCTGGCGTTGGACTGGGGTAAACACAGTAAGAAGTCTCACAACACCAGGTTAAAGTCCAACAGGTTTATTTGTAGCAAACGCCACTAGCTTTCGGAACTGGCTGTCCCTTCATCAGGTGGGTCCACTACAAATAAACCTGTTGGACTTTAACCTGATGTTGTGAGACTTCTTAATGTGATGGGGGCAGAGACTGAAGGCAAGCAGCAGGGGTTTTGAGGGGGAAAACAAAAAATACCTTCTTTATCCGGAGGGAATCTGGGACTCACTGCCCTAAAGGCTGGTGGAGATGGGAACCCTCACGACACTTGAGAAGCATTTAGATGAGCACTTGAAATGCCAGAGCATACACCGAGTTCCAGACCAAGTGGTGGAAAATGAGATTAGAATAGGTGGATAATTGATGGGCTGGCACAGACAGAATGGGCTGAAGGGCCATCATGATTCAGACACACACCGGGCAGCACAGTGGTTAGCATTGCTGCCTCACAGTGCCAGGGACCCAGGTTTGATTTCTAGCTCACTATCAGTGCAGAGTTTGCATGTTCTTCCAGTGTCTGCGTGAGTTTCGTCTGGGTGCTCCAGTTTCCTCCCACAGTCCAAAGATCAGAGAAACCCGACAGTGCAGAAATAGGCCATTTGCCCCATCAAGTCTGCACCAATCACAATCCCACCCCGACCCTATATCCCTACATATTTTATCCAGTAATCCCTCTGATCTACGCATCTCAGGACACTAAGGGGCAATTTAGCTCGGCCAATCAATCTAACCCGCACATCTTTGGACTGTGGGAGGAAACCGGCGCACCCAGAGAAAACCCACGCAGACACGAGGAGAACGTGCAAACTCCACACAGACAGTGACCCAAGCTGGGAACTGAACCCAGATCCCTGGAGCTGTGAAGCATCAGTGCTAACCACTGTGCTACCACTAGCTAGCTAGCTGATATGTCGATTAGGTAGATTGGCCATGCCAAATTGCCCCTTCGTGCAATTAGGGTGACTAGCTAGGGTAAAAGCATGGGATTGTGGGGATAGGGCCTGGATGGGATTGTGATCGGTGTAGAATGGATGGGCAGAATGGCCTCCTCCTGCACTGTAGGATTCCATGACCCCCATCAGAGGCAGACAATCCTACGTGATTCTATATGGCTCTGACACTAACTGTAACCAAGGGCAGACAATCATAAAGAATGTAATGACTGTGTCACTAACATTAATTAGAGGTAGACAACCCTATATGACTCTGTCACTAACTATACCCAGAGGCAGACAATTCTAAATGTGGCTCTGATGTCTCAACAGGGATCTTGGGTTCATGTCGCACTATCTGTAACCCCCGTGACTTGCCTGGGTTTGCAAAACCTCACTTACTGTACTGTCTGGAGACAATACACATCTCTTTAAACTGTGATCAGTGCTCCTTCCACTCACATTGTCAGCCACTTTAAGACTTGAACAGCAGGTTAGGTGTAAGGATTCGCATTCTAATCAGCAACTGTCTGTGCTTTATATGCTCTGTCTGTCTGAGGCCAGAACTCTCCATTCACCTGACGAAGAGGCAGCCCCCTCGAAAGCTTGTGAGGATATTATCAAATAAATCGGTTGGACTAAAACCTGGTGTTGTCAGACTTTTTACTCTGATATTCTAACCAGGGACAGACAATCCTATATGACCCTATGTGGCTCTGACACCAGCTGTAACCAGGAGTAGGCATGGCTCTATCACTAACTATAACCAAGGGTAGACAATCCTATGCAGGGACTTCACAGTATGGCTCCTTACTTTCAATCTGTTGAGGGAGCAGCAGTCCAGAGCTCCAGTCCCCGCGGAGTTCATATTTAAATGCAGCAATGCGGCGGCTGATGTCCCTGTGCAGTGTTGACTGGATGAACAGAGCGACTTTGTCACCGGCCAGGCGGTTAAAACAATGCACTTTGGGCTCCACTCCATCCTCCTCCTCCTCCTCCTCCTCCAGCGGCTGGTGCTGATCCCGGACCAGCAGTTGCAGCTCCCCGTCCCTCTCCAGGTAGATCTGCGCCCCCCTGAAGCTCTCAGCCGGTTTGATGCACGCCGTGATGCGACCCCCGGTGCTCCCCCGGCTGGCTGGGGCGGCCGGCCCCGGGGGGAGCCGGGGAGACAGGCTGAGGCGCAGGGCTCCCACCGGGTACAGCCACTCCACATCCCCTTCGGCACAGTGCAGGAAGATCTGCTCCACGTTGCCCGGTTCCTGGGATAAACCACTGCAAGGGAAACACAACAAGCCCATTCAAATTCAAATTTAATTACAGCTCCTCTCCATCCACTTACCTTTTAACAGTCTCTCAAGGTTATTTATTAGCGTCACAGGTCAAGCTTCCATTAACACTGCAGTGAAGCTACAGTGAAAGTCCCCTCGTGGCCACACTTCGACGCCTGTTTGGCTACACTGAGCATGGCCAATGCACCGAACCGACACGCCAGGAGGAAACCCACGCAGACATGGGGAGAATGTGCAGACCCCCACACAGACAGCGACTCAAGTCAGGAATCGAACCCAGGTCCCTGGCGCTGCGACACAGCAGCGCTAACCACTGTGCCACCGTGCTGGACAGCTATTAGGGCCATAGGAAGGAAATCAATACAATTTACTTCATTGAAGGATGCATTTCGACCCATCACACCTGTACTGGCCCTTTGGGGGGGGGGATAAAGCTATTCAATTATCCCCAAAATCCTTATTTCCCCCATTGCACAATATATCCAATTCCCTTTTTGTTACTGAACCTACTCGCACCATTTTTCCAGCGGCAGTCCCTATCATCACCCATGCACACACTCAGTATCCCCCCCCCCCACACTTTACCATCAGGAAAAGGATACAAAAGTGAGAGGTCACATACCAACTGACACAAGAACAGCTTCTTCCCTGCTTTTGAATGGACTTAACATATTAAGCTGATCTTTCTACACATCCTAGCTATGAGTGTAACATTACGTTCTGCGCCCTCTCCTTTCCTTCTCCTCTATGTAATCTATAAACAGCATGCTTTGTCTGTCTAGTGCACAAGAACCAATACTTGTCACTGTATCCCAATACACGTGACAATAATAAATCAAATTAACCAATATCTGTGCTACTTGCCTATCAACTCACGCACACCCCCGCCCTCCCCCACAGCCAGTGGAAACAACATTTTCTCCTTCTGCATAAAAGACTCGAGAATTAAACCTCGCCTTCTCCATATGGAAGGTGAGATTCCTGCAAGCTATTACAACTTGTATATCACTGAATGTACCAAAGATCTTCATTAGCCTACACTAGAAACAATCCGCAAATCCATCTGCTCAAGGATGTTGGAATAATTGTTGTATAAAGACGTGCACATAGCTATCAAGGACACACTTGACACTAGCCATGTTCCATAGTCCATGTGAATTATGGTGAACTTTACATATATTTATTATAATTAATCAATCAATCTGCCAATAAACACTGACTAGAAAGCAGTTTGCTCATCTGATGGACAGGAGTCTGCCTCTGTACATTTTATCAGCAATAAACTCACTGACCACATCCATTATATATCAGCTTGCTGGGTGAACAGCAGCACAGTGGCTAGCACTGTTAGCTCCAGAGACCCGGTTTCAATCCCAGCATCAGGTCACTGTCCGTGTAGGGTTTGCACATTCTCCCCGTGTCTGCGTGGGTTTCCTCCCACAGTACAAAGATGTGCGGATTAGGTTGATTGGACATGGTATATTGCCCCTTAATGTCCCGGGATTTCTAATTTTAAAGGGATTGGCGGGTTAATGTGTGGGGATAGGGCCTCGGGTGGGATTGTTGTCAGTGCAAGACTGGATGGGCCAAATGGCCTCCTTCTACACTGTAATGTAGATAGAATTATAAAACCGTGCCACAAGTCACCCAGCACCAAACACAGTGCTAGTTAAATCGGCCTCCCCAACCCTAGGGGTTTTAATTCTTCCCCCCAAGAACAAGTCACTCTCAGACACAGTGAGCGGGTGAAGTGCCTCTCTCTGTCTGTCTGTCCCACGCTCGGGGAGATGCGACAGATTGCACTGGGATTCCGCTTGTCAAGCGCATCACTGCACTTCACCCCGAGACAATTTGAGCATCAAGAGTGCGCGCCAATGTCGAACAAAGGGCTGGCATTTTAATAAAATGCTGCATGCAAACTCACAATGATGGCAACACAACCCTCCAAACGTGCACAGAGCAAAACCCTCAGGGCTAAAAAAAAACTTAACCCAGAGGGCATTCCAATAGCAACTATTACCCCAGCGAGGTTCAGATTAAGAACTGAAATGAGGACTGAAATAACAAAGTGTTTGGCCAGGGTTGAAGTGGGAATACGGGGCATTAAAATCAAATAGAATGGTTGCTAATTTTTCCTCCCCAATAAGTTCATTAAATACAAATGTGAATGTGTTCCTATATAGAATAACATTTATCACATTGGTCTGAACACCTTCCGAGAGGAAAAAAAAACTATTTTAAAAGGTTTTATTGGGATCTTTAGAGTGGTTCACTCACCTTTCTATTGAGAACAGATTGAAGAGAGTCTTGTAAACGTTTCAATTGCTCACCAAGTAAATTTACAAAAGAAAATTACACATGATTTTAAATTGTTTTCAAAGTTTCTGCGAACTCTGGAGGATAAAGTTTCACAGCAGCTCGTGGAAAGGTAGGGCAGGGGGCGCCATCAGTAGGAAACTTGAATATAAACTTTTCCGGCTGTTAAATGAAACATCACAATAAAAAGTCGACTGGTTTTAAAGCGGGGCACTTTCTTACCTTCCCTTCCAATTGCACTGGTCCACCGAGTAATTAGAATAAGCCGTTTTCAGCAGGCAGAGCAAGGAAGTCCAAAGTGCAAAGGGAGTCAGCCAAAACATCTTCAAAGCCAGAAGGTGTGATCCTGATTCAGTCAAGCGGGGCTCCCATTCAAGCTGATACCCGCGGAGGATGGTGGTAAGGGTGCGAGCATGCTGCTGTCTCCCAGAGGGGGCAGCTCTGCTAATGCCCTGCCCGCCTCGACAGCACCCCCCCACCCACTCCTTGTATTTTACCAGCCTCCCTTCATTGCTCACACTGCTTCTGCTGACATCCTGACACTGACCAGAGGCACAGGCACCTCCTCCTCACATTTGTTACACACTCCAGACCAGGCTGGCCAATCAGTGCGGCTAGTCTGTTTCACCCCCAAGCCAATCAAAAGGGGGGAGGGAGCAGATATCGTCGGGGACACGCCCCTAACCATGACGTCCAGCTACACCCCCCCCCCCCGCCCCCCCATACATATACACACACACTTTTGGCACTTAACTCAACCTTTCAGTCCAAATTCTTTCCCCCATCGTTGACACGTAACAGTGTCCTGGTTGTGGATATGCTAAGCATTCATGCTGGCACTATATTCTGCACCCTTTCCTTTCCTTCTCCCCTATCTATCTACCTCCCCCTGGATCCCAACAGATGTCTCACAACACCAGATTTAAGTCCAACCAGTTTATTTGATAGTACTTTGATAGTTACTATCAAATAAACCTGTTGGACTTTAACCTGGTGTTGTCAGGCTTCTTACTGTGTTTACCCCAGTCCAACGCCGGCATCTTCTACATCATCCCAATACATGTGGCAATAATAAATCAAATCAAACCATTCGCTCTGAAGTGTTATGTTGCGCAACATTGAATGAAAATTGACTGGCAACGCGGGCACACTGCTGCCTCACAGCGCCAGGCACCCGGGTTTGATTCCAGCCTCAGGTCACTGTCTTTGTGGAGTCTGTATGTTCTCCCCATGTCTGTGTGAGTTTCCTCTGGGTGCTCCGATTTCCTCCCACACTCCAAAGATGTGTGGATTCGGTGGATTGGCCATGCTAATTTGCTCCCGAGTGTGAGGGGGACTAGCTAGGGTAAATATGTGGGGTTACAAGGATAGGGCCTGAGTGGTCGGTGCAGACTCGATGAGCCGAATGGTCTCCTTCTGCACTGTAGGGACTCTATATTTTAAAATATCCTAAATATTGGAATGTTTTTAATGTTCTCATTACTACGTGGCACAGGGTACAGTGGTTAGCACTGCTGCGTCACAGCACCAGGAATACGGATTTGATTCCCAGCTTCAGTCACTGTGCAGAACCTGCACATTCTCCCCATGTTTGCGTGGGTTTCCTCTGGATGCTCCAGTTTCCTCTCACAGTCCGAAAGACGTGCTGGTTAGATGCATTGGCCATGCTAAATTCTTCCTCAGTGTACCCAAATTGATGCCGGAGTGTGGGGAACTAGGGGATTTTCACAGTAACTTCATTGCAGTGTTCATGCAAACCTACTTGTGACACAAATAAATAAATTTAAAACTTTAGTGAATTGAAACAGCTCAGACTGCATCTCATTTTCCGGAGAAAATGTGAATATCATCACACTTTACTATCACAACAATTTGAAATATTTTGCAATTTGCCTTTCAGATTTTATAGGGATAACGTACAATTTTGCAAAAAAAAGTTTTAGGGAGACCATCTGGATCCACCTACCCCCTTGTCCTCCTCCTAACCCCCACCAGAAAGGGGACTCTCAGACCAAAAGAGAAAATGCTGGAAAATCTCAGCAGCTCTGGCAGCATCTGTAAGGAAAGAAAATAGCTGACGTTTCGAATCCAGGTCCAGGTGACCCTTTGTCAAAAGGCGTCTCAGAACTATTGCCAAACCAACTGCGTATTCACTCCCTAAACTCTAACAAGAATGCAGCAAGCACGGGTTTTATCTGTAGCTCAGTGAAGTATCTGATAAATCCTGAAGGGGGGGGAGTTCATAAATTATGATTATCAATCAAACAGTATCTCAGCCCCAGCCACTCCCTCCCCCAAAACATATTTTATTGATAAAATGTATGAATCAGGAAGGCGAATGGGATGCTGGCCTTCATAGCGAGGGGGATTGAATATAAAAGTAGGGAAGTCTTGCTGCAGCTGTATAGGGCATGGTGAGGCTGTACTG
Source organism: Prionace glauca (assembly GCA_037974335.1). NCBI lineage: Eukaryota > Metazoa > Chordata > Chondrichthyes > Carcharhiniformes > Carcharhinidae > Prionace > Prionace glauca. The sequence goes on along the minus strand of CM075738.1, from coordinate 8,735,837 downwards.
TGTGCAGTTTTGGGCGCCGCACCTGCGCAAGGATATTTTGGCCCTGGAGGGAGTGCAGAGGAGGTTTACTAGGCTGATACCGGAGTTGAGGGGATTGAGCTATGAGGAGAGGCTGAATAAACTAAGCTTGTACTCGTTAGAGTTTAGAAGAATGAGGGGAGATCTCATTGAGACGTATAAGATGATGAATGGGATGGATAGGATAGAGGTGGAGAGACTCTTCCCGCTCAAAAAAGACAGTAGGACTAGGGGGCACAGCCTCAAGGTAAAGGGGAGGCGGTTTAGAACAGAGTTGAGGAGGAACTTCTTCACTCAAAGGGTGGTGAATCTCTGGAATTCTCTGCCCGTTGAAGTGGTGGAGGCTGCCTCGCTAAATATTTTTAAGAAACGGGTTGATGGGTTTTTGATAAGAGAGGGGATTAAGGGTTATGGGGAGAGTGCGTGAAGGTGGAACTGAGCCACAACAGATCAGCCATGATCTTATTGAATGGCGGGGCAGGCTCGAAGGGCCAGGTGGCCTACTCCTGCTCCTATTTCTTTTGTTCTTATGTTCTTAGGTAAAACACTTTGATATGAAGATTACAGAGGGTGCAATGAAATTCAACTTGCCTCCATCCAACCTGTCCCACTCTGGGCTGCCTCAATAAAAGTTTATTTATTTATTAGTCATAAGTAGGCTTACATTAACACTGCAATGTAGTTACTGTGAAAATCCCCTAGTCGCCACACTCTGGCGCCTGTTCAGGTACACTGAGGGAGAATTCAGCACGGCCATTGCACCTGGCCAGCATATCTTCCGGACTGTGGGAGGAAAGCGGAGCACACAGAGGAAACCCACGCAGAAACGGGGAGAATCTCCAGACTCGGCACAGACGGTGTCCCAAACTGGGAATCGAACCCAGGTCCATGGCACTGTGAGGCGGCAGTGCTAACCACTGTGCCACCATGCCATTGTGTATAATGTAGCACTCTTAATATTGACTATGTACATTCCATGTCAGCACCCAGCCTGAGAGGGAAGGGGGCTCTACAAAGTTTTGAGGAGTCTACACAGTACCCCTTACCCCCCCACTATAGCTCTACTTCTAGAGCCATAACCCATTCTACCTTTAGAGCTACTAGCCCATGCTTGAGTCCCAGAGATTGCAATGCACCGAGTCTGGGACACTCAGTGAAGAATAGAGCGGAGCTATCCATGGCATTGTGCTGCATCAAGCGATTTTGAACGCTTAGATCTAAAAAGCCATTCTTTCCCTCCTCTCGCCACCCCCTCAGAAATCAGTCATCTCATTTTAATAATACAGTAGTTGTATTTTACCACCGTCTGTGACTGACCCGTGTAGCAGTGGGAGTATACCATGGCAATTATTTTTTAAACAAGCCTTTGATCCACAATTTCAAGTAGGGGTTCCCTTCATTTGAACTAAAGCACTCCAGATTCAATTGTAGTTCACTGCGGGAGTTTAGTTATTGTGCTGAACCCTAACTCGCAACTACATGGGGGATTTTCACAGTAACTTCAATGCAGTGTTAATGCAAGCCTATTTCATAGAATCCCTACAGTACAGAAGGAGGCCACTTGATCTACCAAGTCTGCACCATCCAGACCGTGGGCGGCACGGTAGCACAGTGGTTAGCACTGCTGCTTCATAGCTCCAGGGTCCTGGGTTCGATTCCCGGCTCGGGTCACTGCCTGTGTGGAGTTTGCACATTCTCCTCATGTCTGCATGGGTTTTCTCCGGGTGCTCCGGTTTCCTCCCACAGTCCAAAGATGTGCGGGTTAGGTTCATTGGCTATGCTAAAATTGCCCCTTAGTATCCTGGGATGTGTAGGTTAGAGGGATTAGCAGGTAAAATGTGTAGGGATATGGGGATAGGGTCTGGGTGGGATTGTGTTCGGTGCAGACTCGATGGGCCGAAGGACCTGTTTCTGCACTGTAGGGGTTCTATGGTATTTCCGTAACCTCACACATTTACCCTGCTAATCCCCCTGACATTTTACCATGGCCTATCAACTTAAACCGCACATCTTTGGAGTGTGGGAAGAAACCGGAACACACGCAGTCACGGAGAGAACGTGCAAACTCCATACAGACAGTGACCCGAGTCTGGAATTGAACCCGGATCCCTGGCGCTGTGAGCCAGCAGTGCTAACCACTAATTATTTCACTAATTAATTAATAAAATACAATGTTGGCAAGTGTGAGGTTATCCACTTTGGTAGGAATAATGGTAGGAAGGACTACTACTTACAGGGCAAAAAGCTGCAGCATGCTACGGTGCAGAGGGACCTGGGGGTCCTTGTGCACGAGTCGTAAAAACCCAGCCTACAGGTGCAGCAGGTGGTCAGGAAGGCAAATGGGATGCTGGCCTTCATAGCGAGGGGGATTGAATATAAAAGTAGGGAGGTCTTGCTGCAGCTGTATAGGGCATTGGTGAGGCCGCAGCTGGAGTACTGTGTGCAGTTTTGGGCGCCGTACTTACGCAAGGATATTTTGGCCTTAGAGGGAGTACAGAGGAGGTTCACTTGGGTGACACCGGAGTTGAGGGGGTTGAGCTATGAAGAGAGGCTAAATAGACTGGGCTTGTACTCGTTAGAGTTTAGAAGGATGAGGGGAGATCTCATTGAGACGTAGAAGGAAGGGATGGATAGGGTAGAGGTGGAGAGGTTCTTCCCTCTCAGAAAGGACAGCAGGACTAGAGAGCACAGCCTCAAGATAAGGGGTGGGGGCAGTTTAGAACAGAGTTGAGGAGGAACTTCTTCACTCAAAGGGTAGTGAATCTCTGGAATTCTCTGCCTGTTGAAGTGGTGGAGGCTGCCTCGCTAAATATATTTAAGACGAGGGTAGATAGGTTTTTGGTAGGCAAGGGGATTAAGGGTTATGGGGAGAAAGTGGGAAAGTGGAACTGATCCACTTCAGATCATCCATGATCTTATTGAATGGCGGGGCAGGCTCAAAGGGCTAGATGGTCTACTCCTGCTCCTATTTCTTATGTTCTTATTGGGCTACTTGAGAATATCTGTATGAACAAATAACTCTTATGGTTAGAGTACACATCTCTCTGAAAGACATATTATTTTTTAAAATAGTGAATCTTCATTTACGTTTTTCCTCATTATAGTGAGATTGTTCTGCACAATTTCATTCCAAAATACAAATTAGGACGAGATTATCCGACTCATCAGCGAATCAATGCTTTGACTGAATTAAAACATTCCTCATTCTATACTGTAAAGAGGTCAAAATCCTGGAATTCCCTCCCCAATGACACTGTGGGTCAATGTACAGAGCATGGACTGCAGTGATTCAAGAAGCCAGTTCACCACCACCTTCTCAAGGGCAACTAGGAATGGGCAATAAATGCAGGCCAGCCAGTGACACCCATGTCTCATGAATGAATAAAAACACAGGATGGAGATGATGGGGCTTTCTGGGAATCATTGGTATCAGAATGCCTGGATTAGTGCAACTAGCCACAAAATTGATTTCTTAAAAACGTCAATGAGAGAGAAAGCTGCACACTAGAATGTTTTCATAAAAGATCTAAAACTATCCAATATGTATTTAAACAAAAGCTGCACCAACTCAGTTTAATTAAGACTGATGTAAACGGATTTATTTTTAAAGCTATTTCTGCCTGGTGCTCCCATGTTAGATGTCAGACTCCCATTCTATAATATTCAGTCTGTTCGGCATTTCGCTTCAAATAAAGATTGTCGTTTCTATCTATCTAAAACAACAGGAACATTGTGTGTCAGTCTGCACAATAATTCCGCCTTGGTAAATGCTGGTGGATCCCTTTGCCCTTTTACAAACTGCATTCATTTTCTTCAGGACATCTTCCAGACTGCCATGCCCATCAGTTAATCCCGACAGTGTTATTATAAATTCATGTATACATTATGGTTTGAAAGGAAACGCTTTTGAAAGGACTACTGATTTTTTTTTTCTTCTTCTTAATTCGCTAAATAGTCGGATCGCCCGCCAAAATTTCAAATAAAGGACTCACAATGCGGGGGGGAGAGAGACAGACGGGCGGAGATCTATGCAAATTGGTGAGCAGAGGCACGCCTGCCATCCCAGGCAGTGTGCTATAACCCCAGCAAACCCCCTCTGTCCCTGAGATTCCTCCACTATTCAGACTAACGGATCCTGCAGTCAGTTCTGGTGTGCTGTCTGCAGACACAAAGCCCAGCTAAAGGCACACCCCACCTCCGCTTGGTTCAATAATCACAGGTCTTCACTTTATATCTAATGAATCCCTGTTCGCCTCTTGCCCACATTTATAACATGACTGGCGTTTTACCCAATTCAGCTTAGGCAGGGCAACGACAGGAAGGGAGATTGCAAAGACAACTCAGGCAGAAAGAACCAACTTGTGATTTCTGCAACCTGTTTACATTCATTTACAGAGAGCTTTTTTTATCTGTATCCCTAATTACATTTCTCATTTTCTGCTTACACTTTACTTAAGCCTATTCACCTGCACTGGGGGTTCTGTCTGTATGAATGAGGTGTACAAACCACATTAGCGCTGGTTATACATTCTGCCATTCAAACAGGAAAGTTGATGCAGTTAGAGGATAAAATAAGGCCAATTCTGCTTCACGTTGCGGGGGTGGGGGTGGGAGGGGGATGCGGGGGTGGGGGTGGGAGGGGGATGCGTGGGAGGGGGATGCGGGGGTGGGGGTGGGAGGGGGATGCGTGGGAGGGGGATGCGGGGGAGGGTGAGGAAGATTAGGTTGGATTCTTGCGTCAGGGTACCAAAAGAGGTGAGAGGTCTCAGTTCGACACAAAACACTGACCCCAGAACCTAGGTGGTGTGTGTATATGTGGTGAGGGGGAGGGTGAGGAAGGCTTAATTCAGGAGCCAGAAGGCGAGTCGTGACCCTCCTTAACATATCCCGCCAAGAGTTGAATAGTCAATGCATTCCAATTGGTGCAGCCTTTGTTTAAATACATACCGGATTTATCTTTTTAAATCTTTATGAAAACATGATGAAGGGAGTTGTTTCACTGATTGGAATGGCACCAATGATTTGGTGTCTTTATCTAGTCCCTGCCCCAGATGCCTGGCTCAGGATATAGTTACACATTAGGCTCTAAACCGATTGCTCTGTGTTCCTGTTTAGAGCACAGTAAGAAGTCTCACAACACCAGCTTAAAGTCCAACAGGTTTATCTGGATTCACGAGCTTTCAGAGCCCTGCTCCTTCATCAGGTGAGTCAGTCAAATTCCACATACACCTGCTTTAACTTGCTTAAAGTCCTGCTCAAAACCTGCAGGACTGTAACCTGCTGTGGTGAGACCTCTTACTGCGCCCGCCCCAGTTCAATGTCCACATCTTCACATCGTGCTTAGAGTCCATGAATCGAGGGGAAAGCCACTGAAATGAACCTCCGGCTCTCTTGTGTACGTGATGTGGAGATGCCGGCATTGGACTGAGGTAAAGCGCAAAGAAATCCCACAACACCAGTTTAAAGGCACAGCCTCAAGATAAAGGGGGGGGCGGTTTAGAACAGAGTTGAGGAGGAACTTCTTCACTCAAAGGGTGGTGAATCTCTGGAATTCTCTGCCCGTTGAAGTGGTGGAGGCTGCCTCGCTAAATATTTTTAAGAAACGGGTTGATGGGTTTTTGATAAGAGAAGGGATTAAGGGTTATGGGGAGAGGGCGGGAAGGTGGAGCTGAGTCACGACAGATCAGCCATGATCTTATTGAATGGCGGGGCAGGCTCGAAGGGCCAGATGGCCTACTCCTGCTCCTATTTCCTATTTCTATTTCCTAAAGTCCAAACAGGTTTATTTGTAGCAAACACCGTAAGCTTTCGGGACAGCCTGTCCCTTCGTCAGGTGGCTGGGAGTTCCGTCACAGATAAACCTGTTTGGACTTTAAACTGGTGTTGTGGGAATTCTTTGTGTTTTACCTCCTGTGTACACCTGCCCTGTCATCCCAGAATTCACAAACCCAATAGATGCTCTGGCTTTGACACATAACGTGTGAAAGTAAATACACTGCAGTCAAAGGCAACAGGAATGAAATCTGCTCCTCAGCAAGTTAGATTATCAAACAACCGTTTGCAGCTTGAGCATCCTGGACCTTGATCCGCAGTGGTTAGCGCTGCTGCCTCACAGCGCAGGTTCAATTCCTGGCTTGGGTCACTGAGTCTGCACATTCTCCCCGTGTCTGCGTGGGTTTCCTCCGGCTGCTCCTTGTTGGTTAGGTGCAATGTCCGTGCTCAATCCTCCTCCAGCGTACCCGAACAGGCGCTGGAGTGTGGGATTTTCACAGTAACTTCATTGCAGTGTTAATGCAAACCTACTTGTGACGTTAATAAATAATCTTTAAAGATACACTGTAGGAGTACTGTGTGCAGTTTTGGGCGCCGCACCTGCGCAAGGATATTTTGGCCCTGGAGGGAGTGCAGAGGAGGGTTACTAGGCTGATACCAGAGTTGAGGGGATTGAGTGATGAGGAGAGGCTGAACAAACTAGGCTTGTACTCGTTAGAGTTCAGAAGAATGAGGGGAGACCTCATTGAGACGTATAAGATGATGAATGGGATGGATAGGATAGAGGTGGAGAGACTCTTCCCGCTCAAAAAAGACAGTAGGACTAGGGGGCCTCAAGATAAAGGGGAGGCGGTTTAGAACAGAGTTGAGGAGGAACTTCTTCACTCAAAGGGTGGTGAATCTCTGGAATTCTCTGCCCGTTGAAGTGGTGGAGGCTGCCTCGCTAAATATTTTTAAGAAACGGGTTGATGGGTTTTTGATAAGAGAAGGGATTAAGGGTTATGGGGAGAGGGCGGGAATGTGGAGCTGAGCCACGACAGATCAGCCATGATCTTATTGAATGGCGGGGCAGGCTCAAAGGGCTAGATGGCCTACTCCTGCTCCTATTTCTTATGTTCTTATGAGATGAAAGTAGTCTGAATGAGAATCAAGACAAAAATGCCACTGAAACTGGGGAATCCTTTTCAAGTCAGTCCCAAATAGGGTAAAAGTGAAAGGGTTTGAGATGCCCCCAGGATACAACTGCATCATCGATTCACAAGTGTAATCCCAGCGCAGTGTATAGCTACAATCTAAAAAGCAGCTTGATGGGCCTCTTAAGGGTTTATTAAACTTGCCTTTGAATGTTTGCATTGTTAGTAGATAGCAGATGTTTTGGCCCTCTCTTGAACATGAAAAATCTAACCATCCAGCGATTGGCCAGCAGGATGAATGAGGGAGGGAGGGAGAGTGGTAGCAGAGCCGCGTCTAATTGGAAATGGGGTCGATGGACTGCATCTGACAAGTGGTCTTGTTTGAGAAAAAGCCAAGCGGCTAAGTTTAGGGACAGGCCCGTTCAAATGACATAATCTCTCAAACTTCTCCAGTTCCCCTAATGTGGGAATTCTGATTCCAATTTTCAGCCTCAGGGATAGTCAGTGTTGGCCAGATTTATTAGGATTTTCATTTGGAAGAAATCACAGCATGGAGAGAAAATAAGAACATAAGAAATAGGAGCAGGAGTAGGCCATCCAGCCCCTCGAGCCTGCCCCGCCATTCAATAAGATCATGGCTGATCTGTCGCTGCTCAGTTCCACTTTCTCCCCATAACCCTTAATCCCCTCTCTTATCAAAAACCCATCAACCCGCATCTTAAAAATATTTAGCGAGGCAGCCTCCACCACTTCAACGGGCAGAGAATTCCAGAGATTCACCACCCTTTCAGTGAAGAAGCTCCTCCTCAACTCCGTTCTAAATCCCCCCCCTTTATCTTGAGGCTGTGCCCCCTAGTCCTACTGTCTTTTTTGAGCGGGAAGAGTCTCTCCATCTCTATCCTATCCATCCCATTCATCATCTTATACGTCTCAATGAGATCTCCCCTCATTCTTCTAAACTCTAACAAGTATAAGCCGAGTTTATTCAGCCTCTCCTCATAGTTCAACCCCCTCAACTCCGGCATCAGCCTAGTAAACCTCCTCTGCACTCCCTCCAAGGCCAAAATATCTTTGCGCAGATGCGGCGCCCAAAACTGCACACAGTACTCCAGCTGCGGCCTCACCAATGCCCTATACAGCTGCAGCAAGACCTCCCTACTTTTATATTCAATTCCCCTCGCTATGAAGGCCAGCATCCCATTCGCCTTCCTGACCACCTGCTGCACCTGCAAGCTGGGTTTTTGCAACTCATGCACAAGGACCCCGAGGTCCCTCTGCACTCTGCAGTTGGCAGCATTGGGATGGATATTGGATAATGATTGGGATGGGTATACATGTGACAAAAATGAAGCTTGTCATTAAATAAGACTTGGTTGTTTTACTCTGTCTCAGTCCCTGCAAAGTTAATAACTAGATCCACCTGCAGAAAGTTTTATTTTTTTTATTATTAATTAGTGTAACAAGTAGGCTTACATTAACACTGCAATGAGGTTACTGTGAAAATCCCCTAGTCGCCACAATTCAGTGCCTGTTCGGGGACACTGAGGGAGAATTTAGCATGGCCAATGCACCCAACCAGCACATCTTTCAGACTGTGGGAGGAAACTAGAGCACCCGGAGGAAACCCACGCAGACACGGGGAGAATGTGCATACTCCCCTCCAATGGGAAATGAACACCGGGCCCCTGCCACTGTGAGGCAGTAATGCTAACCACTGTGCCATCCTGCTGCTCTTATACCATACGTGGTGGCACAGTGCCGAGCACTGCTGCCTCACAGTGCCAGGGATCCGGGTTCGATTCCCGTCTCGGGTCACTGTCTGTGTGGAGTCTGCACATTCTTCCTGTGTCTGCATGGGTTTCATCCGTGTGCTCCAGTTTCCTCCCACAGTCCGGAAAGACATGCTGGTTAGGTGCATTGGCCATGACAAATTCTCCCTCAGTGTACCCGAACAGGAGCCTGACTGTGGGTGACTAGGAATTTTCACAGTAGCTTCATTGAGTGTTAATGTCAGTCGAATTGTGACACTAATAAAATAAACTTCAAACTTTCCCAGCATTTTAAACTGACACATTGTACTTAGCCAAGTGCCATGCCATTCAGTACAGTGTAATCAGATGGTGAGTTGTTGGCACAACTTTTCAGCTTTTTGATTTTAAGAATCACAATTATATTTCCTTATTTTTCGGAAGATCTTTCAAAAATATTTCTCAGCCCATCATGTTCGAATTCATCATGCATCTTATTCATTCATTATTGTCATGAATGGGCTTACATTAACACTGCAATGAAGTTGCAGTGAAAATCGCCTAGTCGCCACACTCCGGCACCTGTTCGGGTACACTGAGGGAGAATTTAGACTGGTCAATGCATCTGACCAGCACGTTTTTCAGATTGTGGGAGGAAACCCACGCAGACACGGGGAGAATGTGCAAACTCCGCACAGTGACCCGAGCCGGGAATCGAACCCGGATCCCTGGCGCTGTGAGGCAGCAGTGTTAATCACTGTGCCACCCTGCCATCTGAGAATGCTGCTTCTATGGACTTTTAGAAGGCAGTTGAAAAGTTAAAATGTTTGGAATTGGAGGAAACCTTTTGATTTCAGTTGGTATTGTGTTTGGTGAGTAGGGTGGGATAAGAAACAGAAAGGCAGTATTTTCTGATTGCTGGGACACAGGTTGAGCTCCAGGATCAGTGCAAGTGCGTCACCTCTCACTGATGATGTGGGATGAAGGAATATACATCAATGTGTTAGTGTAAATGAATAGATTTCAAAAAAGGGGATTAGGGCTAACATCCTTGTGTTAGAGTAAAGCACATACCAGTTAAATGCTCATACCCCGAGTGAACTTTACACAACCTTAAGGACCTGAGGTCACCAAAAACCCTCCTGAAAGGCGTTGGCTTCTTATCTCAGAGGAAATAGTCTCTAACCAGAAAGAAATAACAGCCAAGGTCTGGGTGAAGATTTAATAATAAATCGATGTCGACAACATTGGAATATTAAACAATGTTCTGTGCACTGACTAATTGTATAAAGACAATGCATATCTGTGACTTAGAAGAGAGAGAAGTATTAACGTTCTCTCCCTTTGACTACTGTATCAGAAGAGAGTGCTGCTTCAGAGGATTCTCTGAGGTAGTACCCTCCATGCTGGAATCATGAATAAACTATTGAAACCCAACCCTGAGTCTCCTTTTTTGATTTGATTATAATAGTATACAGTGAAAAGTATTTATTACGTGCTATATGGACAAAACATTTCATTCATAGAAAAGGAAAGGAGGGAGTGCAGAATGTAGCATCACAGTCATAGCTAGGGTGTACAGAAACATCAAGTTAATGTGACGTAGGTTCATTCAAAAGTCTGATGACAGCAGGGAAGAAGCTGTTTTTGAGTTGGTTGTTACGTGATATCTGACTTTTGTACCTTTTTCTCGATGGAAGAAGGTAGAAGAGAATATGTTGGGGATGTGTGAGGTCTCAGACAATGCGGGCTGCTTTTCCAAGGCAGCAAGAAATGTAGACAGTTTCAATGGATGGGAGGCTGGTTTGAGTGATGGACTGGGCTTCATTCACAAGCCTTTGTCATTTCTTGCATTATTAGATGGAGCAGAAGCCATTCCAAGTTGTGATACAACCAGAAAGAATGCTTTCTATGGTGCATTTGCAGAAATTGGTGAGAGTTGAAGTGGATATGCCAAATTTCCTTAGTCTCCTGAGAAAGTAGAAGTATTGGTGGATTTTGTAGAGTCCTCATGGAAAGACCAAGACAGGTTGTTGGTAATCTGGATGCCTAAAACTTGAAGCTCTCAAATATTTCTACTTCATCCCCATTGATGTAAACAGGGGCATGTCCTCGACTGTTCTTCCTGAAGTTGAAAATTATCTTCTTCATTTTATTGTTTTGAGAAGTATGGTTCGTTGGAAATAGTCCACCACAACAAATACATATCAATGTTTCCAGGGGATCATTTTGCTGCAGCGGATTAGATCACAAATGAGAGTCAAGATGAGTGAGAGAAGTCAATGTGGCCTGTTTGGGAGGGATGGGGGGAGAGGGGTTGTGTAGAATGAGTTGTATTGATGAAAGGAGGAAGTTACAAGGAATCACAGACAGACTAAATGAATGACAGCTGGAAGTGTGTACTCACTTTGGATTTGAGAAAGACCAATGGACATGATAAACACACATGATGCCAGTATTTAAAGGGACACTCCAAATATGCCAGGCAAAGGAGGTTGGAGCTGGCACGGAGAATCACATCCTATTGCTACAGATGGACAAAGTCTGCAGCATCACTGGCCTGGATGTGTTCTTGGAGGCCATAAGGACCCATCATTTTCACAGAATCCTGGTTAGCACTGTCGCTTCACAGTGCCAGGAGTCCAGGCATGAGTTCTCCCCCCAATCCCCCCACCCCCCATCCCCCACCCCCCAACTCCTACCACTCCCCCCACCCACCCCCACCTCCACCAGCCCCCCCACCCCCCCCCACCCACCCACCACCCACCCACCCACCACCCACCCCCACCTCCACCACCCCCCTCCACCCCCACCACCAGGTTGGATGGATTGGCCACTGTAAGTTTACAAAAATGGCAGGGTGGGTGGGGTGGGCCTGGATGATCTTTTGGACAGTTGGCATGGGCCCAGTGGGCCAAATAGCCTCATATTGTTTATTTATTTATTAGTGTCACAAAGTAGGCTTATAGTAACACTGCAATGAAGTTACTGTGTAAAATCCCCTAGCCACTACATTCTGGCGTCTGTTTTGGGTACATTGAGAGAGAATTTAGCGTGGCCAATGCACCTAACCAGCATGTCTTTCAAACTGTTGGAGGAAACCAGAGCATGGAAACCCATGCAGACATGGGGAGAGTGTGCAGACTCCACACAGGGAGTGACCCAAGCTGGGAATTGAACCTGGGTCCCTGGTGCTATGAGGCAACAGTGCTAACCACTGGGCCACCCCTGTTGGCCAGACTGGGTAAGGTTGTAGATATATTTCCCTGAAGGATATTCATGAACCCCAGATAAGATTTTATGATAATCTGGTGTCTTTGATGGCATCATTACTGATGCTAGCTTCTTATTCCACATTTATTCAGTTAGCTGAATTCATTCTCTGGCAGCCGTCATGGGATTTGAACACATGTCCCTGGATTGTTAGTAATACAGTAACGTTACCACTGTGCTACCGTACCTATCATCAATCACTTTCATTATAAACACTGGCATTTTGTACAATAGCTTTCTGGAAAATAGTCATTCCCAATTTCTGCTGTATGACCAAATGCTTCAGTGCCTCTCTGTGCCAAAGCACTCATCTTTGAATGCACAAGACATTGGCATGGTTACCACAATATTTGTGCCCCGTTGGATGCCAGAGTTGGCATTCAGTTTGACCATCTGCCCTCTCCAAAGTAACACCGTGGCCAGCCGTTTATCATTTGTTGATATGTGTGCCACTCCATCTGAACATTGTAAAAGTCCTTGAGCAATGATCCTACTCCTGCTCCTATTTCTTATAAACGTATGCGCAGACTGGTTTGACCCCTTTGCTTGCGTGAATTTAAAACGTTTGGGCAAAGCCTCATTCATTTCAAAGTCCTTATCAGCACACTCGTGTTTGAATGTTTATTAGCCGTGCGGGGAGACGATGGGCAAGAGAGCCTGGGTAAGACACCCTGTCAGAGAGTCGGTGCAGATTTGATGGGCTGAATGGCCTTGTTCTACACTGTAGGGAGTCTTATGATTCTATAATCAGTCCTGCTGATTAATTCACAGCAAATGTCATTAGGGACCTGGGTTTATCTACCTAGAAGTTGGGTAAAATGTACTGAATTTGTATTTGAGCTAGATACACATGCCTTCCTTATTTTCAGAGGGCAACTGATGTTTTTAATTTTTAAAGAATAACCAATTAAGAACATAAGAACATAAGAAATAGGAGCAGGAGTAGGCCATCTAGCCCTTCGAGCCTGCCCCGCCATTCAATAAGATCATGGCTGATCTGTCGTGGCTCAGTTCCACATTCCCGCCCTCTCCCCATAACCCTTAATCCCCTCGCTTATCAAAAATACATCAACCCGCTTCTTAAAAATATTTAGCGAGGTAGCCTCCACCACTTCAACGGGCAGAGAATTCCAGAGATTCACCACCCTTTGAGTGAAGAAGTTCCTCCTCAACTCCGTTCTAAACCGCCCCCCCTTTATCTTGAGGCTGTGCCCCCTAGTCCTACTGTCTTTTTTGTTAATCACACTGTCCGTGTTAAAACTGGAGTACTGCTTTGGGCATCCAATGACTGTGTCTATACTTCCCGCTGCCTCGGGAAAGCAGCCAGCATAATCATGGACCCCACACACCCTGAACATTCTCTCTTCCACCTCTTTCTGTCAGACAAAGGATTCAAAAGTCTGAAAACATGTAACCATCAGACTTAAGTACAGCTTCATCCCTGCTGTCGTCAGATTTTCGATCGGTCCTATCATTCCAGTTTCCTCCCGTATCCAAAAGGTATGTGGGTTAGGTGACTTGGCCATACTAAATTGCCCCTTAATATTCGGGGGACTAGCTAGGGTAGCATGGCGGCACAGTGATTAGCACTGCTGCCTCACAGTGCCAAGGATGTGGGTTCAATTCCTGACTTGGGTCACAGTCTGAGTGAAGTTTGCGCATTCTCTCTGTGCCTGTGCTGGTTTCCTCTGGGTGCTCCGGTTTCCTCCCAAGGTCTGAAAGATGTGCTGGTTAGATGCATTGATCTGAACAGGTGTCAGTGTTAATGCAAGCCTTACTTATGACTAATAAATAATCTTAAACTTTAACTAGGGTAAATGCATGGGATTGTGGAGATAAGGCCTGTGTGGGATCGTGGTCAGTGCAAACTCGATGGGCCAAATGGCCTCCTTCTACACTGTGGGATTCTATGATTACATATTAAGCTGATCTTGCTCTTCACTCTATCTGTAACTGCATCACTATATTCTACATCACTATATAATATACACTATATGTATATTACTTTTTTTTCAAAATATACTTTATTCATAAAAAAAAACTCAACTAATCCATTTCAAATATACAATAGCAAATCGAATAGCAAATCAAAACATTTTTACAGATCTATCCAAATTACAGTGTCTGCTTTCAATACTTTCAATACAAAATACAATACTTTCAATACAAAACTATATCTATGTCTCAATATTACAATTACTATTTACAAGGTTTGCATTTCTGTTCTTAAAAAATATATACATGTCTCAATAGATTACTGTGTGCCGTTAGTGGTCAGGTTGGCACACAGTTACGCAGGTCGAGGGTATTCTGCAGTTCCCGGGCCCTCGGTCTGCCTCTGTTAAAGGCCTTACAATAGGTACACTATATGTATATTACTACATATAGTGTAGTAATATACATATTACTACACTATATGTAGTAACACTACACCCTCTCCTTTTCCTTCTCCCCTATGTACTTTATGAACTGTATGTTTTGTCTGTATTGCATGCAAGAAACAATACCTTTCACTCTATCCCAGTACACGTGACAATAATAAATCAATTCAAATTGGATCATATGTTCTTGCTGATTTACTCAACATTTCATATGCAAATAAAGACAGATAAAAGAAGGTTAAATCATTTGATGTTTAAGCTGGCAAGTTTATCACTTTCAGTGTTACACCACAGTATTAACACCTGTATAAAGGTGAGACTGTAAATACAATGCCCTTGTCATTGCCAGGATACCAGTATGAGTGATTTATTAAGTGACGGTGGATCAACAGGGTCATGATTTTCTCCACAAGTCACCTCAGGAACCCAACGACACCAGTGTTTTGTAGCCAGGAGGCATTTCTTCTCTCTGAGGGTCATTCGTTTCAGAGGCCTGTCTCCCAGAGAGCAGTGGAGACTGGTCTTTTCTTTACTTTTCCAAGGGGATATGGGCATCACCAGCCAGGCCAGCATTGGCTGCCATCCCTAACTGTCCTTAAGCTGAGTGACTTGTTAGGCCACAGATTAAGAGAATCGTTACAATGCCATTTGGCCCAGTGAGTCTGCACTGACTCTTTCTGGGTGAACACTGCTGCCTTACAGCACTAGGGACCTGGATTCAATTCCGAACCTTGGGTCCCTGTCTGTGTGAAGTTAGCACATTCTCCCCGTGTCTGCGCGGGTTTCCTCCGGGTGCTCCTCTCAGTCCAAAGATGTGCAGGTTAGGTTGATTGGCCATGCAAAATTGCCCCTCAGTCTCAGCAGATTAGAGGGTAAATATGTGGGGTTACAGGGTTAAATCCTCGGTGGGATTGTTGTTAGTGCAGGCTTGTTGGGCCGATTGGCCTCCCTCTGTGCTGTAGGGATCCTATGATTTTAAACCCTACTTGAAAGGTATATCACCCTCTTGGCACTGGAGGTTTGAAGAAGGGTTTTGTTACATATTGGGACATTTTTGGGATATTTTGGGCAAGACATCACTAAAACGCTAGCAAAATTTCTTTTGCTGTAAATTCATTGAGGGCTTTAAAAAGAGATTACGGTGAAACAGCAGTTGTAGATAACCAGGAGGCATTGAACTGGTTTTTCAACTTTCTGAGAGTTTGGAGCCAGTTGAAAAACATTTGTAGAAGGCGATGTGAATCCAAAAGAGTGGGGGGAACATCTCTGACCCAAAGAATTAATATTTATTTGAAAAAAAGAATGAAACAAGCTTCCTAATAGGAAATCAGGTGAGTATATTAAGGGAAAGCAGCAGAAGTGTGAGTGTGTGCAGGGTGACACAGTGGGTTAGCACTGCTGCCTCACAGAGCCAGGGACCTGGGTTCGATTCCCAGCTTGGGTCACTGTCTGTATGGAGTTTGGACATTCTCCCCATGTCTGCGTGGATTTTCTCCAGGTGCTCTGGTTTCCAGACACAGTCCAAGGATGTGCAGAAGAAGAGTAAGTCATGCTCTACTCTCCTCATCTGTGAAACAGCATCAAAGAATAAGAAAATGATACTGCATTTCGTTAGATTTTTTTTAAACTACGTATGAATTAATTGAATTGCAACGGAGGTCACTCTGAAAAGAGGGTAACTCTCCACAGCCAAGCTCTCGGGGATATTCCGTGGCTCATAGGGAACCCTGACTGTGAGATTTGATTTGTCACTTTATAGACACCTGGACAGCAATTGTAGCCATAGTTTTGCAGGTAGGGGTGAGGTCAAATTCAAAGGCCTCTCTGTCAGTAGGAGGGAAGCGTAGATTCTGGTCACTTTGTACATGGGCTTAGAACATAGAACATTACAGCACAAACAGGCCCTTCGGCCCTCGAGTTGCGCCGATCACATCAACCCCACCAATCTATAGACCTATCTATAACCCCCAATCCCATTAAACCCCATATACTCATCCAGAAGTCTTTTAAAAGACCCCAGCGAGTTAGCCTCCACCACCGATGACGGCAGCCGATTCCATTCACTCACCACCCTCTGAGTGAAAAACTTACCACCTAACATCACCTCTGTACTTCCCTCCCCGCACCTTAAATCTGTGTCCTCTCATAGCGACCATTTCAACCCGGGGAAATAGCCTCTGAGAGTCCACCCTATCTATTCCTCTCAACATTTTATAAACTTCTATCAGGTCGCCTCTCAACCTTCGCCTCTCCAGGGAAAAGAGTCCCAGCTCCCTCAACCTATCTTCATAAGGCATGCCTCCCAGTCCAGGCAACATCCTTGTAAATCTCCTCTGCACCTTTCAATAGCTTCTACGTCTTTCCTATAGTGAGGCGACCAGAACTGCGCACAGTACTCCAAATGAGGCCTGACAAGGGTCCTGTAAAGTTGCAGCATTACTTCCCGACTCCTAAACTCAATCCCTCGGGCTTATCCGGGGAACACCAGGAAATCCAATGGTCGTTCCCAAAAACAGGACAAAAATCAGAAGTGCTTACAATTACCACCACGTTCTGGGTGAAAACCATTTGAAGCTGTTTCACATCTTAATCATTGACCCTGCATCTGTCGAGGGGGGTTTAATCACCTCATTATTCTTCAAACTTAACACTCCACAGAATAAATATTCACTGACTCCACACATACATACACTCACACACCACACATGCTCACATCGGTTTAAGTATTTAACCTTCCGGTAAATCTAGTCTATAGAATCCCGGCAGTGCAGAAGGAGGCCATTTGGCCCAGCTAGTCTGCACCAACCACAATCTCGTCCAGAGGCCTATCCCCATAACCCCATGCATTTTACCCTAGCTAGTGTCAGGGGACTGAGGGGTAATTAGCACGGCCAATCCATCCAACCTGCACATCTTTGGACTGTGTATGGAAACAGGAACACCTGGAGGAAATCCACAAGACACGGGGAGAACATACAAACTCCACACAGACAGTGACCCAAGCTGGAATCGAACCTGGGTCCCTGGTGCTGTGAGGCAGCAGCGCTAACTACTGTGTCACCATGCACACACTCACATACTTCCCTTAATATATTCACTTGACTGCCTATTAGGAAGCTTGTTTCATTCTTTTTTTCAAATAAATATTAATTCTTTGAGGTCAGAGGTGCTTCCCCCGCCCCCCTCCCCCCTCCCCCCTCCCCCCTCCCCTCCCCCCCACCCCCACCCTTTTGTATTCACATCGCCTTCTACAAATGTTTTTCAACTGGCTCCAAACTCTGAGAAAGCTGAAAAACCGGTTCAATGCCTCCCGGTTATCTCCAACTGCTGCTTCACCATAATCTCCTGTCAAATCTTATACTGGAGCCTCCTCATATATCGTTATCTCAAATAACCCCTTTTTTTGCAGAGATTTTCACGTGAGGGGGGACCCAACAGATTAATCTTCCCAAATCTCAGCCTGTCGCACTTTACTGGAAGACTGGTAGGTTGTCTAGAGATTCAACTTCTTATTCAGTCAAAGTTCAGGGTGGTGATTGACTCTCCAGGTTGGAGATTACATAAGAACATAAGAACATAAGAAATAGGAGCAGGAGTAGGCCATCTGGCCCTTCGAGCCTGCCCCGCCATTCAATAAGATCATGGCTGATCTGTCGTGGCTCAGTTCCACATTCCGGCCCTCTCCCCATAACCCTTAATCCCTTCTCTTATCAAAAACCCATCAACCCACTTCTTAAAAATATTCAGCGAGGCAGCCTCCACCACTTCAACGGGCAGAGAATTCCAGAGATTCACCACCCTTTGAGTGAAGAAGTTCCTCCTCAACTCTGTTCTAAACCGCCCCCCCTTTATCTTGAGGCTGTGCCCCCTAGTCCTACTGTCTTTTTTGAGCGGGAACAGTCTCTCCACCTCTATCCTATCCATCCCATTCATCATCTTATACGTCTCAATGAGATCTCCCCTCATTCTTCTAAACTCTAACGAGTACAAGCCTAGTTTATTCAGCCTCTCCTCATAGCTCAATCCCCTCAACTCCGGTATCAGCCTAGTAAACCTCCTCTGCACTCCCTCCAGGGCCAAAATATCCTTGCGCAGGTGCGGCGCCCAAAACTGAACACAGTACTCCAGCCATGCCAACACTATAGTTAAGAAAGCCCACCAACACTTCTGCTTTCTCAGAAGTCGAAGGAAATTTGGCATGTCAGCCATGACTGTCACTAACTTTTACAAATGTACCATAGAAACCATTCTTTCTGGTTGCATCACAGCTTGGTATGGGCTCCTACTCGGCCCAAGACCACAAGGAATTACAAAGGGTTGTGAATGTAGCCCAATCCATCAGGCAAACCAGCCTCCCGTCCATTGATTCAGTCCACACTTCCCGCTGCCTCGGCAAAGCAGCCGGCACAATCAAGGACCCCACGCACCCCGGACATTCTCTCTTCCACCTTCTTCCGTTGGGAGAAAGATACAAAAGTTACATACCAACCGACTCAAGAACAGCTTCTTCCCTGCTGCTGTCAGACTTTTGAATGGATCTATCTCGCAGTGAGTTGATCTTTCTCTACGCCCTAGCTATGACTGTAACACTACATTCTCTCCTTTCCTTCTCCATGAACGGTATACTTTGTCTGTATAGTGCATAAGAAACAATGCTTTTCACTGTATGCTAACGGCATGCGACAATAATAAAGCAAATCAAAGAAATAGGGATGTGTGCACAGATGAGATCGAATCGAAGTCTTTATTTTCCTGGTTGGTTCAACAAAAGTTTTGCATCAGTGCTGGCTCTTTGAAGTGGTTAATGGTTGTTCTGCAGCTGTTTATCAAATAAACAGGGATCGGTGCAGCCCTTGGAACCCCCCCATGGGGTTTTATTTATTAGCTTTTAGCCACGGGTGATGATACATTTACACCCTTCAGCCCCCCGGCAATGAATTGAGAGGGGCTTTTTTTTCTAAATGGTTTCTGAGGAGAGAGACTTTCTGACCCATGGTGAATATTTTCTGTTCTGTTTGAGTCTCGGGGGGGGGGGATCTTTTCTCTCCCTGTTATAAGCCAGCCCCAGATCGCTTTCCTCCTTCTCGCTGGCTTCTTCCCCATTGAGTTAAGACAGACATACAGCGTCTGAGAGCATCTTCAGAGTGTTTACTGTGTCACCAACCCCCCCTCCCCCTGCCCAAGCATGTCCTCCCACTTACCCACCATCCCACTTAAGCCTCCTCACATTCTGACCTCCCCCTCCCCAGCTGCCGTTTCTACAGGTTCAAGTGCCTGGATATGTTTGGCTCGTTCAGTATTCCTAAATGTCCCCCAATCCTCCCTATTGTGCCTCCAATCACTAACCTGCTCCTGACGTTAACTCCCTGGTGAATAAGGTATTGTCTGTCCGCCCGCACCTCCATTCAGAATCAGTCCATCATTATTCAAGTTGAGATAACTCCATCCCTCTGATAATATCATCCACCAGACTGTACAACTCTCCTGACCAAAAGATGCACTGTCTGTTTCCACATCTTGAGTTTGGACATTGCTCAGCACAACTTTGAGAGCCAAAGGGCCTGTACTGTGCGAGGTTTCTATCATTTTCTATAATCCTGTTGTGTGCAGTTCTGGTCACCTTATAACAGAAAGGATATTCATAGAATCATAGAAACTCTACAGAACAGAAGGAGGCTGAATGGCCTGCACTGAGAACAGTCCCACCCCAGACCCTATTTCCACAGTCCCACTCATTTACCCCGCTCATCTCTCTAATCTACACAAGCCAGGACGCTGAGGGTCAATTTAGCATGGCCAATCAACCTAACCCACACATCTTTTGATTGTGGACGAAAGCTGGAGCATCTGGAGGAAACCCATGTAGACACAAGGAGTAAGTGCAAACTCCACACAGACAGTGCCCAATCTGGGAATCGAACCCGGGTCCCTGGCACTGCGAGGCAGCAGTGCCACCGTGCCCCCTTGCCACCCCAAACCAAAGTGGAGAATGTAGACAACGATCCCACTAACCCTCGCTATTATGAAACTAGAAAGAGTTCAGAAAAGATTTACTGGGATGCTACCGGGACTTGATGGATTGAATTATAAGGAGAAGCTGGAAAGACTGGAACTTTTTTCTCTGGAGCGTAGGAGACTGAAGGGTGATCTTATAGAGGTCTATATAATAATGAGGGGCACAGCTCAGTTAGATAGTCAACATATTTTCCCAAAGGAAGGGGAGTCTAAAACTAGAGGGCATTGGTTTAAGGTGAGAGGGGAGAGATCCAAAAGTGTCCAGTGGGGCAATTTCTTCACACAGAGGATGGTGAGTGCCTGGAACAAGCTGCCAGATGGAGTAGTAGACGCAGGTACATTTTTGTCTTTTAAAAAGTATTTAGACCATTACATGGGTAAGATGGGTATAGAGAGATGTGGGCCAAATGCGAGCAACTGGAACTGACTTAGTGGTTAAAAACTGGGCAACATGGACAAGTTGGGCTGAAGGGCCTGTTTCCATGTTGCAAATCTCTGTGACTCTATGTATCTTCTTCTCAGTCAAGCCCCCTTTACCCTCTTTTCCATATTCCAACCTTCCTTGCATTAGATACAGCCTCCCAAGTCCAGGGTAGTTGAATTTTCACCCTGATTTTTAACTTTGCATTCTCCTGTCTCTTAATTGCACCATTATTTAAACCCAGCACCCAGCAATTAATGGGTTACATGAGTTTCCAATCCACCAACACTTCAGGTCGAAAAATGTCATCTCTGTGTTCAAGTTTCTCTCTGACCTCTTCCCTCTCTATCTGGAGGTGGCGCTGCTTTGTCCTGGATGGTGTCGAGCTTCTTGAGTGTTATTGGAGCTGCACCAATCCAGGCAAGTGGAGAGTATTCCATCACACTCCTGACTTGTGTCCTTGTCGATGGTGGACAGGCTCTGGGGAGCCAGGAGGTGAGTTACTTCCTGCAGTATTCCTAGCCTCTGACCTGCTCATGTAGCCACTGTGTTTATGTGGTGAGTCCAATTGAGTTCCTGATCAATGGTAACCTTAAGGATAGTGACAAGTGGGGGCATTAAGTGATGGTTGCCCCATTGAATGTCAAGGGGCGGTGGTTAGAGTATCTCTTATTGGCGATGGTCATCACCTGGCATTTGCGTAGGATGAATGTTATTTGCCACTTGTCTACACAAGCCTGGATATTTTCCAGATTTTGTTGCATTTGAATATGGACTGCTTCAGTATTTGAGAAGTCGCAAATGGCTTTGCACATTGTGCAATCATTGGTGAACATCTCCACTTCTGACCTTTGTGCATCCCAATTTCCAGTAACCCACCTGCATTCAGGTGCCTCGGCTTTAAGTACTTCGACACCTCTCCAGTCCTCCAGCTCCCCATCTCCCACATCTCCAACTTCCAATCCTTCATTACAGGAAGGATGTAGAGGCTTTGGAGAGGGTGCAGAGGAGGTTTACTAGGATGTTGCCTGGTATGGAGGGGAGGTCCTATGAGGAGAGACTGAGAGATTTGGGGTTGTTTTCGCTGGAAAGAAGGCGGCTAAGAGGGGACCTCATTGAAACATATAAGATGATTAGAGGTTTAGACAGGGTAGATAGTGATAGCCTTTTTCCTAGGATGGAGAAAGTTAGCACGAGGGGGCACGACTTTAAATTAAGGGGGGGTAGTTATAGGACTGATGTCAGGGGTAGGTTCTTTACCGAACTGTGTGTGAGGGACTGGAATGCTCTGCCAGCTGCAGTTGTAAATGCACCTAGATTGGGGGCGTTTAAGAGATCTGTGGATAGGTTTATGGACGAAAAGGGATTGGTTTAGGCGAGTGGGTCATTGTTTTGTAACTGGTCGGCGCAACATCGTGGGCCGAAGGCCCTGTTCTGCACTGTAATGTTCTATGTTCTATGTTAATCTCCCATCACCTCCCCACCTCTCCCCAAGTCAACATCGCCATCTCCCCACCTCCCTCGGACTGGCAAAACGACACATGAAAGAAAGTAAATGTTGTATGTTGGTTATGACTTAAGGAATTGGCTGGAATACTGAAAGGTATGTCAAACTATAGCTGGTTTACTGGATGAACCTGACTACTTACAGGTATACAAGACTAGGTGTTATTCAGTCTCAGCCATTAGCATTGACCTCTCAATTCCATGTGTCTCTTCCATCATCATGTTGCTGATATGAATACACAAATATATGAAATAGGAGGAGAAACAGGCCGTTATTTGGCCCCACAAGCCATCAATCAAAAGATCATGGCTGATCTGTGTTCCGAGTTCCACATTCCCATTTACCACCAATAACCTGAGATTCAGTTTGGGCAATCTATCTCTGCCTGAAAAATATTCAATGACGATTCAACCTCAGCCACCTTCTGAGGCACAGATTCAAAGTCGCCCCAACTCTCAGAGAAAAAAATTCTCCTCATCTCCATCCTAAAAAGGCAGCCCTGAATTTTCAAACAGTGGCCCTTAACTTCTGGACTCACCCACAAAAGTTGGCACAGTGGGTTAGCACTGCTGCTTCACAGCTCCAGGGACCCGGGTTCGATTCCCGGCTCGGGTCACTGTCTGTGTGGAGTTTGCACATTCTCCCTGTGTCTGCGTGGGTTTCCTCCGGGTGCTCCAGTTTCCTCCCATATTCCAAAGATGTGCGGGTTAGGTTGATTGGCTGTACTAAATTGCCCTTAGTGTCCTGAGATGTGTAAATTAGAGGGATTATTGGGTAAATATGTAGGGATATGGGGGTAGGGCCTGGGTGGGATTGTGGTCAGTGTGGGCCGAATGGCCTCTTTCTGTACTATAGGGTTTCTATGATTCTCTGACTCAGGTTCGATTCCCAGCTCCGGTCCCTGTCTATGCAGAGTCTGAACTTTTTCCCCATGCCTCATGGGTTTTCTCCGGGTGTGCTCCAGTTTCCTCCTACAGTTATGATTAGGTTACATTGGCCGTGCTAAGTTCTCCCTCAGTGTACCCAAACAGGCGCCGGAGTGTGGCGATGAGAGGATTTTCACAGTAACTTCATTGCAGTGTTAATATAAACCAACTTGTGATACTATAAATAATTTTAAATTTTAAAAAGAGGAAATATCTCCCCACGCACATTTCCTCAATAACGTTCAGGATCTTATATATTTCAATCAAGTCTTCTAAACTTCATAGATCATAGAAATAGATCATAGAATCCCTACAGTACAGAAAGAGGCCATTTGGCCAACGAGTCCACATCAACCACAATCCCACCCAAGCCCTACCCCATATCCCTACATATTTTACCCATTAATTCCTCCAACCTACTCATCTCAGGACACTGACCAATCAATCTAACCCTTGCATCTTTCAGCGTGTGGGAGAAAACCCACGCAGACACGAGGAGAATGTGCAAACTCCACACAGACAGTGACCCGAGCCGGGAATCGAACCCAGGTCCCTGGAGCTGTGAGACAGCAGTGCTAACCACTGTGCTACTGTCCCAACCACAGCAGAAACACATCCAGTCTGTCTGAGCTTTTCTCATAAGGAAATCCGCCCATTCCAGGAATCAATCCAGTAAACTTCATCTGAACAACATGGGAACTCACATCTCTCTTTAACCAAGGAGACAAAGGGTGGGATTTTCCAGCCACACTTGCCCCAAGACCGGAAAATCCCGCCCAAGGTTAATGGACCTTTGCCTGGCCTAGTACCACCCGCTACGTGGGGTGGAGGGGAGGGGGGGGGGGCGATGGGAAAATTCCCCCCAAAAATTGTATTCGAGATGCAGTCTCACCAATGCCCTGTGCAGCTGAAGCATAACATCCTTACTTTAATGTTCAATTCCTCCCATGATCAAGGTTAGCATTCCATTAGCTTTCTTAATTACTTGCTGTCGCGGCATGCTCGTGTTTTATAACTCCTGCCTTGGAGTACCCTCCTGAACTAAAAATCCCGCAGTCATTCCCCATCTAAATAATACTCTGCTTTTCCATTCTTCCTGCCAAAGTGAACCAGGTACATTTTCCCACATTATACTTCCATCTACACTCAACTTATAAAAGTGCAGTTTCTATACTATTTTAAACCTTAGGATTAGAGTAAGTGTTAACCGCTTACTGCGTTCAGTCTCTCTGCTGCCTCTCTGCTCGTGCTGTTTTTTAATTTCCTGATTCTTTCTCCAGTTTCATCTGTGAACCCTTTCAACCCTAGACCACCGGCAGTCAGCTTTGCCTCCACTGCCAGGAAACAAACCAGGGGAGGGTGCAGAAAATGCCGCAGTTTTACACCGCTAGACTTCCACAGTTAATAAACACTGTGGTTGGCACTGCTGCCAGGGACCCGGGTTCAATTCGGGCCTTAGGTCACTGTCTGTGTGGAGTTTGCACGTTCTCCCCATGTCTACGTGGGTTTCTTCCCACACTCCAAAGATAAGTGGATTGGTGGATTGGCCATGGTAAAATGCCCCACAGTGTTCAGGGGGGAACTAGCAGAGTAGGTAGGTACGGGGGTAGGGCCTGGGTGGATGGTGGTCAGTGCAGTCTCGATGGGCCGAACAGCCTCCTTCTGCACTGTAGGGATTCTATGATTCCAGTTACTATTGATTTTCACTGATGAAGATTTAAAACTTTGCCTTCCCCGGTGGCACAATGGTTAGCACTGCTGCCTCACAGCTGCAGAGACCTGGGTTCAATTCCTGGCTCAGGTCAGTGTCTGCGTAGAGTTTGCACATTCTCCCCATGTCTGCATAGGTTTCCTCCGGGGTGCTCCGGTTTCCTCCCACAGTCCAGAAATGTGCAGGCTTGCTTCATTGGCCAGGCTGAAAATTGTCCCTTAGTATCAGAGACATTAGCTAGGGTGAATGTGTGAGGTTATGGGGATAGGGGCTGGGTGGGATTGTCGTCGATGCAGACTCGATGGGCTGAATGGGCCTCTTCCTGCACTGTAGGGATTCTATGATGCTCAGTCTCCTTATCTCTTTTGCAAGGTCAACAAATTATTCTAATTTCCTTTTCACTTGCGCCCTCTGTCTCCTGATTTATGCTGAGAATAGTACAGGAGCAGATACTTGCTTCTAGTGAGGGCCCTACTTCTCCCTCTTGACCTCAATTGCTACAGCAGAGATGGGCCCTTTGTGCCCCATATCACTCAAATTGGAAGCCCGCTTCCAGCCCCTTCCCGAAACATAGCTTGACAGATTGTAAAGATCTCGGGGAGAGTTCCAAGAATGATTCCAAGCTTAGAGACCACAGCCACTTGAGTTTAAGGACCTGAGTCTATTCCTTTTAGAGCAGCACATAGGTTTGATGTGACCTGATAAAGTCTACAAAATAACTAAGGGCCTCCACAATGTATGAAGGTGGGGCGGGGGGCATCAGTTAGATTTGGATTAGACTGGACAGGACAAAGAACAATAAAGGACTAGAACAGCCCCTTCGGCTCACCAAGCTTGCATCAAAAAGTGGTTTCTATTCCTCTGTTCGCCTCCCGTTCATGTGTCTACCAAGTTACACTTTGAATAGTGCCTGCTTCCACCACCTCCATTGGCAACGCGTTCCAGGCACGCACCACCCTCTGTGAAAACTTACTTCACACACCTCCCCTAAACTTACCACCTCCCCTAAACTTACCACCTCCCACTATAGCCCTGTGTCTTCTTATTGTTGACCTTCCATCCTGGAAGAAAGCCATTGACTATCCATCCTATCTAATGCCTCTCATAGTTTTGATGACTTCGATCAGTTCGCCCCTCGGCCTCTCGTCCTTCCAGTGAAAACAATCCGAGTTTATCCGACCTTTCCTCGTACCGAAAACCGTCCAGACCAGGCAACATCCTGGGTAAACCTTCTTTGAACCCTCTCCAAAGCCGCCACGTCTTCTGGTCGAGCGGCGACCAGAACTGCACGCGAATGTGGTCCAAAGTTTCGAAAGCCGAAGGCATTGGTAACAATAGTGAAGAGAGTGGGGATTTAGCAGGAAGGCGGTATCGCAGGAGCTGACAGTTATTGGAGAGATGGGCAACTGAGCGGTTTCAGAGTGGCTACCTGCAATGATTAGCCCTCAGAGTGTTAATGGGCACATCAGGACTGTGTTAAGAGGACAGCACCTCCAATGTTGAAGTACAAATGAAGGAAACAAGGGATGTGCACAGAATTGTAAAAATCAAGTACTTGCTAATTGATGCCAGCCACCTCGCGTGCAAAACAAAATCTCTTTGATGTAGATGATGACAGCACTTGAAGACAGCATCCATCTAGCTGTAGCATCATCCGCCCTGCTCCCAGCCAAAAGAGATTCCGGCAAGTCTCTCTCGGGCAACTGTTCCAGCAGGAAAGACATTCATAGCGAGGGGGATTGAATATAAAAGTAGGGAGGTCTTGCTGCAGCTGTATAGGGCATTGGTGAGGCCGCAGCTGGAGTACTGTGTGCAGTTTTGGGCGCCGCACCTGCGCAAGGATATTTTGGCCCTGGAGGGAGTGCAGAGGAGGTTTACTAGGCTGATACCGGAGTTGAGGGGATTGAGCTATGAGGAGAGGCTGAATAAACTAGGCTTGTACTCGTTAGAGTTTAGAAGAATGAGGGGAGATCTCATTGAGACGTATAAGATGATGAATGGGATGGATAGGATAGAGGTGGAGAGACTCTTCCCGCTCAAAAAAGACAGTAGGACTAGGGGCACAGCCTCAAGGTAAAGGGGAGGCGGTTTAGAACGGAGTTGAGGAGGAACTTCTTCACTCAAAGGGTGGTGAATCTCTGAATTCTCTGCCCGTTGAAGTGGTGGAGGCTGCCTCGCTAAATAATTTTAAGACGCGGGTTGATGGGTTTTTGATAAGAGAGGGGATAAGGGTTATGGGGAGAGGGCGGGAAGGTGGAGCTGAGTCACGACAGATCAGCCATGATCTTATTGAATGGCGGGGCAGGCTCGAAGGGCCAGATGGCCTACTCCTGCTCCTATTTCTTATGTTCTTATAAGTTATCCAGCCTCATCATCAGAAACAGGCCTCACAGGATGGCCTCACCTGTATAGAAGTGTGGCATTCAGAAGCAAACATTAACTGTTTGAACTCCTGGCACAGCGGGATCAACGAGAGGGGAGCTGTTACGTCTGTACAATCCACATTGTTGTTCTGTCAGCCTCGGCTGCAGTCCACGCGTGTAAAAACTCCACTGGATTTCTCACTCGGCCAGGAACGGGAATCATTTCCCATTCGCGCGTTTTCTATCCCCATTTCCAGTGTCACCAAGTCTGGCTGTAATGCCCACAGACTCGCTGGCTGTCCATCACTGATCAAACCCCGGATGTGTGTGACTCACTCTCACCCCAACGGTGAGAAGAGCACAAAGCACCAGCAAATCCCAGACCTAAATGCATCATCACAATAAAGCCCCCCCACAATGGGCCACATAGACATGGCAGCCCCCCCACCTCCCACAATGAGCCACATAGACACGGCAGCCCCCCCCCCCACAATGGGCCACATAGACATGGCAGCCCCCCCCCGACAATGGGCCGCATAGACATGGCAGCCCCCCCAAAACAATGAGCCACATAGACATGGCAGCCCCCCCCCTCCCACAATGGGCCACATAGACATGGCAGCCCCCCCCCCCCACAATGGGCCGCATAGACATGGCAGCCACCCCCCCCCCCCACAATGGGCCACATAGACATGGCAGCCCCCCCCCCCCACAATGGGCCGCATAGACATGGCAGCCACCCCCCCCCCCCGACAATGGGCCGCGTAGACATGGCAGCCCCCCCAAAACAATGAGCCACATAGACATGGCAGCCCCCCCCCTCCCACAATGGGCCACATAGACATGGCAGCCCCCCCCCCCCCCCACAATGGGCCACATAGACATGGCAGCCCCCCCCCCCCACAATGGGCCGCATAGACATGGCAGCCCCCCCCCCCACAATGGGCCACATAGACATGGCAGCCCCCCTCCCACAATGGGCCACATAGACATGGCAGCCCCCCCCCCCCGCCCAATGGGCCACATAGACATGGCAGCCCCCCCCCCCACAATGGGCCACATAGACATGGCAGCTCCCCCCCCCCCCACAATGGGCCACATAGACATGGCAGCCCCCCCCCCCCACCAATGGGCCACATAGACATGGCAGCTCCCCCCCCCCCACAATGGGCCGCATAGACATGGCAGCCCCCCCCCCCACAATGGGCCACATAGACATGGCAGCCCCCCCCCTCCCACAATGGGCCACATAGACATGGCAGCTCCCCCCCCCCGCCCAATGGGCCACATAGACATGGCAGCTCCCCCCCCCCACAATGGGCCACATAGACATGGCAGCTCCCCCCCCCCCGCCACAATGGGCCACATAGACATGGCAGCCCCCCCCCCCGCCCAATGGGCCACATAGACATGGCAGCTCCCCCCCCCCCACAATGGGCCACATAGACATGGCAGCTCCCCCCCCCCACAATGGCCACATAGACATGGCAGACCCCCCCCTCCCACAATGGGCCACATAGACATGGCAGCCCCCCCCAAAACAATGGGCCACATAGACATGGCAGCTCCCCCCCCCCCACAATGGGCCACATAGACATGGCAGCTCCCCCCCCCCCACAATGGGCCACATAGACATGGCAGCCCCCCCCCCCCGCCCAATGGGCCACATAGACATGGCAGCTCCCCCCCCCGCCACAATGGGCCACATAGACATGGCAGCCCCCCCCCCCCGCCCAATGGGCCACATAGACATGGCAGCTCCCCCCCCCCCACAATGGGCCACATAGACATGGCAGCTCCCCCCCCCCCACAATGGCCACATAGACATGGCAGACCCCCCCTCCACAATGGGCCACATAGACATGGCAGCCCCCCCCAAAACAATGGGCCACATAGACATGGCAGCTCCCCCCCCCCCACAATGGGCCACATAGACATGGCAGCTCCCCCCCCCCCACAATGGGCCACATAGACATGGCAGCCCCCCCCGCCACAATGGGCCGCATAGACATGGCAGCCCCCCCCCCCCCCATGGACCGCATAGACATGGCAGCTCCCCCCCCCCCACAATGGGCCACATAGACATGGCAGACCCCCCCTCCACAATGGGCCACATAGACATGGCAGCCCCCCCCAAAACAATGGACCACATAGACATGGCAGCCCCCCCCCCCCCCCCCCGCACAATGGACCACATAGACATGGCAGCCCCCCCCCCCCCCCCCCGCACAATGGACCACATAGACATGGCAGCCCCCCCCCCCCCCCCGCACAATGGGCCGCATAGACATGGCAGCCCCCCCCCCCCCCACAATGGGCCGCATAGACATGGCAGCCCCCCCCCCCCCCCACAATGGGCCACATAGACATGGCAGCCCCCCCTCACCCCAGCGATGAAAAGGAATTTCTTCTCTCAGAGGCTAGTGAATCTGTGGAATTCTTTACCGGAGAGGCTGGGTCGTTAACTGTGTTCAAGGCTGAGATAGACAGGTTTTTAATCACACACCAAATAGAAAATGCTGGAAAACCTCAGCAGGTCTGACAGCATCCATGGAGAGAGAACGGAGCCAACGTTTCGAGTCTGGATGACTCTTGGTCAGAGCTGATTTTTCATCAGGAAGGGGGATGACGGATTGTGGTATTAAATGGAGTTGAGGATTAGTCATGGGGCAGAATTTTCCTGTCCCGCCCGCCTCAGGAATCAGAGCAGGCAGGACAGAAAATTTGGTGAACCATGGAAAGGTCCATTTACTTCGGGTGGCAATTTCCGGATGGGGGGGCCAGCGCGGCTGGAAAATCCAGTCCTTGGAATCCACTGGCAGAGCAGACCTGATGGGCCGAATGGCCTACCTCTGCTCCTTTTTGGTCTTATAGCAGCTGTTCTGGTAAAGCACAAGAATTAGATCTTTTTCAATGACAGAATGATCTAGTCATTAAGGTTAACAGGAGGAGATCCCACAGCTGTGCCGGGATTCTCCAGCATTCCTGCGGTATTTCCCTCCGCAGCAGGAGACAGCGTGCCATTGTCCAGCAACAGGATCTCCGATCCTTGCCAGTCAATGGATTTTCCATTAATTTGACCCCTTGCTGCTGGGAAACACACGGTGGGAGTGCGACGTCAGCGGGACTGGAAGATCCCCACTGTGTGACGAGCTGGAAGATGGCGTCCCACTGCTTTGCACTGAGAACTCCAGTCTGACATCAATATTATATATAAAAATAATGTTTGTACCGCGTCGCAGTCAAGCTCAGTTATTCATTAAACAACTCAAAAGTGCGGTTGGACCGTGCTCAAGTGTTTCTGATCAAGCGTGGGCACAGTGGTTAGCACTGCCACCTCACAGCACCAGGGATTTGAGTTCAATCCTGGTTTAGGCAGAGTCTGTACATTCTCCCCATTAAGTGCCCCTTAATGTGTCCCGGAATCAGAGGGATTAGCGAGGTAGATATGTGGGGATATGGGGATAGGGACAAGGCAGAATTGTTGTCGGTGCAGACTCGATGGGCTGAATGGCCTCCATCTGCACTGTAAGGTTTCTGTGAGCCGATGAAGCATAGGACCTGGGTTTGATTCTCCGCTTGGGTCACTGTCTGTATGGAGTCTGCACATTCTCGCCGTGTCCACATGGGTTTCCTCCGGGTACTCCAGTTTCCTCCCACAGTCCGAAAGGCGTGTTGGTTAGAAGGATCGGCCATGCTAAGTTAGAATAGAACAATAGAATAGAATAGAATAGAACCCTACAGTGCAGAAACAGGCCCTTCGGCCCATCGAGTCTGCACCGAACACAATCCCACCCAGACCCTATCCCCATATTCCTACACATTTACCTGCTAATCCCTCTAACCTACACTCACGTGCTCACTGTGTGCAATTTTAGCATAGCCAATGAACCTAACCCACACATCTTTGGACTGTGGGAGGAAACCGGAGCACCCGGAGAAAACCCACGCAGACACGAGGAGAATGTGCAAACTCCACACAGGCAGTGACCCGAGCCGGGAATCGAACCCAGGACCCTGGGAGCTGTGAAGCAGCAGTGCTAACCCACTGTGCTACCGTGCCGCCCTAGTTCTCCCTCAATGTACCCGAACGGGTGCCAGCATGGGGCGACGAGGGGATTTTCACAGTAACTTCATTGCAGTGTTAATGTAAGCCTATTTGGGACACTATTAAATTTTAACTTTAAACAAAGATATTGTTACAGAAGGTCCTGTTCCAGGGAAGAAATTTGCTCGTTAAATATGTCTAATAATTCACGTGTTGCTTTGCGTTCTTCCCTGAAGCCACCGGAATACGCTGAGAGGCAGGTTTCTGCTCATGAATCGCGAGCTCTAGCAACGGAGGGGGGTTCTTAACTCCAATATTACATAAAAATCCAATTTGCCACAATACGTTGGCAATTGCACGGAAAAGATCACGGAAGTGGATTCATATCATTGTCAGCAATGATAGCAGAAGCTTGGCAAAATGTAACTGTTCCTGGCGTGTATGGACTATCACAGTGCAAATCATTTGGATCAGGACTTAGTAAAACTTAACAGATTTCTTTTTGGGTCGCCTTCAGATGAAAAGAAACTCTACCGGTTAACAGAGGTTCTGAGTTTATCTCTCTGCGTGGGCAGTTCCTTCCTCACCTTATTGAATTGTTTGAAAAAAAAATCATCGTGTAACCATCTATAAAAATTCTGGATTTCAAGATGGGCGGC
Organism: Prionace glauca; assembly: GCA_037974335.1. Taxonomy (NCBI): domain Eukaryota; kingdom Metazoa; phylum Chordata; class Chondrichthyes; order Carcharhiniformes; family Carcharhinidae; genus Prionace; species Prionace glauca. The sequence goes on along the minus strand of CM075738.1, from coordinate 8,703,862 downwards.
ACCCTGGTACAATGCTGCCTCACAGCACCAGGGACCAGGGTTCGATTCCCGGCTCGGGTCACCGCCTGTGCGGAGTTTGCACATTCTCCCCGTGTCTGCGTGGGTTTCCTCTGGGTGCTCCGGTTTCCTCCCACAATCCAAGAATGTGCGGGTTGGGATGATTGATAAATTGTCCCTAGTTTCAGAGGAATTAGTAGGATAAATATGTGGGGTTACAGGAACGGGGTGGGATTGTTGTCCCACCCCGTGAAGGCTCGATGGGCCGAATGGCCTCCTGGTGTAAGGATTCTATAATAAATAAATCAATTTCACTACTTTGCAATCGTAATCCACACTCTGCAGACTCCCCAGAGGAAGACTTCCAGAACCACTGGGTAACCCAGTAAAATTATGAAAATATAGCAGAGCCCCCCCCCCCTCCCCCCAACAAAAAAATGTCAGTGTCACGAATTATAGGTGGGCAGTGAGTCAATTCTACAGCGGTTCTGCGCCAGATGGCATGTATATTTGAATCTCTGGTTTCTTTCGCTGGGCTGCATTTTGTGTGGTCGGGGGAGGAGGGGGGGCAGGATGGGGATTGGCAGAGGGCAGATTTCTCACCCCTCATGCTGCACCACCCCCATTACTAAAGTTGGCTGGCAGACAATGGACAAGGGAGAAGGCCTTTCCACACCCATACAGCATGGAAGGCAAGGTAAAAAAGGGCGAAACTGTGATTTTTCAGCCCCGCCCGTGGCGGGTTTCCCATTACGGATATGGTGAGCTATTCACTGCCGGCGGGGATTTTCCAGTTCCCAATGCCATTCTGTGGCTCTCCTGCCCTGTTGCCAGGGAACTGAGAACCCTTGGGCAGTCAACATTGGCGGGATCAAGATCCTGTCGGTGGGAGGAGCTGGAAAATCTGTGGGAGGGGGCTAGGAAATCCACAGGAAAGTCCAGTGCGTCTCCAACAGTCCCAGTAGCGCCAGAACTTGGTAGTGGCCTCTGCTGGAATTGCAAGCAAGAACACCAACAAGGCAACCAAGGGGCCCAGAGCCAGGATCTTGGGTGGAGGGGGAAATCGGGCAACCTGGGGAAGGGGGGGGGGGGGGGGGGATGGAGTGGGGAGGGCAGAACGAAGGGATGGGAAGACATATTGTGGAGGCCAGATGATGAGTGAGAAAGTGGGCGGCACGGTAGCACAGTGGTTAGCACTGCTGCTTCACAGCTCCAGGGTCCTGGGTTCGATTCCCGGCTCGGGTCACTGCCTGTGTGGAGTTTGCACATTCTCCTCGTGTCTGCGTGGGTTTTCTCCGGGTGCTCCGGTTTCCTCCCACAGTCCAAAGATGTGCGGGTTAGGTTCATTGGCTATGCTAAAATTGCCCCTTAGTGTCCTGGGATGTGTAGGTTAGAGGGATTAGCAGGTAAATGTGTAGGGATATGGGGATAGGGTCTGGGTGGGATTGTGTTCGGTGCAGACTCGATGGGCTGAAGGGCCTGTTTCTGCACTGTAGGGTTCTATGCTATGTTATAAAGAGGGAGGGCAAACACCTTGGGGTGAGGGGGTGCCACGATTTGCGAAGTGCACCCCTCAAATGATTTACCCCCTTCCCTCCTACTTGTTTAAGACAGCCTCGCCACTCCTGCTCACCTACCTAAGCCAATATGTCACGGGCAGAGAATTTCCCAGGACAATTAGTTTCTAACAAGCTCAGTTGGCAACTAATTATTTCAATATGGCGATGGGTTGCCAATTTTGGCACCTACCTACAGAGTGAATTACGGGACACAGTTCAACGGTGGGCTATGTTAGGGATGAGGTTAACTGCAGCCTTCCACGTGAGACCCAATTTGTGTGCTAATTGTTTAATAGCACTCGCCGGGATATATAAAGGGGTTACAGGCGGCCCTGAGTGTTGGGTGTGTGTCTGTGGAGTTGTAAAAGAGAAGAAGCTGGACTTGTGTCACTGAGCTGCAACTGAGAGGCCCAACAGGCCAGACTGTGTTCTTTACGTGCCGCCCCATTGAAAATACCGAGAAACTGTACAATCCAACTCTGTCCGTCTCTCTCACTGATAATGGTGACTCTTTGTGTTCCAGTGGGCCAAATGGCCCGATTCTGCTCCTGAATCTGATGGCCAACGGTTCAGCAGTGTTTGAACCGCAGTCTAATGTTAACATTTATTGTCAGGAGTTTGGCGAAAATTCATTTTCTGATCTGACACGGGGAATGCGAGATCCAGACCCGCTAACGGTAGCACGGTAGCACAGTGGTTAGCACTGCTGCTTCACAGCTCCGGGGTCCTGGGTTCGATTCCCGGCTCGGGTCACTGCCTGTGTGGAGTTTGCACATTCTCCTCGTGTCTGCGTGGGTTTTCTCCGGTGCTCCGGTTTCCTCCCACAGTCCAAAGATGTGCGGGTTAGGTTCATTGGCCATGCTAAAAATTGTCCCTTAGTGTCCTGGGATGTGTAGGTTAGAGGGATTAGCAGGTAAAATGTGTAGGGATATGGGGATAGGGTCTGGGTGGGATTGTGTTCGGTGCAGACTCGATGGGCCGAAGGGCCTGTTTCTGCACTGTAGGGTTCTAGGGTTTAACCGTAAGTTTTACCCTCAATAATCTCTCTTATGGGTGGGCACTTGTGTCATGAAACAAACCGTATAATTCCAATTGGAACAGACCACCTACACACCTCAAGGATTGTGTACCGAATCCTGCATATTATCAAGCACAGATGTCCAGCGCAAATTGAAACCATACAATATATATTCCGACAGGAAGGCCTTATCTCCTTAAAAGGGGCCTGATCCATTATGTTAATTTTTGATTCATCCCTCCACCTTTTGCTTCATGCCAAAGTTCCAGCCTGTCTTGAGGGGTAGCGGACACAATACAATCCTCCCAGGCTTTATGTGGGGTTCCAAGCAGAGTGTCACAAAGTGTAATCACCCCCCCCCCCCTGTGAAACCTCTCAGATCAGTCGAACAAAGGACAGTCGTCCCTTTCTTTGAGTTCAACCTCCCCGAGTCCTGTCAGTGGATTTGTATACCCAGAAGTACATCAGCACGGTTCAACAGATTAGAATTAGATCAAGCTGTCCCTTCTCTGATTGCCAGGTTCTGCGGAGACCCATTCCTGTTTTACTTTGGTTGAAGTTAAAAAAAAGCGCATTTCCGAAACGCGAAACACAGGAGGAATCAAAAGAACTGATACAAGGGATTGCGTGTCCTCAGGGCAGTCCACAGTGAACGGAGAAACCCTACAGTGCAGAAAGAGGCCCTTCGGCCCATCGAGTCTGCACCGACCACAATCTCACCCAGACCCTATCCCCATATCTCTACACATTTACCCGCTAATCCCTCTAACCTACACATCCCAGGACACTAAGGGGCAATTTTAGCATAGCCAATGAACCTAATCCGCACATCTTTGGACTGTCGGAGGAAACCCAAGCAGACACGAGGAGAATGTGCAAACTCCGCACAGACAGTGACCCGAGCCGGGAATCGAACCCAGGACCCTGAAGCTGTGAAGCAGCAGTGCTAACCACTGTGCTACTGTGCCTTTTTACCTTTTTTCACTGTGCCCACTGCTGGGTGGAGCAAGAGAAACAGTGGGCGGAATTTAACCCCCACCACTCGCCAAAATCCACGCCAGGAGCAGTTCATAGAATAGAATCATGAGAATTCCTACAGTGCAGAAGGAAGTCATTCAGCCCATCGAGTCTGTACTGACCACAGTCCCACCCTATCCCCACAACCCCATGCATTTACCCTAGCTATTGCCCCTGACACTAAGGGGAATTTTAGCACGGCCAATTCACCTAACCCGCACATACAAAGATACAAAGAACAACCCAGCACGGGAAACAGGCTCTTCGGCCCAACGAGCCCGCGCCGCCACATCACCCCACACCTATTCTACCCTGCATATAGAACCAGCATAGAACCCTACAGTGCAGAAACAGGCCCTTCGGCCCATCGAGTCTGCACCGAACACAATCCCACCCAGACCCTATCCCCATATCCCTACACATTTACCTGCTAATCCCTCTAACCTACACATCCCAGGACACTAAGGGGCAATTTTAGCATAGCCAATGAACCTAACCCGCACATCTTTGGACTGTGGGAGGAAACCGGAGCACCCGGAGGAAACCCACGCAGACACAGGGGAGAACGTGCAAACTCCACACAGACAGTGACCCGAGCCGGGAATCGAACCCAGGTCCCTGCCACTGCGAGGCAGCAGCGCTAACCCACTGTGCCAGGTGGCAGTTTGTGAAATCAGCTAAAGTGGGGGAAGGGAGGGGGGAGGGAATAGGCAATCATGAGGCAGGATTTTATGTGTCCCTGTTTTCAGCTGGGGAGTGGAATACGTAAAATACATGTAAAATCCAAAAGACTGCTGCCCTCGGCTTGACACGTATGTCCAAGTTACACCAATGCTGGATTCATCAGCTGCGCTCACAAGACAGCCCCGAACGTCATCCAAGTACAACACAACGAGACCCACGCTCTCAAGACCAACTGCAACATTGTCATCAAACCAGCAGACAAAGGGGGGGGGGGGCATCGTCATACTGAACAGAATGGATTACTGCAAAGAAATGTATCGACAACTGAACAACGAGGAGCGCCACAGACAGTTACCCACAGATCCAACCAAAGAACACACCCGTCAGCTCAGACTTTTGATCCAGACCTTCAGAGCACCCTCCGTGCTCTCATCCCATGCATTAGCGATCTCTACTGCCTCCCGAAGATACACAAGGCAAACACGTCCGGCCGTCCCATTGTATCGGGCAATGGGACCCTGTGCGAGAACCTCTCTGGCTACATCGAAGGCATCCTGAAACCCAAAGAACCCCCAGCTTTTGTTGCGACACTACGGACTTCCTACAGAAACTCATCACACCTGAAGCAGTTGCACTAGGAGCATCCCTCGTCACGATGGGCGCTCTACACCAGCATCCCCCACGATGATGGCATTGCTCTCACTGCCTCAGTATGCAACGCTGACAGCTGCCAATCTCCAGATGAAATTTTACAACTCATCCGCTTCATCCTGGGCCACACTGTCTTCACCTTCAACAACCAGTTCTTCATCCAGACACATGGAGCAGCCATGGGGACCAAATTCGCACCTCAATGTGCCAACATTTGCATGCAACAGGTTCGAACAAGACCCCTTCACCGCACAGAATCTTCAACCGATACTATCCACTAGATACAATCTGCTTCCTTTGGGCTCATGGTGAACAATCACTGAAACAACTGTATGATGACATCAACAAGTTCCATCCCATCATCAGACTCACCATGGACTATTAAAACATAGAACATTACAGCGCAGAACAGGCCCTTCGGCCCACGATGTTGCGCCGACCAGTTACAAAACAATGACCCACTAGCCTAAACCAATCCCTTTTCATCCATAAACCTATCCACAGACCTCTTAAATGCCCCCAAACTAGGCGCATTTACAACTGCAGCAGGCAGGGCATTCCAATCCCTCACCACCCTCTGGGTAAAGAACCTACCCCTGACATCAGTCCTATAACTACCCCCCCCTTAATTTAAAGTCGTGCTCCCTCGTGCTAGCTTTCTCCATCCTAGGAAAAAGGCTATCACTATCTACCCTGTCTAAACCTCTAATCATCTTATATGTTTCAATAAGGTCCCCTCTTAGCCGCCTTCTTTCCAGTGAAAACAACCCCAAATCTCTCAGTCTCTCCTCATAGGATCTCCCCTCCATACCAGGCAATATCCTGGTAAACCTCCTCTGCACCCTCTCCAAAGCCTCTACATCCTTCCTGTAATGTGGGGACCAGAATCGGTTACATTCTTGGATTCACGCATCTCCATCAAGGACTCTGGAATTGGTTACATTCTTGGATTCACGCATCTCCATCAAGGACGGTCACCTCAGCACCTCAGTGTACCACGAGCCCACAGATAACCGTACGATGCTCCACTTCTCCAGCTTCCACCCTAAACACGTTAAAAAGCCATCCCCTACAGACAAGCCCTCCGTTTACACAGGATCTGCTCAGGATCGCAATAGACACCTCCAGACACTGAAAAGAAGCTCTCAAAAGAACAGGATATGGGGCTCTACTCATCGATCGACAATTCAGCGAAAATCTGCGCCGACCTCCTCAAAAAACAAACACGGGACATGGCGGACAGAGTACCCTTCATCGTCCAGTACTTCCCCGGAGCAGAAAAACTAGGACATCTTCTCCAGAGCCTTCAACATGTCGTTAATAAAGATAAACATCTCACCAAGGCCATCCATCCCCACACCCTAATTTCTTGCCTTCAAACAACTGCACAACCTCAAGTAGACCACTGTCCGCAGCAAACTACGGGCCTTCAGGAGAACAAGGACCACAATACCACACAACCCTGTCACAGCAACCTGTGTAAGACGTGCCGGGATCATGGACATGGATGCCATCATCCCACGTGAGAACACTATCCACCAGGTACACAGTACATACTCTTACAACTCGGCCAATACTGTCTATCTGATACGCTGCAGGAAAGCATGTCCTGAGGCACGGTACACTGGGGAGACAATGCTAGATGCTACAACAATGGATGAATGAACACTGCTCGACAATCACCTCTGATTTTCGGGTCAGTGTTTTCCAACAGGACAACACAGAATTGCTGAGCAGAGACGGATACCAAAGTTCCTCAACCGGGATTTTGGTTCATGTCACAGTATCTGTAACCCCCCACAACTTGCCTGGGCTTGCAAAATCTCACTAACTGTCCCGTCTGGAGACAATACATATCAGCTTAACCTATGCTTAACACTCTCTCCACTCACATTGTCTGTATCTTTAAGATTTGACTATCTGGAAAGAGTCACATTCCAACCATTATTTTGTAAATTGACTTTGTGTCTTTGTATACCCTGTTTGTGAGCTGAAATCCCACTTACCTGATGAAGGAGCAGTGCTCCGAAACCTAGTAGCTTATGCTATCAGATAAATCTGTTGGACTTGGTGTTGTGAGACTTCTTGCCACGTAAAATAGGGCAGGTGTCCACTCTGCTACCTTCCTACCCACCCCCAAACCCAGTGCCACCATACAGTGGGTGCATGAGTGCCAAAATCAGCAACCTGCCCACCATATTTGACTAAATAATCATGAGTCAATTGAGGTTGTTAACAGGTCATAATACACTTGGCATGGGCTTCTGGGTGCATGGGATATAAAGGGGGGGGGGAGGGTACCAATCTTTGGGGGAATGTCCTTGGCACCCAGGTGTGGGGGGGGAGGAAAGGTCATCCCCACAAAACTTACACCCCCTCCTGCCTCCTGATCACAATTTAATTCCCCCCTCCCCTCGTCTGACTGATTGGTCGGGGTCGGGCTGCAGTCCCAGTGGTGGCCATCAGCCCTGGTGGCGCCAGTGGCTGGTCTGGAGATGGAGCATTGGACATCCTGCCTCAGGGGACACCTGGTTTCAGGAAACAAATGACCTGACAGCTGTAAAACCGGTCCTGATTTCCACAACACTGATAACTATTGTCCGGTGGTGGGTTCTGGGTGTTAGGTGGGTGATAAGTCAGTGAAATCATCAAAGCTCAGATCAATAGCTCTTCATTAGTTAAGGTTATTGGGGGTATAGATCAAAGCCTGTGAATTGGAGTGGAGGCATGTATCACTATGTATCATTGAATCGTAGATTCTCTATAGTGCAGGAGGCCATTTAGCCCATCAAGTCCACACTGACCACAATCCCACCCAGGCCCTATCTCCATAACCCTTGTATTTACCCGAGCTAACACCCCCCAACACAATGGGGCAATTGTGCATGGTCAATCCATCTAACCCACACAACTTAGGACTGTGGGAGCACCCAGGGGAAACCCACGCAGACATGGAGAAAACATGCAAACTCCACACAGACAGTGACCCAAGCCAGGAATCGAACCTGGGCCCTGGTGCTACGAGACTGCAATGCTAATAGTGGAAGTGGCTGAATGGCCTCCTTACAGAATGCAGGGAAGTACAGCAACCCAGTTATGGATAGCAAGCGACACAAACAATAATGATGATCGGATAATCCATTTTATTTATTGTTAGAACATAGAACATAGAACATTACAGCGCAGAACAAGCCCTTCGGCCCACAATGTTGCGCCGACCAGTTACAAAACAATGACCCACTAGCCTAAACCAATCCCTTTTCATCCATATTGTTGGTTGATGGATAAATACTGTTCAGGACTTACACATGTATATATACTAGAGTTGTCAACTCGAGTTGGGGCGAGGATCAGAGATGGACAGGAGTTAAAAATAGCCCCCTTTCCCCAGCACCATCCCAACTGCAGGCCATTTTGCCAGATTGGAGAGTCAGTAGCACCACCTACATTGGCTAAGTAAGAACCTCGCTGAGGTCAGTTCAAGGAGGATGATTCAGGTGAATGAAAGAGGCAGGGTTCCTTCCAGCTGTCTGGAGTTGGACATCTAGTGGCAGAATGGGAGGGCTTTCAGTCCTTCTTACAGGCCTACAGGCCTCCCCTGTCTGCCTGAGACAAGGCCATCCCCACTGTCTCACTCCATCCACAATCCTGACCTGGCTTCTCAATCTATTTTTTAGTTAAAGATTTAAAACATTTGGAGAGAACATACCTGGATGTTGAAGCACCCTCTCTCCTTTGCCTTATCTTCCATTGCAATCTGCTGCTCCTTGCAAGGCCTCTGATTGGTCCCTCAACTGAGGCAGCCCTGATTGGACGATGAGCCTGCACTGTGTCAGTTAATGGGAGCCATGATGTGGAGATACCGGCATTGGACTGGGGTAAACACACTGAGAAGTCTCACAACACCAGGTTCAAGTCCAACAGGTTTATTTGGTAGCACAAGTCACTAGCTTTCGGAATGCTGCCCCTTCATCAGGTAAGTGGGATTTCTGTTCACAAACAGGGCATAGAAAGACACAAACTCAATTTACCAAATAATGCAAGTCTTTACAGGTAATCAAATCTTAAAGGTATGTACCTTTAAGACTTGATTACCTACTTGCATTCCAACCATTATTTTGCAATCAAGTCTTAAAGGTACATACCTTTAAGACTTGATTACCAGTAAAGACTCGCATTCCAACTATTATTTTGTAAATTGAGTTTGTGTCTTTATATGCCCTATTTGTGAACAGAACTCCCACTCACCTGATGAAGGGGCAACGCTCCGAAAGCAAGTGGCTTTTGATACCAAATTAACCTGTCGGACTTGAACCTGGTGTTGAGAAACTTCTTATCCCATGACTGGGTACATCAGCGCTCACCACTGTGCTGCCCTGCAGCAGAATCCCTGTAATTGTATAAAGACATTATAAAAGGTGGATGATTGAAAACTTGGTCAGGGTGGGAAGAGACATCTTGAATGGAAACTGGGGTGGGGGGGAGAGCGATTGAGAGTTGAACAGATTCAGGGAGAAAATTCCAGAGTATCAGATATCAACAGCTCAAGTCATGGCTGCCAGTGTTGGAGTGGTGAAAATATTAATTAATAAAAATAAAAATGTTCTTATTCATTTTTTAAAACGATCTCTCAGCTTAATTTTCCATTAACTTTACTGAAACATCCTGCAAAGCTGAAAAACAGCAAGATTAAAATATCAAATAATAGCGCAGATCTTTCAAGCCAATACGAAAACAGATTTAAATTTATATTTTGCCCCAGTTATATTCAATTAAATTGAATTTATTCCCAGTTTTGAATTATTTAGTTGGGAAATTAATTTAGTCACTTTTCAAAGAACAAAAAAAAAGACATCATAAGAACACAGTGGTTAGCACTGCTACCTCACAGCGGGACCCGGGTTCAATTCTAGTCTTGGGTAACTTGTACTCGTTAGAGTTTAGAAGAATGAGGGGAGATCTCATTGAGACGTATAAGATGATGAATGGGATGGATAGGATAGAGGTGGAGAGAGACTCTTCCCGCTCAGAAAGGACAGCCTCAAGATAAAGGGGAGGCGGTTTAGAACGGAGTTGAGGAGGAACTTCTTCACTCAAAGGGTGGTGAATCTCTGGAATTCTCTACCCATTGAAGTGGTGGAGGCTGCCTCGCTAAATATTTTTAAGAAGCGGGTTGATGGGTTTTTGATAAGAGAGGGGATTAAGGGTTATGGGGAGAGGGCGGGAAGGTGGAACTGAGCCACGACAGATCAGCCATGATTTTATTGAATGGCGGGGCAGGCTCGAAGGGCTAGATGGCCTACTCCTGCTCCTATTTCTTATGTTCTTATGTTCTTAACTATCTGTACGGAGTTTGCATGTTCTCACCATGTCTGTGTGGGTTTCCTTCAGGTACTCCTCCCACACTCCAAAGATGTGCAAGTTAAACTGATTGGCCATGCTAAATAGTCCCTCAGTGTCAGGGCAAATAGGTAGGGTTACGGGGATAGGGCCTAGGTCGGATTATCGTTGGTGCAGACTCGATGGGCCAAATGGCCTCCTTCTGCACTGCACCTATGAACAAGGTGCTTGGTCCCGCCAAGCCGGAACTGATACTTTGTTTCTATCCTTCTGTTTACCTCCCGCTCATGTTTCTATCAAGATACTCCTCGGACATTGCTAATGTGCCAGCTTCCACCACCTCCACTGGCAGCGTGTTCCAGGCGCCCACTACCCTCTGGAAGAAACATTTTCCCTCCGCATCTCCCCTAAACTTACCACCTCTCACCTTAAACCTGTGCCCTCTTGTAGTTGACCCTTCCAGTCTGGGATAGAAAGTCTCTTGTCTATACCTCTTACACATTTGTAGAGTTCGACCAGGTCTCCCCTCAGCCTTCACCTTTCCATTGAAAACAATCTGAGTGAATCGACCTCTCCTTTTCCCCACTAGGCCAGGCAACACCCCGGTAAACCCTCTTTGCGCCCTCTCCAAAGCATCCTTCTGGAAGTGTGCCGACCATTCTTTACCCAGAGGGTGGTGAGGGACTGGAATGCCCTGCCAGCTGCAGTTGGGGGCGTTTAAGAGATCTGTGGATAGGTTTATGGACGAAAAGGGATTGGTTTAGGTTAGTGGGTCATTGTTTTTGTAACTGGTCGGCGCAACATCGTGGGCTGAAGGGCCTGTTCTGCGCTGTAATGTTCTATGTTCTATACCATTTCCATATGGATTTGAGGTTGGGAAATGCGATGCTGCACTTGTTCACAATTCCTAAAAGCAGGCCCTTTTTTTTTTTAGCTGCAAAAGATAAATGGCAGCTTTTATGTGCAAATAGGTTCTGGGCTCCTCTGTTGCCTTGTTGGAATATTTAATTAAAGCCCAAGGAGTGTTACGGAGACAATGAGGCCTACTGTTCAGGGAAGTTTAAACAGAATCATTATTGTGTAGCAGCGTGGCAGCTTGACAGTACCCTTCAAATATTTGTACCTTTCCAATGCCAAGGTATTTCAAATATCTTCAAGTTGTCCATGAGGGAGAGATCAGAGAAATTCTCGACAGATTTTCACTCGGTCGCTATATTTCATCTCTTTTCAATTACTGGCAAATTATAAATCTCCGGTCTGAGAAAATAAGTTGCTCGTTTCACGAAGAGAAAGGATTGTTCGACACACATTAATTGGGGGGGGGGGTTCTTCAACTGAAACCAACATAAATTTCACACCCTTGCGCGACAGTGTTTTCAAGTCAGACATCGGCCCTTGAATTTCACAGCAAGATGCCTCATCAGTGTCTGGGAGACCCGCTTGCCTCCAAGTGAATGTTCCCCCCACCTCGCAGGGCTGTTTCAAACTAATCTCAAAGGCCTCGCCAGCTTGACTTTCTGGTGCAAGTTTAATTCTGCTCGCATTTCTACAGGAGCATTGAAAAGCTACGGTGCAGGATGAGGCCATTCAGCCCATCGTGCCTGAGTGGGCCAAAATAGGGGACCAAAAAAAAAGGAACTAGCCACTCAGTTTAATTCCACTTTCTATCATCGGTCTTGGCCGCGAAGGTTCCATCGTTTGAACAAAGAACAAAGAACAACCCAGCACGGGAAACAGGCCCTTCGGCCCAACGAGCCCGCGCCGCCACATCACCCTACACCTATTCTACCCTGCGTATTTATGAATGGAACCCTACTCAGTCAGATTCAGGGAAGAAATAGTGTCAATTTGGTAAAAACCGATTAGCCTGAGAGCACATTTTTGGGGTGTGGGAGGAAACCGGAGCGCCCGGAGGAAACCCACGCAACCACAGGGAGAATGCGCAAACTCTCACAGACACAGGCCCAAATCCATGTGCCTGCACAGCCAGCAGTGCTAGTCACTGAGCTGTTGCGGCGCCCGTCTACCGGTCCAGGATCAAGCACACACACTGACATGAAGTACTAGGCCACTCCTGGAACTTCCAAGAGCAGCCCACGCACGACCCACCGTGTGAATGCCCCTCGTTTGACACGAGGTGGACCTCCACCTGTGGAATAAAGACAAAAATATTAATCTTACAGCCTGCCTTTCCGGTGTCTCCTGAGGTTTAACCCTATTTAATAGCCCCTACCATATCCCTCCATTCTCGTTTCACTCATGTGCCTATCTAACTGCATCTTAAACGAGTCCAATGTTCCTGCCTCCACCACCCTACTCGGTAGCGCGTTCCAGACCCCCACAACTCTCTGCGTAAAGAACCTTCTTCTCACCTCCAAATTATACCTCTCCCCCCTCACCCTTAAATGATGATCTCTCGTGTTCGTACCCAGTCTAGGGAGAGTCTCTCACTATTAACTCTATACATTCCCTTCATTATCTTATATACTTCTATCATGTCCCCTCTCAATCTCCATCTTTCCAAGGAGAATAGTCCCAGTTTCTTCAACCTCTCCTCGTAACCCAGTCCCCCCATGCCAGGCAACATCCTGGTAAACCTCCTCTGCACCCTTTCCAGAGACTCCACGTCCTTCCAGTAGTAAGGTGACCAGAACTGGACGCAGTACTCCAAATGCGGTCTAACCAACGTTCTGTACAACTGAAGCATTAGACGGCAGCTTTTATACTCTATGCCCCTTCCTATAAAGGCCAACATCCCATAAGCCTTCCTAACAACCTTCTCCACTTGTGACGCAACCTTCATGGATTTGTGAACCTGCACTCCCAGGTCCCTCTGTATGTCTATACTCCTAATCGGCCTCCCTTTAATCACATAGCTCCTCTCTGCATTATTCCGTCCAAAATGCATCACCTCGCATTTGTCAGGATTAAATGCCATCTGCCACCTATCTGCCCACTGCACCAACCTATCTACATCCTGTTGTGTCACCTGACAATCCAGTTCCGTACCCGCCAACCCTGCCATCTTGGTGTCATCAGCAAACTTGCTAATCACACCACCTACGCCCTCTACCAAGTCATTTATGTAGACTACAAAGAGGAGAGGTCCCAGTACTGAGCCCTGCGGCACACCACTGGTCACTGGCCTCCAGCCCAAGGTCCCCTCCACAGCTACCCTCTGTCTCCTATTTCACAGCCAGTTCTCAATCCACCTAGCTACCTGGCCTCGTATCCCATGCGCCTTAACCTTTTCTACCAGCCTACCGTGAGGGACTTGGTCAAACGCCTTACTGAAATCCATATAGATGACATCAACGGTTCTCCCATCGTCAACCGTTTTTGTCACCTCCTCAAAGAATTCCACCAGATTCGTAAGGCAAGACCTCCCTCTAACGAAGCCATGTTGCGTATCCCTAATCAGATCGCAACGCTCCAAATGCTCATACATCCTACCCCTAAGTATTTTTTCCATTAACTTCCCTACCACCGACGTCAAACTCACCGGTCTATAATTTCCAGGGTTATCCCTACTACCTTTTTTGAACAACGGGACCACATTTGCTACCCTCCAGTCTTCTGGGACCTCACCTGTGTCCAAAGAAGAGACAAAGATTTGCGCCAGAGGCCCAGCAATTTCATCTTTCGCCTCCCTAAGCAGCCTGGGATAAATACCATCAGGCCCCGGAGCTTTATCTGTCCTTACGCTACCTAAAAGCCCTAGCACTTCCTCTCTCGTAATAACTATATCCTGCAAATAAACCTTCACTCCCTCCAAGAGACCACACGATTCCGAACCCCTCTCATTTGTGAATACTGACGCAAAGTATTCATTCAGGAGCTCCCCCATTCCCTCCGACTCAATACACAACTCTCCACTCTTGTCCCTAAGAGGACCAATTTTCCCTCGAACTACTCTCTTGCCTCTGATATAGGAATAAAATGCCTTTGGATTTTCCTTAATCCTACCAGCCAAAGCCATCTCATGCCCTCTCTTCGCCCTTCTAATTCCCCTTTTTAGCTCCCTCCTACTCTCGCTATATTCCTCCAGCGCACTCTCCGTACCCATTTGTTTTGACCTAACATACGCCTCCCTCTTCTTCCTGACCAAGTCTTCAATATCCCCCGTAATCCACGGCTGTCTAATCCTACCTTTCCCATCCTTTCGCTTAACCGGAACATACCTCCCCTGCAACCATTTCATTTTGTCCCTAAATGCCTCCCACTTGCCAACCGTGGACTTGCCAGCTAACAGTCCCTCCCAATCAGTTTGCTGCAGCTCCCTCCTAATCCTGCCATAGCTCGCCTTTCCCCAGTTTAGCACACTCCCATTCGGATGGCACTCGTCCCTTTCCATTTTTATCCTAAAGTAGACGGACTTGTGGTCACTGTTCGCCACATGTTCGCCTACCTCTACCTCACCCACCTGCCCCGGCTCGTTTCCCAACACTAGATCCAGTGTAGCCCCTCCCCTAGTCGGGCTAGTTACATACTGTTCTAGCGACCCTTCCATAACACAGTTCACAAACTCCTCTCCCTCCCTACCCCCAGCTCTAGGCCCCCTCCAATTCACTCCAGGAAAATTAAAATCACCCACTACAACCACTCTGTTCTTCCTGCACCTGTCCAAAATGCCCCTGCAAATGCCTTCCTCCACTGACTTTGGGCTGTTGGGTGGCCTATAGTACACCCCTAGCAATGTGATCTCTCCCTTTTTATTCCTCAACTCCACCCACACTGACTCAATCCCTATCTCTTCCATATCGTCCTCCCTCTGCACTACTGTGACTACCCTGACTAACAGTGCCACCCCTCCACCTCTCTTCAACCCTCCTCTGTCACACCTAAAACACTTGTACCCAGGAACATTCAGCTGCCAGTCCTGCCCCTCCTGTAACCACGTCTCCGTTACAGCCACCACATCGAACTGCCTCACAAACATCAAGGTCCTAAGCTCATCCGTTTTCCCTACCACACTCCTAGCATTGAAACAGACACAGTTCAACCCACAAGTGTACCTCAGAACCACCTTCTCCCTGATACTTTTCCTTTCACTCGACTCTCTCCCAGCCGCCTCCCCACCCCCCCTCCATATTAGTTTGAGATACAGATCCAGGTAGATTTTGAGTGAGTTGAGCTTTTCAGCCTTAACCACCAATTTAGGCAGTGAATTCCAGACCTCTGGGTGACAAAGCTTTTCTTCATGTCCCCTCTAATCCTTCTACTAATCGTCTTAAACCTATAAGAAGTCCAGGTTAAAGTCCAACAGGTTTATCTGGAATCACGAGCTTTCGGAGCGCTGCTCCTTCATCAGGTGAGTCTTAAACCTAGTAGTTGACCCCTCAGTTAGGGAGAAACAGGCTTGTCCTCTCTTCCCTGTGTAGGCCCCTCATAATATTGTACAGTTCAATTAGGTCATCCCTCATCCTCCTCTATTTTAAGGAAAACAACCCCAATCTCTTCTTATTGCTGCAATTTTCAAGCCCTGAAAACATTCCTGTAAATCTCCTCTGCACTGTCTCCAGAGTAACAATGTCCCCTTCCCTTTAATGCAATGGCTCGCGTTGTCCCTTCTCAAAACTATTTTCAGATTAAATTTGGTGTTCGCCTGGGAAGAGTATGGTTGGAATTCTCTGGTCTCGCACACCCCACGACCACTACCAGCGAGAATGGAGAACCTGACGCTCGGCCAGAACTCAGCAGCGGGACTGGAGAATCTCAGCACTGGGCGAATTCCAGCCAAGGACTATTTTGGATTCTACTCTGCTGTCATATCTGGCTATATGTTTGCACTCTACGGCAACTAGATAACTTTGTCCCAGGGGTTCAGATTGCCTGGTTGATTGCTTACGAGCCAGTCAATGGCTGGCTGGATTAGTTCGATAAAAGTTTCAATGCCGTAATGAAAGGAAATCCGCATCGCTTCGTCATTCACTGACACGCCACACACAAGAAAACCTGGTTTCCATATTATAACACTGTCTGCTGTATTGTTATTCTTTATACATGTCATGCCTCAGTCGGTCAGACAGTATTAAATATTCCAAAGACTTAAAATCTATCCGATGGGATATGGGGTCAGGCCCAATAAGAATTAATTAATAACAATTTTTATGTTCTGTTGACTCGGAGGAAGTTCAACATGTAAGAGACAAAGAAGATTTTACCCTCATGATGCCCATATTCATAGAATCCCTACAGTGCAGAAGGAGGCCATTCAGCCCATTGAACCTGCAGCGACAACAGTCCCACCCAGGCCCTATCTTCATAATCCCATGCATTTACCCTGCCCATTCCCCCTGACACTAAAGGGCAATTAAGCATGACCAATCGACCTAACCCGCACATCTTTGGACTGTAGGAGGAAACTGGAGTGCCCAGAGGAAACCCACGCAGACACGGGGAGAATGTGCAAACTCCACACAGACTCCTGAGGCTGGAGTTGAACCTGGTTCCCTGTTGCTGAGGCAATGTGCCACTGCGATGATCTCGCAAACAATTGTCCAAACATGACAATGGCAAGGATATTTTGGCCTTGGAGGGAGTGCAGGGGAAGTTTACTAGGCTGATACCGGAGTTGAGGGGGTTGAGCTATGAGGAGAGGCTGAATAAACTAGGCTTGTACTCGTTAGAGTTTAGAAGAATGAGGGGAGATCTCATTGAGACGTATAAGATGATGAATGGGATGGATAGGATAGAGGTGGAGAGGTTCTTCCCACTCAGAAAGGAATGTAGGACGAGGGGGCACAGCCTCAAGATAAAGGGGGGGCGGTTTAGAACGGAGTTGAGGAGGAACTTCTTCACTCAAAGGGTGGTGAATCTCTGGAATTCTCTGCCCGTTGAAGTGGTGGAGGCTGCCTCGCTAAATATTTTTAAGACGCGGGTTGATGGGTTTTTGATAAGCGAGGGGATTAATGGTTATGGGGAGAGGGCGGGAATGTGGAACTGAGCAGCGACAGATCAGCCATGATCTTATTGAATGGCGGGGCAGGCTCGAAGGGCTAGATGGCCGACTCCTGCTCCTATTTCTTATGTTACATTCTTATGAAATTCATTCGAAAAAGGCTTGCACAATCAGATTCTCAGAATTTGAAGTTCTTTCAATGGAATGGTTCCATTCTAACATATTTGAGATCTCTATCATAGTTAAATTCATAGAATCCCTACAGTGCAGAAGGTTTAGCCCATCGAGTCTGCACTGATTTTCCAAGACAGCATCTTACCT
This sequence comes from Prionace glauca, assembly GCA_037974335.1. NCBI lineage: Eukaryota > Metazoa > Chordata > Chondrichthyes > Carcharhiniformes > Carcharhinidae > Prionace > Prionace glauca. The sequence goes on along the minus strand of CM075738.1, from coordinate 8,686,374 downwards.
CTCCCTGTAACTCCATATCTTTATTCCCCCTCAAAGCTACACATCGTGGGACAATAAGGGGCAACTTAGCATGGCCAATCCACCGAACCTGCACATCTTTCAGACTGTGGGAGGAAACCGGAGGAAATCCACGGGGAGAATGTGCAAACTCCACACAGGGAGTGACCTGAGGCCAGAATTGAACCCGGGTCCCTGACGCTGTGAGGCAGCAGTTCTAACCACCGTGCCACCGTATTAGTCAACGTTGAATCATCTTATGTATCCGAGAGTGTTGTGGCGAAACAGAACGCTAACATAGCTATGTTCATCTGTCCATAACCACACCCTGTGTAACTCACACGTCACGGAAGTAACTTGAGATCTCCAATTTCTCTGTCTATGCTACCACTGGAAATGACTCATCCAGTTCACCGCTTAAATGCCAAGTATAACGCAATTTAAATCACAAATAAATAAGCAGCATCTGAAGAATAAAAGCAACTGTTTTGTGTCACTATCTTACAGGCTACGAAAGTTCTACTGTAACGAAGTTTCGAATCTGATGAAAAGTTAACAATGTCCCCGAGTCCTGCAAACTTCTACAAAAGCCATGAAAATTAAATTATTCTGTATTTTATGCCACTGGAGGACTGCTGCCCGTGAAGTGACATGGTTTACAATCTCATCCATCAGCGCTGACACAGGCTGGGCTGACATCTGACCCCGCTGTGCTCCCATAAATCAAAGAGTCACTGAAAGAAGGAAGAAGACACCATTTGAATTATTAGCACCCCAGCATGAAGTCTTCCCGGCCCCTGAGATGAAGGAAAGTGGAGCTTTGGCTCATAACCCCTCCAACTGCCTCGATCCCAACAAAGATGCTCTTGTAGGATCCTGGAGTGAGTCACTTCAAGACTGAGCGCGACTTCAACACACAGAAACAAGGAACAATGTACCATCTCTGTAACTGTGGGGCCGGCAAACTTTCTTTTTTCATGCGTTTTCAAGTGGTTTGTCTATTGGAATGAATGCTCTTTTTTTAAGGAAAAAAAAATTATTTGGCTCTTTTGACCATCATATAAAAATAAAATTATTGTCAGCGTGGTAATTAACATTTCAGCGGCTACAGATGTCTTTGTCAATTGGGCTGAGGACTTTTGAATGGGGACATGAATGCCTTTTGTTGAGTTTCGCCTCTCTCTTGAAACCCCAGCTTGTTCCAAGTCCAAAGTCGGCGAGTGCGGATTTTTGGGCAATGCGACGGATATTTGTATTCCGAGCAAGCTGGAGAGGGTTTGCCGAACAACCTGGGCTTTGTCCCTGCCTTTTCGCAGGTGCCAAGTGACTATATGGAGCACTGTATTCGCGACCCAAAGAACAAAGAACAACACAGCACGGGAAACAGGCCCTTCGGCCCAACGAGCCCGCGCCGCCGTCCCATGGTCAGTGACCTATTCATGATTTTAGTCTATGCCTACTTCTGGACAGCATACAGAGTGCAAGTCAAAAGGAGTTAGGATCAGTCCAGTGCAAGAGGCCATTCGGCCCATCGGGTCTGCACTGACCACAATCCGACCCAGGCCCTACGCCCTTAACCCCATGTATTTATCGTACTAGTCCCCCTGACATAATGGGGCAATTTGTCATGGCCAATAAACTGAACCCACACATTTTTGGACTGTGAGGAAACTGAAGCACCCAGAGGAAACCCACGCAGACACAGGGAGAACATAGAACATAGAACATTACAGCACAAACAGGCCCTTCGGCCCTCGAGTTGCGCCGATCACATCAACCCTACCAATCTATAGACCTATCTATAACCCCCAATCCCATTAAACCTCATATACTCATCCAGAAGTCTTTTAAAAGACCCCAGCGAGTTCGCCTCCACCACCGATGACGGCAGCCGATTCCATTCACTCACCACCCTCTGAGTGAAAAACTTACCCCTAACATCACCTCTGTACTTCCCTCCCCGCACCTTAAATCTGTGTCCTCTCGTAGCGACCATTTCAACCCGGGGAAATAGCCTCTGAGAGTCCACCCTATCTATTCCTCTCAACATTTTATAAACTTCTATCAGGTCGCCTCTCAACCTTCGCCTCTCCAGGGAAAAGAGTCCCAGCTCCTTCAACCTATCTTCATAAGGCATGCCTCCCATTCCAGGCAACATCCGTGTAAATCTCCTCTGCACCCTTTCAATAGCTTCTACGTCTTTCCTATAGTGAGGCGACCAGAACTGCGCACAGTACTCCAAATGAGGCCTGACAAGGGTCCTGTAAAGTTGCAGCATTACCTCCCGACTCCTAAACTCAATCCCTCGATTAATGAAGGCCAGTACACCATACGCCTTCTTGACCACTTCCTCCACCTGCGAGGCCGATTTAAGAGTCCTGTGGACCCGGACCCCGAGATCCTTCTGCTCTTCAACGATACTAAGACTCCTGTCTTAGTAGCGAACTCCTGTGGCGAACTAGTAGCGAACTCCTGTAGCGAACTAATGTGCAAACTCCACACAGACAGTCACCCGAGGCCAGAATTGAACTTAGGTCCCTGGCGCTGTGAGGCTGCAGTGCTAACCACTGTGCCACCGTGTAGTACATCACGATGACACCTCACAACAGCTAAACAGTGATTAAAAAGCAGAAATAAGGTACAGGCTCAGGGAACACCTGAATTCCAATTCTGAGATGGGAAAATTACTTTGCAAAATAGGTGATTTCTGGGATCACCTGAGGCTCAGTATTAGACTCAGACACAAACCAGCCTCCCTTCCATTGACTCTGTCTACACTTCCCAGTACCTCAGCACAACAGCCAGCATAATTAAGGACCCCACGCACCCCGGACATTCTCCCTTCCACCTTCTTCCATCGGGAGAAAGATACGAAAGTCTGGGATCACGTACCAACTGACTCAAGAACAGTTCCTTCCCTGCAGCCATCAGACTTTTGAATGGACCTACCTCACATTAAGTTGATCTTCTAGCTATGCCTGTAACACTACATTCTGCTCTCTCTCCTTTCCTTCTCTATGAACGGTATGCTTTATCTGTACAGCGCGCAGTAGTTTTCACTGTACACTAATACATATGATAACAATAAATCAAATCATTTTTAAGAAGCACCAGTTTGAAGATATATTGCCCCTCAGAACATTTCTTTCCCTGTTTACAGGACTGTAGAAATCTAAAAGGCATCTGTCATTTCGAGAGCAGGGAAAGGGTGAACTTGAAGAACATTCATTTGATCTCTTTGTGTTTGGAACAAGGCAATTCAGATTTGTCAAGAGCTTGTTTGTGAAGATGAAATCACTTGATTTTGTTTTAATGAAGTGTTCAGTTAGACTCTATTGATAAATCTGGCCAATCTCATCCCAGGCCAGGGTTCAGTCACTGTTTCAGAATTCACAGCAACATGCAGCTTTGACATTGGCTTCCAATAAGAGGCTGCGATGGGGAACTAACCAGTCACGGAGCTATCTATAACTTTTTAACACTAAGGGTGGCACTCACAGCATCAGGGACCCGGGTTCAATTCCAGCCTTTGACGACTATGTGGAGTTTGCACGTTCTCCTTGTGTCTGCTGTTAAGCCTCTCAGTCGCAGTCCGGTGACAAAAGGTGATGCAAGTCCAGCTTCTTCACAAGCTCACTTTATTCTCTTTTCAAGTCCGCACTCACATACACCCAAAACCCAGTGCCACCCATAACTCCTTTATATGTCCCAGTGAGAACTATTAAACAACTAACATACAAATTTGGTCAAAAGTGGAAGATAACAGTTAACCCAGTCGTGGGTTTCCTCCAGGCGCCTCTGTTTCCTTCCATACTCCAAAGATGTACCGGTTAGGTGGACTGGCCATGCTAAATCGCCCTTTAGTGTCCAAAGTTGTGCAGGCTAGGTGGATTGGCTATGCTCAATTGTCCCTTAATGTCCAATGATGTGTAGTTTAGGAGACTGGCCATTGGAAATTGAGCTATGAGGAGAGGCTGAATAAACTAGGCTTGTACTCGTTAGAGTTTAGAAGAATGAGGGGAGATCTCATTGAGACGTATAAGATGATGAATGGGATGGATAGGATAGAAGTGGAGAGACTCTTCCCACTCAAAAAAGACAGTAGGACTAGGGGGCACAGCCTCAAGATAAAGGGGAGGCGGTTTAGAACAGAGTTGAGGAGGAACTTCTTCACTCAAAGGGTGGTGAATCTCTGGAATTCTCTGCCCGTTGAAGTGGTGGAGGCTGCCTCGCTAAATATTTTTAAGAACCGGGTTAATGGGTTTTTGATAAGAGAAGGGATTAAGGGTTATGGGGAGAGGGTGGGAATGTGGAACTGAGCCACGACAGATCAGCCATGATCTTATTGAATGGCGGGGCAGGCTCGAAGGGCTAGATGGCCTACTCCTGCTCCTATTTCTTATGTTCTTATGTTCTTATGAAATTGCCCCTTAGTGTCCAAAGTTGTGCAGGTTCGGTGGATTGGCTATGCTAAGTTGCCCCTTAGTGTCCAAAGTTGTGCAGGTTAGGTGGATTGGCCATGCTTAATTGTGCTAAAGTATTCAATGATATGTAGGTTAAGGGGATTCGTCATGGGAGATGTGTGAAGCTACGGAATGAGCCTCGGTAAGCTATTCTGTCAGAGACTAGGTGGCAGACTAGATGGGCCAAATGTCCTCCTTCTGGACTGTAGGAGTTCTATGATTCTGTAAAACTTCTCAAACAAGTTCAAACCATGTACAAAAGGTCCACATTTCAATCTAACAGTTGTGGAGTGTATAGTTTTTTTTTTCAGATGAAGGCAGTTGCCATTAGGAAAGACCACTTTGTCGCGTGCTTTCCCATGGTGGGAGGTGGTGCGCTGCTCACTGGCAGCGGGATCTGAAAGACCTGCCGTTGTCAACAAGATTTCTCATTGAACATACACCTTGCCATCGGAAAATTTGGTACTCTTGCATGTGTCCTGATGAAAGGCATATCTCTTTTTTCTTCAATACATCCCCATTGGGGACGGCACGGTAGCACAGTGGGTTAGCACTGCTGCTTCACAGCTCCAGGGTCCTGGGTTCGATTCCTGGCTCGGGTCACTGCCTGTGTGGAGTTTGCACATTCTCCTCGTGTCTGCGTGGGTTTTCTCCGGGTGCTCCGGTTTCCTCCCACAGTCCAAAGATGTGCGGGTTAGGTTCATTGGCTATGCTAAAAATTGCCCCTTAGTGTCCTGGGATGTGTAGGTTAGAGGAATTAGCAGGTAAATGTGTAGGGATATGGGGATAGGGTCTGGGTGGGATTGTGTTCGGTGCAGACTCGATGGGCCGAAGGGCCTGTTTCTGCACTGTAGGGTTCGATTGTTCTTGGTTTCAGCACCAGAAGGAAGGTCACCAAAGAAAGTTTTCCTTCTTTCATCACCTTAAACATTTTTTACCTTATTTACCGTAATGAGTGCCGAAATCTTACGGAGTTATTACAATGTTACAATGAAGGTATGTATTCTGCCATGTTAGCTGTGATACTACTGTAGCACTTTTGGACACTCTTAAAGCTTGTACATTTTTTCATCAGTTTTGGATTACTGGCATTGTTTCTTCCAGTAATGGAAGCCCTACAGAGCCATTTAGCCTATTGAGTCTGAACCAACTCTCCGACAGAGCATCTTACACAAGCCCGATCCCCGTAACCCCACATATTTACCCCACCAATTCTCCCTAATCTACAGATCTTGGGTCACTGAGGGGCAATTTAGCATGACCAATCCACCTAACCCACAGATCTTTGGACTGTGGGAGGAAACCGGAGCACCCGGAGGAAACCCACGCAGACACGGAGAGAATGTGCAAAGTCACCCAAGGCTGGAATTGAGTCCCTGGCTCTGTGAGGCCACAATGCTAATCACTGTACCCCCGTGCCGCCCCAAGTGGGCAGGCAAGTCAGTGCATAATGAGGGAGTGACATTATCGACCGTGATGTTGGACCTTTGGTGGGAGAGTGCTGGAAATGGTAGAGAAATGAGGTAGACGTCTAAAAAATAGCTGCTTGCTGCAGTGAGTTTTTTCCCGCTGAAGTTATAGAGGGATAGCAGTGGAATTGTAAGACTCATCTCTGACGCTTTGTGTGATCATTGTCTCGAAAACGTTGTTAATTAGAGTTACCAGGAAGAAACAAGCATCAAGGATTGCTCGGCAATGTCCATGCATCAAAAATTTTACATGTCCAATCAGACCAGTCCACTGAGGGACAGCTAGAAGCTTCCAGGTTGTACTTTGTTGCCGCACTTTATCATTTTTTAAATTATTCAACACCAGCTTTCTGCTGCAATATTGTCGCCGTTTCCTGCACTCTGCAGATAGGTTTCAAACACACATATGAACGATGAGCAGAAGTAGGCCATTCAGCCCATGACACCACTTGGCAAGATTGTGGCTGATCTAATTGTGGCCTCAACTCTACTTTCCTGTTTACCAACCCCCGCCCCGCCCATGCCCTTTGACCTCCCCAGTCAGTCAGTAATCTACCGACCTCTGCCTCAAAAATATCCAATGATCCAACCTCCACCAGTCTCTGTGGAAAAAGTAGGCAGCGCAGTCGGCACAGTGGTTAGCACTGCTGCCTCGCAGTGCCAGGGACCTGGGTTCGATTCCCCAGCGTGGGTGACTGTCTGTGTGGCGTTCTCCCTGTGTCTTCATGGGTTTCCTCCGGATGCTCCCGGTTTACTCCCACAGTCCAAAGATGAGTGGATTAGGGTGGATTAACCATGCCAAGTTGCCCCTTAATGTCAGGAGCTTGTGAAGTTACAGGGATAGGGTGGAATTGTGGTCAGTGTAGGTTTGATGGGCCGAACAGCCTCCTCCTGCACTGTAGGGATGCTATGGAAGAGCTCTGAGAGAAACAAAATTCTCTCGTCTGTTTTAAATAGAGGACTCGTTATTTTTAAAGTTTAAGGTTTATTTATTAGTCACAAGTAAGGTTTACATTAACACAGCAATGACGTTACTGTGAAATTCCCCTCGTTGCCGCATTGGCACTGCCCGGTGTCCAGTGGGCAGTTTCAGAGTACCCAGTGGGCAGTGCCAGGGTGACAGGCTGGCACTGCCCAAGCAGCACCCTCTCTGCCCCCAACCTCCCCAGGGGGCTTCAACGGCCTTTGTCCCACCAGTGGCGTCATCATGCCTGGTCCCCGTTCATGGTTCAGATTTCAATATGGTGACCAGCCTCGTGCTGATTTCCAGCGCAAAGCTGATTACGTTAACGCAAATAGCGTGGGAGAGTTGCAATTGGCTGGACACTGGTCGTGAATCCCACTACAGGGCCCTCTGCTGATATCTCCCGACTCACTGCATTACTCGAGCAGTGCAAGAATCTCACCCCCCACCTTTATATTCCATTCCCCTGGCAGTGAATGCCAACACTCCGTTTGCCTCCCTAATCACTTGCTGTACCGAGAATCTTACAGTGCACAAAGAGGCCATTCAGCCCATTGACCCTGCACCAACTACAATCCTACCTGGACCCCACCCCACAACCCTGTGCATTTACCCTAGCTAGTCCTCCTGACACTAAGGGGCAATGTAGCATGGCCAATCCACCTAATCTGCACATCTTTGAGAGGAAACCTGAGCACCCGGGAGAAACCCATGCAGACATGGGAAGAATGTGCAGACTCTGAACAGGCAGTGATCCAAGCCGGGAATCAAACCAAGTGCCTGGGGCTGTGAGGCATCAATGCTAACCCCACTGTGTCACCAAGCCACCCCACACTGACCTGCACACTAACTTTTGCTGATTCATATACCAGGACACCCAGATCCCTCTGTACCTCAGAATTCTCACAATCTCTCACCACCTCAACAATTTGTTCTTCTTCTATTCTTCCTGCCAACGTGGATTTTCCCCACATTTTATTCCATCTGCTTAACTTCTGCTCACTCACTTAACCTATCAATGTCCCTTTGCAGACTCCTAGATAGAGTTGATGTGGAGAGGATGTTTCCACTCGTGGGAGAGACTGGAACTCGAGGGCTCAACCTCAGAGTGAAGGGACGTTCCTTTAAAACTGAGACAAGGAGGAATTTCTTCAGCCAGAGGGTGGTGAATCTGTGGAACTCATTGCCATAGAGGGCTGCGGAGGCCAGGTCATTGAGTGTCTTTAAGACAGAGATTGGTAGGTTCTTGATCAATAAGGGGATCAAGGATTACGAGGAGAAGGTAGGAGAATGGGGATGAGAATCTTATCAGCCATAATTGAATGGCGGAACAGACTCGATGGGCTGAATGGCCCAATTCTAATTAATTGAAGAACTAATGTGGGGGGAGTTATACAATAAATGGCGGGACCATCAAGAGTACAGAGACACAGAGGGACCTGGGTGTGCAAGTCCACAAACCCCTGAAGGTGGCAGCACAGTTGGAGAAGGTGGTGAAGAAGGCATATAGTATGCTTGCCTTCAAATTTACTGGAGTTCTATGAGGATGTGTCTAGGGCAGTGGATGGAGGAGAGCCGGTGGATGTGGTCTTTCTGGATTTTCAGAAGGCGTTTGACAAGGTACCTCACAAGAGGTTATTGCAGAAGGTCAGGGGACATGGAGTTGGGGGTAGGGTGTTAGCGTGGATAGAGGATTGGTTGTCAAATAGGAGGCAGAGAGTGGGGGTCAATGGATGCTATTCGGATTGGCGGTTGGTGACTAGTGGGGTGCCCCAAGGGTCGGTGCTGGGGCCTCAGCTATTTACCATTTATATAGATGATCTGGAGGAGGGAACCGAGTGCAGGGTGTCGAAATTTGCTGATGACACCAAGATTGGGGGAAAGGCAAATTGTGCGGAGGGTGTGGAGAGTCTGCAGAAGGATCTAGATAGGCTGGGCGAATGGGCCAGGAAATGGCAAATGGAATTTAATGTTGGCAAGTGTGAGGTGGTCCACTTTGGTAGGAGGAATGGTAGGAAGGACTATTACTTAAGGGGCGAAAAACTGCAGCAGGCGACGGTGCAGAGGGACCTCGGGGTCCTTGTGCATGAGTCGCAAAAACCCAGCTTGCAGGTGCAGCAGGTGGTCAGGAAGGCGAATGGGATGCTGGCCTTCATAGCGAAGGGGATTGAATATAAAAGTAGGGAGGTCTTGCTGCAGCTGTATGGGGCATTGGTGAGGCCGCAGCTGGAGAACTGTGTGCAGTTTTGGGCGCCGCACCTGCGCAAGGATGTTTTGGCCCTGGAGGGAGTGCAGAGGAGGTTTACTCGGCTGATACCGGAGTTGAGGGGATTGAGCTATGAGGAGAGGCTGAATAAACTAGGCTTGTACTCGTTAGAGTTTAGAAGAATGAGGGGAGATCTCATTGAGACGTATAAGATGATGAATGGGATGGATAGGATAGAGGTGGAGAGACTGTTCCCGCTCAAAAAAGACAGTAGGACTAGGGGGCACAGCCTCAAGATAAAGGGGGGGCGGTTTAGAACAGAGTTGAGGAGGAACTTCTTCACTCAAAGGGTGGTGAATCTCTGGAATTCTCTGCCCGTTGAAGTGGTGGAGGCTGCCTCGCTAAATATTTTTAAGAAACGGGTTGATGGGTTTTTGATAAGAGAAGGGATTAAGGGTTATGGGGAGAGGGCGGGAAGGTGGAGCTGAGTCACGACAGATCAGCCATGATCTTATTGAATGGCGGGGCAGGCTCGAAGGGCCAGATGGCCTACTCCTGCTCCTATTTCTTATGTTCTTATGTTCTTATGTTCTTTATATGACGGGGTATAGAGTATAAAAACTGGAGTCTGATGTTGCAGCTGTATAGAACGCTGGTTAGGCCACATTTGGAGTACTGCATCCAGTTCTGGTCGCCTCACTACCAGAAGGACGTGGAGGCTTTACAGAGAGTGCAGAGGAGGTTTACCCAGGATGTTGCCTGGTATGGAGGATCTTAGCTATGAGGAGAGGTTGGGTAGACTGGGGTTGGCCTCCCTGGGAAAGACGGTGAATGGGGGGGAGACCTAATAGAGGTGTATAAAATTATGAAGGGTATAGATAGGGTGAATAGTGGGAAGCCTTTTCCCAGGTCGAAGGTGGCTCAAGGTGAGGGGCGGGTGGTGGCGAGGTATAACTCCAATATTAGAGGGACTTTTTTGACGCAGGGGGTGGTGGGGGGCCTGGAATGTGTTGCCAAGTAGTGTGGTGGAGACAGACACGCTGGCATCATTTCAGACGTATCTGGATAGTCACATGAGCAGCCTGGGAATGGAGGGGTACAAACGAATGGTCTAGTTGGACCAATGAGCAGCACAGGCTTGGAGGGCTGAAGGGCCTGTTTCCTGTGCTGTACCGTTCTTTGTTCTATTCTGCTCCTATATCTTATGGTCTTACGTCCTCTTCCCAGCTTACTGTGCCACAGGTGGACAGAGCAGAAATGTGTTCATAAGAACATAAGAACATAAGAACATAAGAAATAGGAGCAGGAGTAGGCCATCTGGCCCTTCGAGCCTGCCCCGCCATTCAATAAGATCATGGCTGATCTGTCGTGCCTCAGCTCCACCTTCCCGCCCTCTCCCCATAACCCTTAATCCCCTCTCTTATCAAAAACCCATCAACCCGTTTCTTAAAAATATTTAGCGAGGCAGCCTCCACCACTTCAACGGGCAGAGAATTCCAGAGATTCACCACCCTTTGAGTGAAGAAGTTCCTCCTCAACTCCGTTCTAAACCGCCCCCCCTTTATCTTGAGGCTGTGCCCCCTAGTCCTACTGTCTTTTTTGAGCGGGAAGAGTCTCTCCACCTCTATCCTATCCATCCCATTCATCAAGCTAACTCCAGGCCATTCACCCCGACCAGTGCTGAGTTCATCAGAAAGGCAGAGGTCCCATCCTCCCAGGCTTCCTCCATCAATCTTACTCAACAGCTGGGATTCCGATCGATATTCTAAAGATGGTGCAAATAGGCGGCAAGCCATTCTGTTAAAGCTGAAAGGAGTTCCATTAAAATGATGCCTCGTCAGCACACACTGTTTCCCTTTTCCCAAACGGAGCTTTCCGAGGCACAAGTCAGAGATGGTGACGGCAGACGCGCATTTTCTGCTCTCAGCATTTTACCTGCGTGTCTGAGAAAGGTTACCGCAAGGTCAGCTCGCAGTTCTCGCAGCTTTGCTTGACGTGAAGTGACAGTGGTTCGGATAGCGGAATGAGGCACTCCAGATTCTCCCCGAAGAAGACAGTTCTTCCACAGTTTGCTCATGCAGTCTCCTCTCAGTTAATATAAGAAGACAAACATTCTCATTTAATTCTCATTGTTGGCCTGCGGCTTATTAAGTTACCAGGGTTCCGCAATTGTTTGCTAACCAAAGCCCCCTGACTAGTAATTATTTCTTTCAGCTCCAATGTCATGCTTGGCAGATTCATCCAGTGATTGCACATTGCTAAGTGATGAAGCAGCTCCGACAGAATACTATTCCCCTTCAAATAGAAAATTGACAGTTTAAGGTCAGGGAAGGAAAGACCCCAGAGTGAGCAATTTGACAGCTTCTCAGACCTGAATGAATGCTTCAGGATATTTCATTCTCATATATTGTGAACCAAGCAAAGGACAGAACCTCGAATTTTTCTTTTGGGACAACCCCGGCCTCACCAGAACGTTAATTCCTTCTATCGACTATAGTTTTTGCGTTATCTGTTGGCCAGATCTTATTAAAAATTGCCTCTCGTCAGCAGTCCCCTGTCTCCCAGCTCTTTGAAAGATCTACCGACTCAATAATACTTTGAAAGAGATAGATCAGCGTCACTGGATAAGCAAAAACACAGCCCTCAATCCATTAACACGGATAATATTTCAGGCCAGATTGCTTGTCTGATTTTTGTACCTTCAAGGCTGAGATCGACAAATTTTTAATCAGTAAGGGAATCGAGGGTGATGAGGATAAGGAGGGTGCAAAGTGGAGTTGAGGATGAGATCAGATTAGCCATGATCTCATTGAATGGCAGAGCAGATGGGCCAAATGGCCGACTTCTGCTCTTTCGTCTTACGATCTTGATCAAAGTCTTGTTGATGTCTTTTAATTTCAGCTTCTCCAGGAGGTAGTAGGTCTTCCCCTCATGTGGTCTGTCCAGAGTTATCTAACTTTAATTCAGTACATATACCAGGGGCTGTGCGAATATATTGTATCTAGTAAGGCAGAAAGCTAATCCGAACTGTGTGAACCACAGAGCTTTTCTATATATTCATTCATGGGTCACGGTTTTCTCTGGCTGGCCAGCATTTATTACCCATCCCTACTTGCCCTTGGAGGGCAGTTGGGAGTCAACCACATTGCTGTGGGTCTAGAGTCACATGTAGGCCAGACCAGGTAAGGACAGCAGATTTCTTCACCAAACGACATCAGTGAACCAGATGGGTTTTTCCGATAATGGTTTCACGGTCATCAATAAATTCTTAATCCCAAATTTTTTTTTAATATTGAATTCAGATTCCACCATCTGCCATGGTGGGATTCGAACCCATGTCCCCAGAACATAAGCTGATTTTCTGGATTAGTAGTCCAGCGATAGTATAACGAGGCCATCGCCTCCCCTAGTGTCCAACATGACCAATTTATATTGTTTGTAAAGAAATTTTCTCCCTGCAATGAAAGCATCAAAATATATGTTAAGTTCCCATTACTTAACTGCAGAGTGAATCTTGATCTCTGTAAGAATGTAAATTCCATTATACATTATATTATAATTGTAAATGTTTTGTCGTGTGCCTTTTGGATTTTATATGAATAAAGTTCATTTTTGAGAAAAAAGAACCCTGTTTAGTTATTTGTTTTTCAGTCTTTTGGACAGGACTGTGGGGCAGCACGGTGGCACAGTGGTTAGCACTGCTACCTCACAGTGCCAGGGACCCGGGTTCAATTCCAGTCATTTTTTTCTGTGTGGAGGCTGCACATTCTCCCTGTGTCTGCGTGGGTTTCCTCCGGGTGCTCCGGTTTCCTCTCACAGTCTGAAGGACATGCTGGTTAGGTGCATTGGCCGTGCTGAATTCTCCCTCAGTGTACCCAAACAGGCACCGGAGCGTGGCAACTACAGGATTTTCACAGTGACTTCATTGCCGTTATTGTGACACTACTTGTGACGCTAATAAGTAAACCTTTAAACTTACTTGTTTCTCAGCCTTTTGGCTAAGATCAAGCGTCAGATCAAGACCAAGATGAGGTACAGTGCCTTATCTTGTCAGCTTGGATCTTGTTTGGGGGTCCATGAATTGAAATCAATTTGAATTTGGTTTTTGGGGCAAGCAACGAGTTGGATTCAATGCATTCTGGGCACTGGCTTTGTAACTTTAAAGGATGGAATAAAAAAAAACTCATTAAAAAACAGACCCAGTGCAACAGAAAGCTGTAATGTGAAGTGTTGATGAAATGTGACCTTCAACTCAAGAATTTGGGAAACAGCGGAAAACAGAATCCCTTTAAAGCAGTAAAACCAACTTGGTGTCGTCATTGGATGGGAATAAGGCCATGATCACAAAATGTGTAGACTTTGGCAAACGGAGTGAGTAGAATATGTAACTGTTTTGGGTGTTTTAGTCATTAATCTGCCTGAAGTCATATCCTGATAAGATTAAAGCCTTGGACTTTGCGTGTTCAGGTTTGTGTAGGAACCAGAGGTGGAGTTGGCTGCCTCCACTAATTGGTCCCAAGGGCCCGAGAAAGAACCTATAAATTCACAACTTGATCCAGAATTTCACAGACTTTCTATTCCCTAGTGGAAAGGGAAACACGGGTTGCTTCGTGAGAGACAACACATCACATTAAGCCTCATTAATTCTCACACTTGTCAACCGCTGAGCTCCAACTTTCTTCTCTGTTTTTCTACTAAATGCAGAGGGAAGTTCAGTCAGAGAACATAAGAACATAAGAAATAGGAGCAGGAGTAGGCCATCTGGTCCTTCGAGCCTGCCCCGCCATTCAATAAGATCATGGCTGATCTGTCATGGCTCAGTTCCACTTTCCCGCCCTCTCCCCATAACCCTTAATCCCCTCTCTTATCAAAAACCCATCAACCCGCTTCTTGAAAATATTTAGCGAGGCAGCCTCCACCACTTCAACGGGCAGAGAATTCCAGAGATTCACCACCCTTTGAGTGAAGAAGTTCCTCCTCAACTCCGTTCTAAAACACCCCCCCTTTATCTTGAGGCTGTGCCCCCTAGTCCTACTGTCTTTTTTGAGCGGGAAGAGTCTCTCCACCTCTATCCTATCCATCCCATTCATCATCTTATACGTCTCAATGAGATCTCCCCTCATTCTTCTAAACTCCAACGAGTACAAGCCTAGTTCATTCAGCCTCTCCTCATAGCTCAACCCCCTCAACTCCGGTATCAGCCTAGTAAACCTCCTCTGCACTCCCTCCAAGGCCAAAATATCTTTGCGCAGGTGCGGCGCCCAAAACTGCGCACAGTACTCCAGCTGCGGCCTCACCAATACCCTATACAGCTGCTACAGAGTGTGCTGGTGTGAGTATTTTCACATGTGCGAGATCCTATGTTTATTTTCTGCGTTTGATTTGATCTTGTTTCACCTCTGCTCCTCCTGCCTCATGACAGCACACTCTGCTGTAGTGGTCAACATCACTCCTCAGTTTCCACACCAATCACTGGGTGATATTCAGGAGCTAAAAATATGGCCACAGTTACTAAACCCTCAGGAGCATTGGGACCAGTTTGAGGGTTTCAGCGATGCCCGGCCTGAGTTCGGGGCTGGGATTCTCCAATCTCACACGCCCCGTCACTGCTACCAGTGAGAACAAAGAATTTGGTTTGAACGTAGAATAAAACACCAAGAAAATATATCACAGGAACTGGCCCTTCGGTCCTCCAAGTCTGTAATGACCAGGTTGCCCATTAACTTGTAACCGCCTACCCTTCCAGGGACCATATAACTCTTTCCTATCCCATTCACATTGCGCCTGTGAAATATCACTATCGTATCTGTGTCCATAATCTCTCATGGCAGCAAGTTCCAGGCATCAACTACCCTCTCTCTGCAAATACACATGCCTCGTATATCTCATTTAAACCTGGCCCATTGATTTGATCCAATTTGACCTATTATTCTTTAGAACCCTACAGTGCAGAAACAGGCCCTTCGGCCCATCGAGTCTGCACCGAACACAATCCCACCCAGACCCTATCCCCATATCCCTACACATTTACCTGCTAATCCCTCTAACCTACACATCCCAGGACACTAAGGGGCAATTTTAGCATAGCCAATGAACCTAACCCGCATATCTTTGGACTGTGGGAGGAAACCGGAGCACCCGGAGAAAACCCACGCAGACACGAGGAGAATGTGCAAACTCCACACAGGCAGTGACCCGAGCCGGGAATCGAACCCAGGACCCTGGAGCTGTGAAGCAGCAGTGCTAACCACTGTGCTACCGTGCCTGTCACATGTATTAGTGAAAAGCATTGTTTCTTGAGTGTTATCCAGACAAAGCATATTGTTCATAGAGAAGGAAAAGAAAGTGCACAGAATGGAGTGTTACAGTCATAGCTAAGGTGTAGAGAAAGATCAACTCAGTGCAATCTTTGAAAGATCCATTCAAAAGTCTGACGGCAGCAGAGAAGAAGCTAATCTTGAGTCGGTCGGGACCTGATCTTAGACTTATGTATCTTTTTCCCAATGGAAGAAGATGGAAGAGAGAATGTCCGGGGTGCCATGTGGTCCTTGATTATTCTGGCTGCTTTGCCGAGACAGCGGGAAGTGCAGACAGAGTCAATGGGTGGGAGGCTGGTTTGAGTGATGGACTGGGCTTCATTCACAACCCTTTCTAATTTCTTGCAGTCTTGGGCAGAGCAGGAGCCATACCAAACCTGATACAATCAGAAAGAGTGCTTTATATAGTGCATCTGTAAAAGTTGGTGAGAATCATAGCTGACATGCCAAATTTGGTGCTCTACTCAAAGCAGTGGGATTGGAGAATCCCTGCAGCAGTACTGGAGAATCCCAGCCACCAGTGAGGTCGGAGAATTCCGGCCCCGAAAAATTTGGCACATGTTAGGAATTAAATCTGAGACCATCTTCCCAAGGCTTTTAAAAGCCAAGTTTGGTAATGCATAGCCGTTACATCTTGAGTTACCTCATCCTCTCTCCTACTTTCATTGTGATTTTCTAAATAAAAATGGAAATTAAACTAACAATAATACATTTACAAGCACGTTCTCCACTCCTCTGTAAATTCCCATTTGAAGTTTGTTTTCTTGAAATAAAATAAAGGACCCTTGTCAGGCCTCATTTGGAGTACTGTGCGCAGTTCTGGTCGCCTCACTGTAGGAAAGACGTAGAAGCTATTGAAAGGGTGCAGAGGAGATTTACAAGGATGTTGCCTGGACTGGGAGGCATGCCTTATGAAGATAGGT
Organism: Prionace glauca; assembly: GCA_037974335.1. NCBI lineage: Eukaryota > Metazoa > Chordata > Chondrichthyes > Carcharhiniformes > Carcharhinidae > Prionace > Prionace glauca. The sequence goes on along the minus strand of CM075738.1, from coordinate 8,670,035 downwards.
TGAGGGAGCTGGGACTCTTTTCCCTAGAGAGGCGAAGGTTGAGAGGCGACCTGATAGAAGTTTATAAAATGTTGAGAGGAATAGATAGGGTGGACTCTCAGAGGCTATTTCCCCGGGTTGAAATGGTCGCTACGAGAGGACACAGATTTAAGGTGCGGGGAGGGAAGTACAGAGGTGATGTTAGGGGTAAGTTTTTCTCTCAGAGGGTGGTGAGTGAATGGAATCGGCTGCCGTCATCGGTGGTGGAGGCGAACTCGCTGGGGTCTTTTAAAAGACTTCTGGATGAGTATATGTGGTTTAATGGGATTGGGGGTTATAGATAGGTCTATAGATTGGTGGGGTTGATGTGATCGGTGCAACTCGAGGGCCGAAGGGCCTGTTTGTGCTGTAATGTTCTATGTTCTATGTTCTAAATTAGGGTTAGATCATTTTCAATTTACCTACAATAAATGTTGGAGAGCATTTCAATCTTTCTCGCTAAGTAATTTGGTATTTTCTATCTCTTTCCACATGAGTAACCATTCTCCTGAAAATCCCCGGCACGTAACTATTCAACTTGTGAAGTCAGTTTGCTTCTAGTTCATAAGATGTAGGCCATTTGGCCCATTGAGTCCAGTCTGCCATTCGATCAAGGCCAATATACTCCTCATCATGTTTTTCACATTGCAGTTCCCTTGTTAGCAATAACCATATCCCATCAGGTTAGCACTTCCAAGAATGTCTTGATTGCCACTTAAAATAATTTAACTCAATAAATATTATTGCCATCTTTTTTCATGGGGTTATAGCAAAATGTGTTCACTTGTCAGAATTCTCCCATCACGTCCGCCACTGAAATTTTAGCGGGTGGGTTGCAGAGAATGTGAAACACCATTGATCGTTGGGTGGGAATTTCTAGTTTTTACACCAGTGCAGCCAAATTCCACCAATGGTTTGAAAGTTAGAACAAGCAGTGGTAGTGTGACGTGTGACTGTAACACTGCATTCTGCACCCTCGCCCTTCCTTCTCCCCATGTACTCTATGAACGATATGTTTTGTCCATATAGCACGCAAGAAACAATACTTTGCACTGTATCGCAGTACATGTGGCAATAATAGATCAAACCAAATCAGAGTTGCTGTGGCAACATACACTGTTGCAAGTTGTGGTCTAGAACAATGGGAAGTGATGTTCAAGGCTCCAACATTGTTCTATCATAGATTGACCAAGGATCATTCCACTCTTACTTGCCCACTGTTGGTGTGCGTTGGGAAGATTTGCAGATTGTTACTCAACCTGTCTATCCTTGTTATGAATGAACCTCCCTCGGCCTTCAAGATTTGGAGTAGGTCTTGAACTTGGAATTCCTGGCAGGGAAGCTACCCAGATTGAGCAATCGGTAGCATTGAAAGGTTTTGACCAAATCCCCTGTGTTTGCCAATTTGAATGAAACTTGTCAATGCTAAATTGCCTCTTAGTGTCAGGGGGGACTAACTAGGGTAAATGTATGGGGATGTGTAATGGGAGAACTTAGCATTGGGGTGTGAAGACTGATGTAGGGTTGGTGGTCAAAGATTGATGCCGGCCATCAGAGATCGGGGCAGGAGATCGGGGAAGGTCGGGGAGGGAAGAGGGGGAGGGGATGCCGATATCCAGCGCATGCCTAATGACCATCCCTCCTCCCACACCAACGCAAATCTCTTTAGAGTGCCGTAAATTCATTTCACTAAACTTGTCTAAACAACGAGTGGGAAAACCTCTTGGTTTCCTGCCCTTTGAGCACTTCGACTTTTTTTGGGAAAAGTGTTTCCATGGTGCTAAGACCCAGGCCAGAAACCCCAAGATGTTTTATGAAGTTAGCCTATACCCTAAGTTTTACATCTGATTTTGGGATTAGAGTGAGCATAAGGTGTTTCACTTCAGGTATGATTCCAGTGACCCACTAGGAAGCTTTTATCATACAAAGCCCATTTGAGAACAGTTAAAATATTAGAAAAAAAATTTGCATAACTTTTCCCAATGACAAGACTTAAACATGACCCAGTATACCTCTTAACAGCTAGCTATCTCTGTTATTCCAATTGAAAACAAGTATTCCACAGCCATACACCCTTCTTTAGAATTAGTTAGCAAAAACACAAGGATGCTTATGTGATGCCAGATCTGCAATTTTTATTCTGGACAGAGATCCCAACAATAGTTTTTGAGGCAAGGATATAATCTCAAAACTGCAAAGCTTCAGAGGGATAAACCCAGTGCCTGGTAACTTCTAGTCTCCAGACTTCAGAGAGGGGAAAAGAGAGAGACTGTTCGCTCTTAACTCAAAAGCAACATCTGAAACCACGACATTTACCAAAACTCCAGAGGGTGGGGACATTGGGAAGCACTGCTGTTTCTCTCAGCTCCAAGCATCTTCTGGAAAACAAAACTAAAATTGGACTTCTCCTTGAAAACACAGCTGTCCTTAGTCATATGACCTGATTGTCAGTCACCCCTAGTCAAGCTTTACTCTGTAATCCCAGGGGAACACTAAAGCAACAGAACACTGCATTAGTTCAGATTAAAACCAACATGATTTCGATTATATTGCTTCAGGAACAATAACGGACACCTCCTGCGGACAAGGTGCCAATAAATTCCCAGGGACTGCTAAAATACCCTGCAGAGAAACATGACTAAAATACATTTCTTAAAGGCACAGAATCATCACTACAGCTATATATTGTCAACTGGATTTAAATTCCACCCCTGTTGTTGTGGGGTTTGAACCCATGATCCCCAAAGATTAGTCTGGGCCTCAGGATTACTAGCCCAGTGATATTATCACTATGCCACCATTTCACCCATGGCGCTCGCATTTGATTTATTCCATCTTTCTCCTGTTGATTTTTTATAAACTTTTTTTATTCATTTGTAGCTGTCACTTACTGGCCAGCATTCATTTCCCATCCCTTGTTACCCGAGAGTAGTTGAGAGTCAACCACATTGCTGTGGCTCTGGAGTCATATACAGGCCAGACAGGGTAAGGATGGTAGATTTCCTTCCCTAAAGAACATTAGTGACCCAGACGAGTTTTTCTGACAATTGACAATGGTTTCATGGCCCACAGTAGATTCTTAATTCCAGTTTTTTTTTTACTGAATTCAAATTCCACCATCTGCTGTGATAAGATTCGAACCCGGGTCCCCAGAACATGAGTTAGAACATAGAACATTACAGCACAAACAGGCCCTTCGGCCCTCGAGTTGCGCCGATCACATCAACCCCACCAATCTATAGACCTATCTATAACCCCCAATCCCAATAAACCCCATATACTCATCCAGAAGTCTTTTAAAAGACCCCAGCGAGTTCGCCTCCACCACCGATGACGGCAGCCGATTCCATTCACTCACCACCCTCTGAGTGAAAAACTTACCCCTAACATCACCTCTGTACTTCCCTCCCCGCACCTTAAATCTGTGTCCTCTCGTAGCGACCATTTCAACCCGGGGAAATAGCCTTAAAGTTTAAAGAGTTAAAAAGTTTAAAGTTTAAGAGTTTAAAGTTTATTTATTAGTTTCACAAGTAGGCTTACGTTAACATTGCAGTGAAGTTACTGTGAAATTCCCCTAGGTGCCACACTCCTCCACACCTGTTTGGGTCCATTGAGAGAGAATTTAGCATGGTCAATGCACCAAACCAACATGTCTTTGGACACTAAGGGGCAATTTAGCATGGCCAACCTACCCAACCTGCAAGAGGCAAGAGTAAATTGCCTCTTGGACACCAAGAGGCAATTTACCACGGCCAACCCACCTAACCTGAACATCTTTGGACAGTAAGGGGCAATTTAGCATGGCCATTCTACCTAATCCATAAATCTTTAGGTTCTAAGGTACAATTTAGCATGGCCAATGCACTTAACTGACACACCTTTCAGACTGTGGGAGGAAACCGGAGCACCCGGAAGAAACCCACGCAGACCCCAGGAGAGGGTGCAGGTTCTGAACAGACAGTGACCCAAGCCAGGAATCAAACCTGTGTCCCCGGCGCTGCGAGGCAGCAGTGCTAACCGCTGTGCCACCGTGCTGCACATTAGCTGAGTTTCTGGATTAATAATCTAGTAATAATCTTGCTAGGCCATCCATCCATTGATTGTATCCAGTTCATTGGGCTTTGGCCCTTCGCTGAGATTTTTCAACAAAAGGCCAGAAAATTAGATAAGCTGCTAATTGCTATGAAATGCGCTCATAAAGACCTTTGCTCACCAGTTGAGGCATCGAGGGATTTCTGGTGCCCACAATGGAACAATGGGGGCCGTAGCTTTCAGTGACATTTAATTTCACTGTTAAATCTGATTGGGTTTGACAGCAATTTGTTTTGGCCCCAGTCGCGCGTGTCTCCTGCGATTTTAAAATCAAAATTTTATATGTTTCCCTTCAGCATATACTTTGCAAAGCAGATTCGGTGAAACTGATCGACTTCCTGTCCGCATTAACATCCCAGTACAAAGAGTTTGAGAGTGTAAACATTGTTAGATTTACAACATCTTGGTAAACAGCCATCTCAAACTTTCACACAGTAAACCTCACATGCCATCTCCAGTGGGGGGGGAGGGGGGGGGGAATCAGTGGAGCATGGGAATGTCTTGTGGTTGTGTGCAGCAGGGGAGGGTGTGGGACGTAGGCGCCTATGATAAAAATCATTTCAATTCTGAAACCCATTATGCGAATCTTCTCAAACACTATTTGCACCCAGTTGCGTGAATTCAACCTTTGCGAACGGAAAAAAGTCTCCAACATAAACTGCAGTTCAGTTGGCACAAAGCCTAACCTCAGAGAGAGAATGAGTAAAGTACCCAAGCTTAGAGCCCAATTTTGGCAGCTCCGATGTACACTTCAACTCATGGGAATAACGAGTTAAGTAGCCTTTGGCATTTTCCACGTAATGTCAGCATGTTCCCTCCCGTGAGAACATTGGGTCAATAATGAATGAGAATTAAACGCACTGTCTTCTCCCAGTTCATTTGAGTGAACTCAAAAGTGCCATTTTATGCTTCATCCGATCCATAATGCAAATAGAACCTATTGTTTAAATGAAGGATATCAGTAGGTAACCAGTGCTGAAACTGTAAAGTATCAATGGGAATGAGAAGTACTATCCAGGTACTATATTGAGGTGACACGGTGGCACAGTGGTTAGCACTGCTGCCTCACAGCGCCAAGGACCTGGGTTCAATTCCGGCCCTCAGATCACTATCTGTGAGGAATCATATAAACTCTACAGTGCAGAAGGAGGCCATTCAGCCCATCATGTCTGCCCCGACCATAAACCCACCCCATATCCCTACATATTTACCCACTAATCCCTCTCACCTACGCATCTCACGACTCTAATGGGCAATTTTTTAGCATGGCCAAATCAACCTAACCCGCACATCTTTGGGCTGTGGGAGTTCCACTGTTTGGGAGGTTATTTAAGTTTAAGTTTTATTTATTTGTGTCACAAGTAGGCTTACGTTAACACTGCAATGAAGTCACTGTGAAAATCCCCTCGTCGCCACACTCCGGCACCTGTTCGGGTACACTGAGGGAGAATTTAGCACGGCCAATGCATCTAATCAGCACGTCTTTTGGACTGTGAGAGGAAACCGGAGCACCCCAAGGAAACCCACGCTCTCACGAGGAGAATGTACAAACTCCACATAGACGGTGACTGAAGCCAGGAACCGAACCTGGAGGTCCCTGGAGCTGTGAAACAGCAGTGCTAACCACTGTGCTACCATGCCGCCCACTGTGTTTGCACATTCTCCCCGTGTCTGCGTGGGTTTCCCCCAGGTGCTCCAGTTTCCTCCCACAAAGATGTGCGGGTTAGGTTGATTTGGCCATGCTAAATTGCCCCTTAATGTCAGGGGGATTAGGAAGTAAGTACATGGGGGTTTGGGGACACTGCGTGGATTGGGGATTTTGTCGGTGCGGGCTTGATGGGTCGAATGGCCTCCTTCTGCACTTTAGGAATTCTATAACAATGCTGACCTTATCATGAGCAATTTGCGTTGAAATTTAGAGTTGGAGAATTGCATGGTGTTTGTCTGACCCTGTATTTTAAGAATCACCGGATCCAAACTGTCCATATTCATGTCTGAAAGTCAGTGATTGGTTGATGTTACACTCATTAAGTTAACAGGCGATAAGTAAGGAACCAGAGGGTGTACAAACTGTAAACTAGAACCTTGAGCATGTGACAATTTAATGGGCAGTTAGCAAACGTTGGCACAGAATGTCTTAGAACATAAGAACATAAGAAATAGGAGCAGGAGTAGGCCATCTGGCCCTTCGAGCCTGCCCCGCCATTCAATAAGATCATGGCTGATCTGTCGTGGCTCAGTTCCACATTCCCGCCCTCTCCCCATAACCCTTAATCCCCTCTCTTATCAAAAACCCGCTTCTTAAAAATATTTAGCGAGGCAGCCTCCACCACTTCAACGGGCAGAGAATTCCAGAGATTCACCACCCTTTGAGTGAAGAAGTTCCTCCTCAACTCCGTTCTAAACCGCCTCCCCCCCTTTATCTTGAGGCTGTGCCCCCTAGTCCTACTGTCCTTTCTGAGCGGGAAGAGCCTCTCCATCTCTATCCTATCCATCCCATTCATCATCTTATACGTCTCAATGAGATCTCCCCTCATTCTTCTAAACTCTAACGAGTACAAGCCCAGTTTATTCAGCCTCCCCTCATAGCTCAACCCCCTCAACTCCGGCATCAGTCTAGTAAACCTCCTCTGCACTCCCTCCAAGGCCAAAATATCCCTGCGTAAGTACGGCGCCCAAAACTGCGCACAGTACTCGAGCTGCGGCCTCACCAATGCCCTATGTAGCCGCAGCAAGACCTCCCTACTTTTATATTCAATCCCCCTCGCTATGAAGGCCAGTATCCCATTCGCCTTCCTGACCACCTGCTGCACCTGCAGGCTGGGTTTTTGCGACTCATGCACAAGGACCCCAAGGTCCCTCTGCACCGTCGCCTGCCGCAGTTTTTCTCCACGTAAGTAATAATCCTTCCTTCCATTATTCCTACCAAAGTGGACCACCTCGCACTTGCCAACATTAAATTCCATTTGCCAGTTCCTGGCCCATTCGCCCAGCCTATCGAGATCCTTCTGCAGACTCTCCACACCCTCCGCGCAATTTGCCATTCCACCAATCTTGGTGTCTTCAGCAAGTACTGTCAAATTAATGGACAAATCTGAATGGCATCAAAACATAATTATGAAAGCCCCGCTATAGCAGGGAAGAGGGGCTGAACGGCCTCCCTCTGTGCTGTATCGTTTTACAATCTTTCTCCCCGATGCAAACACCAGGGACACGGGCTCAATTACCATTCGGGTGATCGTGTGGTTTTTACCCTTGGGGGAGAAATTATACCTGTCCCGCCCACCGCGGGAATTGGAGCAGGTGAGGGGGAAGACTACGGGAAGATTCGTTCGCCCCCCTCCAGGTGGGATTTCCCGGTTTTAGGGTGAGCGAGATCGGAAAATCCCTGCCTCCCCCATGTCCATGTGAATTTTCCCTCCAGGGGCTCCTGTTTGCTCCCGTACTCCAAAGATGTGTAGATTAGATTAATTAGCCGTCGTAAATATGTGGGGTTATGGGGTAAGGCTGGGTAGAGGGCATGGGTGAGACACTTTGCCAGAGTCGGTGCAGACCTGATGGGCCAAAGGGTCTCCTTCTGCACTGTGGGAATTGTATGATTCTATTACTAGGGTCAACTTTTAGTTTGGCTACCAAGTGGATAATTAATATACAGCAGTGGATATGCTGCTGATTGACAACTGGGTGACCAATCCACTATTAACCGTTTGACCCTGGATGGCTGGTAAGAAATTATAAAATGTCATGGAATCCCTACAGTGAAGCAGGAGGCCATTCAGCCCATTGAATCTGCCCCGATCACAATCCACCCAAGCCCTATCCCATATCCCCATATATTTACCCGAGCTATTCCCCCTGACACGAAGAGGCAATTTAGCCTGGTGATTCCACTAACCCACACATCACTGGACATCATAATCCACGAGCAATTGGAGGCATCTCTCTTCATTGGAGAGTGACAATTAGTTACATAGCATCAGGGGTTCTACCCTGCATCAAGCATGGGCCAGGCAAAGAAGCAGGGTTCAAGTGTACCTCAGCCAGAATGGGAATTACCCACGTCTGTGGTGTTACTCTGAAACACACGCTAACCATCTAAGCTGATCAGCCTCCTACATAGAAACGCAGAAGATGGAAGCAAGAGGAGGCCATCCGGTCCTTTGAGCCTGCTCCGCCATTCGTTACGATGCTGGTCACCCAACTCAATAGCCTAATCCTACAGAAACATAGAAGAAACATAGGTAGCGAAAATAATAGTTCACAGCCCAGGGTCTCAATGCAGCAACCAAGGTTCAGTTCACATTATGTGCTGGGATGACAGCAGTAGTAATCATCATGGGGTTTGTTTGCCGATCCATAGCCTTGTTGTCTTTCTGTCTGCTAATTTTCCCACTTCCTCAATTTCCAGACTTTTGACCCCAGCTGAGATAATGCTCGACAGGTACGTGATCCAGATGGGATCTTACTCAAGCACTTATCCTCCCCACCCCCCGCATGCACATTACTCAGTTAGATTTGTTTGGCATAAACTCAAAACCAAGATAAATGTGTACCGAATCCAAATTTCACTTGTATTGGATTAACCTGTTCGTGTTACACAAGTAACTGGAAAGAAAATTGATTAGAAAACCAATGTGTTATTTTAAGAAGAGAAATGGTTTTGTCTGAGGGAGAGAATTAATACAGTTGAATTCAGCCTTGTTTACTAATGTGCTGTATAATTGACTTACATTTAGAACAAAGCTGAATATCTTTGCCTGTGGCTAGGAAGGCTTAGAATATCACCATAATCTGACCCAGAGCGCAGTTGTCTGTCGATCGAACATTTAAGAGATGTAATTCTGGTCGGATATTTCCAATGTATAATGTCATGTTAGCGAATGAACATGAACATGATCGAGCCAGGAACCTCTGGGCGGCAGGGTGGCCCAGTGGTTAGCACCGCTGCCTCACAACGCCAGGGACCCGGGTTCAATTCCAGCTTTGGGTCTCTCCGCGTGGAGTTTGCACATTCCCCTTATGTCTGCATGGATTTCCTCTAGCTGTTCTGGTTTCCTCCCACAATCCGAAAGACATGCTGGTTAGGTGCATTGGCCACGCTAAATTGCCCCTTATTTTCCCAATGTTTGTAGGTTAGGGGAATTAGCGGGTAAATAATGAGGCTATGGGATAGGACCTGGGTAGGATGCTCTACAAGAGAATCGGTGCAAACTCAACGGGTCAAATGGCCTTCTTCTGCACTGTAGGGATTCTTTAATGAATATATCAACATTCGTTGTGTGTTTAGACCTGTCATCAGGATCTGATGGTCTTCAGAGACAAGATGATGAGTGAGAAAGTGGGCGGCACGGTAGCACAGTGGTTAGCACTGCTGCTTCACAGCTCCAGGGTCCTGGGTTCGATTCCTGGCTCAGGTCACTGCCTGTGTGGAGTTTGCACATTCTCCTTGTGTCTGCGTGGGTTTTCTCCGGGTGCTCCGGTTTCCTCCCACAGTCCAAAGATGTGCAGGTTAGGTTCATTGGCTATGCTAAAATTGCCCCTTAGTGTCCTGGGATGTGTAGGTTAGAGGGATTAGCAGGGATATGGGGATAGGGTCTGGGTGGGATTGTGTTCGGTGCAGACTCGATGGGCCGAAGGGCCTGTTTCTGCACTGTAGGGTTCTAAAAAAAAAGAGTGCAACCACTATACGCTGACACTTTACAATATAAAACATTGACATGAAGATAACCTAGTTTAATATGAGTTAAAATGCAAAAACAGACTGTGACTGCTGTCATATTTTGTTGGTATTTTGTATTGACAAGTGGAAATAAAAGATTTGATATTTTTACAAAGGCAGGGCTTCTAAGAAATGATTGAAAAGATCATTAATAATTTGCCATTTGTGCATCTTAACATATTTTTAAAGAGGTTTCTGATTAGAACAACATGCGTTTGTATAATGCATTGAGCGCAGAGAAACACTGCAAGGTGGTTCACAGGAGTGTGACCAAGCAACAAAGAGCTTCAGCAGTTGTCCAATTAATAATTGAATAGTAATTTGAGAGACACTCAAATTGCTATCAGGTTGTTACTGGAATGAATTGTGCAGCTGCCAGATTGGGAAGTGAAGTGATTGGGAACTGGTGGGTGGGATGTTTGGTTAACAGCCCCAAGAGGGTCACACACTCATCACACGCTGGCAACAGCCGTTAGACTGTTTCCGCCTTGCCTTGTAATCATGGAAATACAGGAGGTGTCAGATGATTAGAAGTAACAAGTTATTTTTGCGACCAGTGTAAAATTTATTGCAGACCCTCCCTAGCTAGGACCTACGTGTCTCCTATGAATCTTAAATGTTTCACACGAACAGCATTAAGGGTGGCACAGTGGTTAGCACTGCTGCCTCACAGTGCCAGGGACCCAGGTTCCATTCCGGCCTCGGGTGACTGTCTGTGTGGACTTTGCACGTTCTCCCCATGTCTGCAGGGGTTTCCTCCGGGTGCTCCAGTCATTCTTAAGTCCGGATGTTTTTTATGGAATTCAAATTCTACCACCTGCCGTGGTGGGATTCGAACCCGGGTCCCCAGAACATTAGCTGGCTTTCTTGATTAATAGCCCAGCGAAAATATCACTGGGCCATCGTCTCCCCCATTATTATTAACACCAAGTTAAAGTCCAGCAGGTTTTATCTGGTAGCATAGAGCATTGCCCCTTCATCGGGTGAGTGAAGAGTTCAGTTCACAAACGGGCAATGCGGGCAACTCCACATCATCATTATTAACTCAGACAAGGTGTCAGCCTGTATCAGCTGTCTCCTTCAGCTCCCTAAATGTGTCCTGTCATATAAAGGTCTGGCACATCAAAGGTTAATGTGGGCCACTCACAGGGTGATGTAAAATGGCACATGACCCAGGGGTCAGCGTGGGGCTGAGCAGAGATGTGTGAAGACCCAAACATGGAGATAGCTCTTACCCTCTTTACTGTCCATGTGTCAATAAATCAAGTCATTAAAAAGAATCTACTCCAGAATATGTATTGCTTTGAAAACATTTTTGAGCATTAGTCTTTGAAGAGGAAAAAGGGCGGCACGGTAGCACAGTGGTTAGCACTGCTGCTTCACAGCTCCAGGGTCCTGGGTTCGATTCCCGGCTCGGGTCACTGCCTGTGTGGAGTTTGCACATTCTCCTCGTGTCTGCGTGGGTTTTCTCCAGGTGCTCCGGTTTCCTCCCACAGTCCAAAGATGTGCGGGTTAGGTTCATTGGCTATGCTAAAATTGCCCCTTAGTGTCCTGGGATGTGTAGGTTAGAGGGATTAGCAGGTAAAATGTGTAGGGATATGGGGATAGGGTCTGGGTGGGATTGTGTTCGGTGCAGACTCGATGGGCCGAAGGGCCTGTTTCTGCACTGTAGGGTTCTATGTAAAAACAGCTTCCATCTCATGTACTCAGATCATTGTTAAATAACTGCCTGTTCCCTTCCTCCTTTGAGTCAGATGAGACGGGAGAATAGAAGAGTGATGTCTACATTTTCCAGTATAAAATCATTGAATCATACAGTGCAGAAGAGGCCCTTCGGCCCAGCAAGTCTGCACTGACACCTGACCTCCCACCATTTACTCGCACTTGAAAGTTACAATGTGCCAAGTGCTCACTCAGGTACTTGTTAAAGGATGTGAGACAACCCACCTCCACCACCCTCCCAGGCAGCGCTTTCCAGACCATAACCACCCTCTGGATAAAAAAGGGTTTTCCTTTCACCACCACCCCCCACCCCCCCAATCTTAACCTGCTACACCTGACCTTGAACCTATTTCCCCTCATGACTAACCCTTCAAAGAAAGCTGCTCTCAATCCACTCTGTCCAGGTTCCTCATAATCTTGAACACCTCTTCTCTGCTCCAACGAAAACAACCCAAGCCTAACCAACCTCTTAAGTGTTCCTGGAGAATCTCCTCTGCACCCCCTTCCATTGCAATCACGTCCTTGTAGCTGATCGTAGCAACCAATCACGTGGAAAAACACATCAATTGCAGTGAGATATTTTAAGCCACGGTGATCGCTCCATTCACGTTTTCCAAACATGTTGCAGTTTGGAGTCACAACCATTTATAAAAAATACTGAGCCACACCTCCAGACAAAGCTACATGAAATCACACAGTTTCTGCTGGATTTCTTCAACAGGGCACTAGATGTGCCATTTTTCATTATGTCCCCTTTGCCACATGCAGCAACGATCTCTGCAAATCACTTCTGTTGTTAAGTAGCTTCGAAGGGATAAGTTTCGTTCCAGCTCGTGTTCCTGTTGGCTTTCCCCTGGGAATACCCAGAACTGAGAGCATCCTAGTATTGAGCCCAAGGTGCTGATGCTTGAAGTTTTAAATTGATGAGACTTTTGCAGAGCAGAACAGCATGAGAAATTTGGGGCTCGAATCTATCTTTCATTTTCATAGAATCCTTACAGCGCAGAAGGAGGCCATTTGGCCCATCAAGCCTGCAGCGACCACAATCCCACCTGGGCCCTATCCCCGTGATCTCGTATATTTACCCTGCTAGTCCCACTGACACTAAAGGGCAATTTTTGCATGGCCAATCAACCCACACATCTTTGGAGTGTGGGAGGAAACCCACACAGACACGGGGAGAACGCGCAAAGTCCACACAGTGACCCAAAGCTGGATTTGAACCCAGGTCCCTGGCGCTGTGAAGCAGCAGTGTTAACCACTGTACTTGTTAATCTTTATCACACAGTGTTATGCGACTTTATCCAGCTTGTTAGTATCTATTCTGTACTGGGACGAGAGGGAATCTTTAAAGAATTAATCTGCGACCAATTGTCTTACTGCAGTGGGAGATATGATAGAAAGGAAGCTTAGAAACTTCTCAGTATTGGCCCATCTCACTGAACTGAATCACTTCCTGCTTCCTACAGGCACAAAACATCCTCAGCCAACTGATAGTTCGAGTGTCTTGGGATTAAGTCATGATTAGGCAGCAGTGATATCATCTGCTTCCTCTTCCCAGAAACCGGAGAGATAAATAATCTGAAGATGATGATGAGAATTAACTATGTGGATGAACTAAGTACAGTTCTATAACTTGATTATGTTCCAGTTCAGCATTATGTATTGTTTATTTCATTAGCCATCAAATTTAGAGGTGGTGACGGTGGCCTAGTGGTATTATCACCAGGCTATTAATCCAGAAACTCAGCTGATGTTCTGGGGACCCGGGTTCGAATCCCGCCACGGCAGATGGTGCAATTTGAATTCAATAAAAATATCTGGAATTAAGAATCTACTGATGACCATGAAACCATTGTCGGAAAAACCCATCTGGTTTCCTTAAGGAAGGAAATCTGGCCATCTGGCCTATATGTGACTCCAGAGCCACAGCAATGTGGTTGATTCTCAACTGCTCTTGGAGAACTGGGGATGGGTAATAAATGCTGGCCCAGGTAGCGATACCAATGTCCCACAAATGAATAAAAAGAAATTGTGTGTGTGTGTGTGTGTGTGTGGGGGGGGGGGGGGGTATACAATCAGCTTAGTTGGTTAGACTGCTAGAATATGGTTCAGAATAATACCAATAGCACAGGGTTCAATCACCAACACTCCGAGCCTATCACTGACTCAGCTGGCATAGGAGGACAGAAACAATGAATAGGTTTATTTCAAATTTAATTATCTACCACGATGAGGTTTGAACATGGAACTCCAACACATTGCCTCTGACAGAGCCCAATGAGAGTGAATACAACCAACAGAACAAAGCTGATGATGACAGAGATTTGCAGGACTGAAGGGAAACAGTGTCTGAGGAACCAATGGAACCAAACAAGAACTGACCAAAGGAGTAACCATGAACCACCAGTACCAGACCCTGCCCCATAGCGAAAATCACAACTGAAACCATGGTGGCAACCCTTCAGTTAATCAAGGCCCTTCGGCCCATCAAGTCAGCACTGAACACAATCCCACCCAGGCCCTACTGCTAGACAAGAGAAAGAGAGAGGCACCGTAACTGTCTGAGAAGGGCTGCTCACACACATCACTCTTTATCTACCATTATAATAAGAAGTCTCACAACACCAGGTTAAAGTCCAACTGGTTTATTTGGAATCAAATTGGCTCAGCTGATGAAGGAGCAGCGCTCCGAAAGCTTGTGATTCCAAACAAACCTGTTGGGATTTAACCGGATGTTGTAAGACTTCTTTCTGTGTCCACTCCAGTCCAACACCGGCATTGACACCTTATGGAATTATAATGGAATCCATGGTCGTGTTTTCCCTTTAGTATGAGGTAATTCATGCAAATTGCGTTTCCAACAGGTCAGCCTGGCCAATGATGTACTCACCTGCACAAAGTCTCTTCATCTCCTCACTCCTATCTTCACTATTTTTCTCCACTTCCCATTTTAAGGACAATTATTTATGACACTGAGAAAGTAAGTTAACATCTATGAACTCTAATTTCAAAACGTGCTTTATAATGGAAGAAGTATACATCCCATTTCATAGGAACAGCCAAAGGAAGACCTGTTCCATCCAGAAACTACGTATAATTATTGTATTGCAGATTCGTGGAATTCTTACTCGTGCAAAAGGAGGCCATTCAGCCCTCGCACTGGCTCTCTAAATGAGCAATTCACTCACTGCCAATCTTCCCAGCTTCTCCCTGTAGCCCTCCACGTTCTGCCTTTTCAATCAGCATAGAACCCTACATAGAACCCTACAGTGCAGAAACAGGCCCTTCGGCCCATCGAGTCTGCACCGAACACAATCCCACCCAGACCCTATCCCCATATCCCTACACATTTTACCTGCTAATCCCTCTAACCTACACATCCCAGGACACTAAGGGGCAATTTTAGCATAGCCAATGAACCTAACCCGCACATCTTTGGACTGTGGGAGGAAACCGGAGCACCCGGAGAAAACCCACGCAGACACGAGGAGAATGTGCAAACTCCACACAGGCAGTGACCCGAGCCGGAATTCGAACCCAGGACCCTGGAGCTGTGAAGCAGCAGTGCTAACCACTGTGCTACCGTGCCGCCCACAATCAAATTCCCTTCTCAATGCTTCAATTGGACCTCCCTCCGCCACACTCTTCACACTGCCAAGAACTGCTGGCCAATCAGACGGCTAGCAACTCTTCAGTCTCAGCAGTGCCACCCAGGGGTAATGGCCACTGCTGGTATTGCAGCAGTCCCCAGTGTCGTAGCCTATTGAGGAGGGCTGAAGTGCAGGCGAGTGGCCGTCATGGTCAATCAGTCACGTCCGGGAAAGGGTGTGGGTCGGGGCCGTGCCCTCAATCCTGATGGTGGTGGGGGGAGCTTCATCCAGCATTTTGTTAACCATTGAGTGTCTGATCAGAAGCCCCCCTCCCCCCCCCTATATGCCTCCCCCATTCCCTCTCGGGGCTTGCATGGAGGTCACCAACCATGGAGACTGGCTGTCTTCCCACATGGCAAGGTGCCCAGCCTTGAGCATTGGCAAACAGCAGGGGGAAGTGGCCCTCAAGTTTATTATTTATCTATTTTGTCTTCAGCTCTGAGGTCAGCATCTCCAAGACCCGACGAACCTCAGGCCTCCCGCACATGCTCCAAATGGGAAAGAGCGCGGTTTAGATCCTTTACGTTGGTCAGGCCCTTGTACATTGACCAACGGGACTCGGAGTTTGAGTCAAAGGTCCCCACATGCCTGCACAGAAAGTGAAGACTCAGGGTGCAGAAACCCTGGGAGAAGTGAGTGAGTAAGAAGTCTCACAACACCAGCTTAAAGTCCGACCAGTTTATTTGATAGTAAACCCACAAGCTTTCAGGATTTGCCCCTTCGTCAGGTGAGTGTAGAGTTCTGGTCTCAAACAGAGCAAATAAACTGGTTGGACTTTAACCTAGTGTTGTGAGACTTCTTACTGCGTCCAACGCTGGCATCTCCACATCAGAAGTGAGCGAGACAGAGGTAATAAAAATGGTATCTAATGTTGTGACAACCATAATATTGAAACCATGTCAATAACTTGTATCTATCATTATGTTTAGCTGATGCCTAGATATGAGATTATGCATTATGCTGAGATTTCTGTCCGACATTTCAACCTTCTCCTCTTTCTGTTTTAATGATGTTTTTCTTGCTGAGGTAATAGCACTCAAAACATTAATGAGAAAAATACTGCAGATGTTGGAAATCTGAAATAAGGAGGGAAAAAAAACTGCAATCATCAGGCAACGTCTGTGGAGAGAAACATTCAACATTCATGTTGATAGTTTCAGGATATTAAATCTTGTACGAGCTGGATAAATCATTTGTGAATGGTATTTTTATGGAAATTAGGTTCCTTTTATCCAGTTGACATTTATAATGTACAGTTCACATTCTCCAAGATAGTGGCACAGGTTTTGTGTTAGCTGGAGCTGAATAAGAACATAAGAACATAAGAAATAGGAGCAGGAGTAGGCCATCTGGCCCTTCGAGCCCGCCATTCAATAAGATCATGGCTGATCTGTCGTGGCTCAGCTCCACCTTCCCGCCCTCTCCCCATAACCCTTAATCCCCTCTCTTATCAAAAACCCATCAACCCGTTTCTTAAAAATATTTAGCGAGGCAGCCTCCACCACTTCAACGGGCAGAGAATTCCAGAGATTCACCACCCTTTGAGTGAAGAAGTTCACTCTATCAGTACTCCGCATTAATATGGTGGAAATCAGATTATTGGCATCCACACTTTTTTTTTTATTCATTCATGGGATACGGGAGTCACTCACTGGCCAGCATTTAGTGCCCATCCCGAGTTTGTCCTCGAGAAAGTGGTGGTGAGCTGCCTTCTTGAATCGCGGTAAGTCCAGGTTTAAGTCCAACCAGTTTATTTGACAGTAAACCCACAAGCTTTCGGAAACATTGTTCCTTCGTCAGGTGTGTGGAACCGTTTCCGAAAGCTTGTGGGATTACTGTCAAATAAACCTGTTGGACTTTAACCTGGTGTTGTGAGACTTCTGACTGTGTTTACCCCAGTCCAACGCCGGCATCTCTACTTCTTGAATCGCTGCAGTCCGTGTGGTGTACATACACCCACAGTGCACAGTAAAACGTGGAAACTCACTTTTTCCAATTCTCTCTGGGTTTTTCCATCCGTGTCAACGTTCTCTCTGATGGTGAATGGGGGCTGAAAATCGGCCCAAAAAAGTATTTTGCTGGAGGGCAGTGCATCGGGGGGGTGGGGGGCCTCAGAATTTGTTTTATAGCACAGAGGTGCGATGTGACATAGAAATATTTGGGAACTACTGTGTACATGGCTATCAGTTTTACTACATAAGGAATACATTTTCAGAAGTTGAGAGTATGAGTTGCTTTCTAAGTAATGTTTAGTCAGTGTTGCTTTTAGTTGGCTTGTTAAAGTCTTAAAAGGTGAAATCTTGCTGCGAAATTCCGATAACTGGGAATTGAAATCTTTTATTTACAGTTATTGGTCTGTACGGGGATGAGAACAATAGGCAAAGTTGACAAGCATTCCCTCTTGGATTGCTTATCCTCTTGGCATCTCTGTAGCCGTCATTAACGTTAATCATCCCACTCTCTTCCACGACACTCCTCTATTGTTCTACAGTGCTTTGTGTAAGAAATGGGCAGTTCATTTTTACCTTGAATGATAGCTTGGGGAAAACAACTTCTGCTTCATGCATCATGAAGGATAGCAGGGTACGTAATTTACTGGCTGCTGTTGGTCAATATATTCTTCCTTTTCCTATTCCTACTTGGCTCATAGAATGGCTTTTCACTGGTTTCTGGATCCCCTTCATTCTCTCCCCGCATTGCACGCTGTCCCTCAGTGACATTATTTACAAACAGGAGGTTTGCTGAGCTTTAGATCTCACTTTCAACTTTATCCTTTGTCGGGAATGTTCAGGAGGATCGGGAAATCAAAGAGTAATCGCGTAAATATAAGCAATTATCCATGCCTAAGACACACGTTGTATGGAGCTTGAGTGAGTGGCCTGGGAAGCGGGGTGGAATAAAACCGAATGGGAAGGCAAGGGTTGCTTTCTTCCGCTTTACAAAGGGTAGGGTTGGTGGTGGAAGGCCCAGTCATCCTCAGGCTCCTAAATGGCCAATTAACACACACTTGCAGGCGATACGGTGGCACAGCGGTTAGCACTGCTGCTTCACAGTGCCAGGGATCTGGATTCAATTCCTCGCTTGGATCACTGTCTATACAGAGTCTGCACATTCTCCCCGTGTCTGTATGGGGTTCGTCCAGGTGCTCAAGTCTCCTCCCACAGTTTGAAAGACGCGCTATTTAGGGGCATTGGCCATGTAAAATTCTCCCTCAGGCACCAGAGTGTGGCGACTAGAGGATTTTCACAGTAACTTGGAGTACTGTGTGCAGTTTTGGGCACCGCACCTGCGCAAGGATATTTTGGCCCTGGAGGGAGTGCAGAGGAGGTTTACTCGGCTGATACCGGAGTTGAGGGGATTGAGCTATGAGGAGAGGCTGAATAAACTAGGCTTGTACTCGTTAGAGTTTAGAAGAATGAGGGGAGATCTCATTGAGATGTATAAGATGATGAATGGGATGGATAGGATAGAGGTGGAGAGACTCTTCCCGCTCAAAAAAGACAGTAGGACTAGGGGGCACAGCCTCAAGATAAAGGGGGGGCGGTTTAGAACAGAGTTGAGGAGGAACTTCTTCACTCAAAGGGTGGTGAATCTCTGGAATTCTCTGCCCGTTGAAGTGGTGGAGGCTGCCTCGCTAAATATTTTTAAGAAACGGGTTGATGGGTTTTTGATAAGAGAAGGGATTAAGGGTTATGGGGAGAGGGCGGGAAGGTGGAGCTGAGTCACGACAGATCAGCCATGATCTTATTGAATGGCGGGGCAGGCTCGAAGGGCCAGATGGCCTACTCCTGCTCCTATTTCTTATGTTCTTATGTTCTTATGTTCTTAATGTCAGCTTCCTTGTGACACGAATAAATAAATAAATCAATGTAACAATAATAAACCAAATCAAATCAAATGAAGAACACACCTTATTTGGAAAAGGCCGAGTAAAATGCTGTATCCGAAAGTTGCTGTTGACTCGATGGGTCGAATGGCTTTCTTCCGTAATATAGGGATTCTGTGAAGTAGTTGCTTTAAGAGCAGATCACATGATTTGATGGCGCTGTCATTAGGGTGTTGCACTGGCTCCCATAATAATTTCAGTTTGTAGCCTGTACAAGCAAAAACTCCTGGAATAAATCTGTTGTTAGTTTGAACCTATCTTGGCAAACCACATCTTTTTCCTTTTTGTTTAAAGCCCACAACCACAAACATAGTTAGGACATTGCAGAAGGCTGGATAAGGGCAGAGAGAAAGAAGAATAAAAGGTCGTGTTGTTAGGTTTAGATGGGGAGGAGAGGAGGAGTTTCACATGGGGCACGAACACCGGTATAGACCAGTGAGGTAGAATGGACTGAAACTGTACAGTTCACTCTATCTGATTCTACGCAAGATGAGAAAGCTTTTGTCATTATTCAACTATGATACCCAATGGCAGACTGAGACCTTCTTAATTACCAGGAGTAATAGTTTATGAGAAAGGATTCGCAAGTCCTCAGTCCACCAGATGTGTGTGTAAAACAGACTGAAAACTGTATGTAAAACTGCCAATGTATTAAGCCTCGCATCTATGAAGACAAATCATAGATTTTTAAATCATGGATTTGTCTACCCAGGGACCAGGATTCAATTCCCAGCTTGGGTCACTGTCTAACCGGAGTCAGCACATTCTCCCCGTGTCTGTACGGACTTCCTCCAGGTGCTCCAGTCTCCTCCCACAGTCTGAAAGATGTGCTGGTTAGGTGCATTGGCCATGCTAAATTCTCACTCAGTGTACCCGAACAGGCGCCAGAGTGTGGCGAGTCAGGGATTTTCCCAGTAACTTCATTGCAGTGTTCGTAACGGAAGAATTCGTATTAAAAACAATTGGGGTTGAGAGCTCCCCATCAGCTACGGGCGGAAGTAATGACACACAAATTCTTTGAGTGCGACAAGGCGCTTCATTCACCCGAGGACAAAGACTGGTATTTTTGTGGTCTCGTTTGTCACTGAGGGAAAACGTCCACCTGCACTCAGCAAAGCTTTGTTTGCTCTTGTCCTGGTCAGCTTTCAAAAACGCCTGACTAATGGCGTTAGGACAAGGTTTCTGCTGGAACAAAAGCAACGTGAGGGAGGAGGGCATGGCGTTAACACTCCACCTTCACCTCAAACTCCAAAATACATCACGGGCAATGAAAAGAGCACTTTGAAGAGGTGAGACCCCTGGGCGCCAACATTTCGTCAATGACAAAGTGCGACCCGGCTGAAGGAAGTAACAAAGAGACAGCCACAAAGACCGAAATTACAATTTGTTTGAGTTTTCTGTTCACTCCCACCTCAATAGGTACTGAGAGGATTTACTCATTGTCAGGACAAAAACAACCTTTCATGTTTCTTATCGTCGTGACCAGTTAGCCTGCGTGCAAAGTGGTTTAATTTGTTCAAGGAGAAGGCAGAACAAAACAGTGTCAAAGAACCGGCAGGGTCTGTTGTTTAACTGAGAGTCCAGCCAGGTACAGGTGGATAGGGGAAAACCAAACAACATCTAAATACAAACGGCTGTGGTTGAACACATTTGAAAGAGATAGTCGCGTTTCAATACATAAATATAATGGGAATTTTATGAATGGGAAGCTTAAAGTTAACGTGGAGACACAATACTATGTGAGGTAGCGACGTAAAATATCGAGAGCTCGAAATGTGAGCCACTTTCATGATTTACTTGTCTCGTGTTTGATGGCAGGAGAAAATTACAGTATTAAGTGAAGTAAGTCGATAATAAATGCATTGAAGACAGAGACAAGATGAATAAATGCGTGCATATTTCTATATAGGATATTAACAGTCAAAATGTCAAATTTATTGGCACAGTCTCTTTCTGTAACTGAATCATATAATCCCTGCAGTGCAGAAGGAGAGTCATGATGTGGGGATGCTGGCATTGGACTGGGGTAAACACAGTAAGAAGTCTCACAACACCAGATTAAAGTCCAACAGGTTTATTTGGTAGCAAACGCCACGTGGGTTTGTGATCTGTAGTCCTTTCGGTATCTTGTCTGCTTTCTTGCATCTTTGTAAAAACTTGATGTCTGTGTCGATCTTCTTGGAGATCCTCTCTCTCCACATCATGACTGGCATCGACACCGCAAACTGCCAGCTCCAAGTGGGGATTGATGTAAAGTTTACTTTACATCAATTTATATTTGAAGTACTTTTGAGTCTTAGTTTTTTTGGACTCCAGTTCAGATCTCAATGTCTGACCACGATGATCGATGAGGCACTTTCGACACAGAGTGGGAGACCCCGAGTCAACATGACAGGAGTAGGATGGGGAGTTCTGATCACAAACAGGGCTTATAAAGACACACAATCATTTCACAGAGTCTTTATGTGAGTCTTTACAGCTAATCAAGTCTTAAAAGTGCAGTCAATGTGAGTGGAGCTAGCATTAAGCATGGGTTAAAGAGATGCTTAATGCTATCCCCACTCACATTCTCTGCACCTTGAAATTTGATTAGCTGTGAAGACTTGCACTCTAATCATTATTCTATAAAATGAATGTGTGTCTATATATGCCCTGTTTGTGATCAGAAGTCTCCACTCATCTAACGAAGGGGCAGAGCCCAGAAAGCTAGTGGCATTTGCGACCAAATAAACCTGTTGGGCTTTAACCTGAGTGTTGTGAGCCTTCTTACTGTGTTTACCCCAGTCCAACGCCCGCATCTCCACATCATATTGCATATCCAGGAGCAGCAGTTAAAACCAACTGGAATGAAATTAGACTAACCATCCGACTGGCGAGCTCTTTGAAAGTTATCTGAGGAGCTCCCATTCAAATGTGAAGGACCATTAGCATGTACAATAAGGCAGCTTCAGTAGTGCATGAAAGGCACTGAGGGGAAGGCAGGAAGTAGAGAAACAAGAGAATGGGTGAACAAGTGAAAATGCAATGGGTATAATTCAGTTTGACTCACTGACTAACCATCTCACTTATTTGCTCACAAGATATTGAGGAGATGCACACTTGTTTTCAAGTGTCGACTCAATATTCTCGCCTTCTTTTTTATAAAGTCGGTGCCCAGTGCGAAGTGAAGAGTGGCATGGGTGACCCGGTTTCCCCGGCAACCGCGCGAACAATGCTCAACAAAGGCTGCAGTCAATGAGATGCTGTGTAAGCGGTGGATGGACATAGATGTTCGTACAGCTGTGACCTGATGCACAGCAGCAGTAGGATGACCCTGGGTAGGGGTCACCCAGCGAAACCAGAGAGCGTCTCTCCAAACACAGCTGTGCCAGACACTGCTGGGGGGCGGGATACAGGCCGATGCGGGGTGGTTTTAAGGGCAGTGATTTGAATTAAATCACTATTTCATTACACAGTGAACACACAAGAGCACTTGCTTGTCGTGAGAGAAAAGCTGAGACAGTAAAATACTGAGAATTCAAAATATGAGCCATTTTCGACATTTCCTTGTCTTGTGTTTGACAGAAGGAGAAAATTACTTCGCAGTATTAAGTTAAGTCAAAAAAATAGTCCATGATAAATGCACTGAAGACAAAAACTAGCTAACTAAATGTGTGCGTACATAAACCTCAAAATCAATCTTTTTCATATTGGTAATTTAATTCCGAAAGACTACACTTGTGATGATAGAGATCTGACGAAAACAAGTAATTTTTGACTCTTCTGTTGGAAAAGTTGATATTTAAATAATTCCAACTTTGAAAGTTGAAGAAAACTTCCATCAGGAATACAAGTGTTGTGGTTCATGTGGTCTGGGGCTACTTTATGTGTTGAAGCTCTCGATTTAGACCTCTAGGGATCTGTCTCTATGCTAAGCAAGATATTAAGAATCTTAGAATCCCTCCAGTGCAGAAGGAAGCCATTCAGCCCAGAGAAACATACATTGATAATAATTTCTTCAATATTCACTTTTTTTCTATTCATTCAAGGTATATGGGCATTGCTGGACATTTATTACCCATCCCTAATTTTCCTAGAACTGAATACCTCACTCAGCCATTTCAGAGGGCATTTAAGAGTCAGCTACATTGGGTCTGGAGTCACATGTAGGCCAACAGGGGTAAGGACAGCAGATTTCCCTCCCTAAAGGGCATTAATCCATCACGCAAACCAACCTCCCATTCATTGACCCTGTCTACACTCCCTGCTGCCTCGGCAAAGTAGCCAGCACAATCAAAGACCCCGGATATTCTCTCTTCCATCCTTTTCTGTTGGGAAAAATATATTAAGGTCACATACCAACTGACTCAAGAACAGCTTCTTCCCTGGTGCTGTCAGACTTTTGACTGGACCTTCCTCACACTAAGTTGATCTTTCTCTACACCCTAGCTATGGCTGTAACACTTCATTCTGCACTCTCTTGTTTCCTTCTCTATAAACAGGATGTTTTGTCTGTATAGCACACAAGAAACAATACTTTTCACTGTGTGTTAATACATGTGACAATAATAATCAGATCAAATAAAATCAAATAATGAATGACAATCATAGAATCCTACAGTGCAGAAGGAGACCATTTGGCCCACTGAGCCTGGACTGACAACAATCCCACCCAGGCCCTATCCCCATAACCCCATGCATTTACCCTAGCTAGTCCCCCTGACACCAAAGGGCAATTTAGCCTGGCCAATCGATCTAACCTGCACATCTTTGGACTGTGGGAGGAAACCGGAGCACCCAGAGGAAACCCACGCAGACACGGGGAGAACTTGCAAACTCCACACAGACAGTGACTCAAGATCAGAATTGAACCTGAGTCCTGAGCACTGTGAGACAGTGTCACTGTGCCAGCCTAAGTATTGAATGCTCTGGCTGAATACGATATTAAGTTTACTTTGAGCAACAACTACTCATATCTTTGCACCAGCCTTGATATAACTAGGATAATAACAGTTACATAGTCTGATTGGTTTCCTGTATGCCTGACTCATAACTTACACGTGGAGTCTTACTGATACAGAGTCATAGATAGCCGTGAGCATCTGGACTGAGATTGTTAAGTTCAGTGCTCGCATATGGTGGAGGAATGATACAGAGGCATGACTAATACCTTCAGCAAGCTGATTCTACCTAGAGCTCAGGAGAGATAAGCATCACCTGTGTTTAACATTGCAATTGGCTTAACACTGTCACTGGCAAAGGACGCAATTGCTGAATTATTGACAGGGACCACAGGCTAAAGTGAACATCTAACATGGAGACTGTACCTTTAATCCTCCAGTCTTACACATGGGATTTAATAGCAATGTCACTTGACAGCTTCTTAAAGGTACCTGCCCCTGCCTGCATTGGCTATAATACAATATCACAGCAATAAGACACAGGAGCTGGTGAAGGTTAAGCTTGCTCCACCATTCCATACTAATCTTGGACTTCAACTCTCCATCCCAACCTTAAATGTATTCACTGAGGAGGCATCTTCACCCTGGGATAAAAAATTCCAAAGATTCCTAAACCTTTGAGTGAAGAAATGTATGACCCCAACTCCATGAGCCCTCTTCTTGCCTACAAACCTTTTATGGGACACCTAATAGAATGCCTTTCAGAAATCCAAGTATATTACATAAACCAGTTCTCCTTTATTGACACGTTACATCCTCAAAAACTCAAATTTGTCCAACAAATGCTAATCTATGAATGTTTACAGTGTTAGGGTGGTACGGTGGGTTAGCACTGCTGCCTCATAGTGCCAGGGACCCAATTTTGATTCTGACCTTGGGTCACCATCTGTATTTGAGTTTGTACATTCTCCCCATGTCTGCGTGGGTTCCTCCAGGTGCTCCGATTTCCTCCCACAGTCCTAAAGACTGATGAGGTGCATTGTCCATGCTAAGTTCTCCCCCTCAGTGTACCCGATCAGGTGCTGGAGTATGGTGACTAAGTGATTTTCATTGCAGTGTTAATGTAAGCTTACTTGTGACACAAATAAATAAACTTAACTTCAACTGTGCGGAAACTTCCAACAGTTTTTTTTTTGGGATGAGGCAGTGGGAGGCAGTATTTCCTCTGCTGATAAACATGGAAAGATTTCATGAAGAAATCATTTTGTTCTGTTACCGAAACCAATTTGGAAACATCAGGATGAGGGCTAACAAGTAACAGTTTATTGAGGTTCCCACCCACCCAAAGTCAGAGGTGAGCCTGGCCCCGACTTTGGTGGATTGATCGCAAAGGCATTTAACCTTGAGGAGGTGTTCATTGGTTTCAGTAGAAGATCACCAACAATCTGCCCTGGTCCCCCCATGCCGACACTATAGTTAAGAAAACCCACCAACGCCTCTAACTTTCTCAGAAGACTAAGGAAATTCGGCATGTCAGCTACAACTCTCAACAGCTTTTACAGATGCACCATAGAAAGCATTCCTTCGGGTTGTATCACAGCTTGGTATGGGCTCCTACTCTGCCCAAGGCCGCAAGGAACTACAAAAGGTCGTGAACGAAGTCCAATCCATCAGGCAAACCAAATTCTCCTCTGTTCAAGACTATCCCTAAAGCTGAGGAGTCAGAGCGAAAGCCAAAGTGGGGGAAGGATATTGCTGGGCCAGGCGAGGCAATCTCCAGCGAGGGAGTTGACGGGGGTGGGGGGGGAGGGGGGGGGAGGAAGACAGGGGAACTGAGGTGGGGTTCAGAGAGACAGTTAGGGATGCAGCCTTTCCCAGGAGCAACCTGCATAATGGGAGGTGCTGTGTTGGATCCTTCCCACCACCAGGCAAATCCCAGTGCCATTGGGATGTGGCCTATACTGGGCCATGCATTGGTGACTTAAGCGCCTCAATCCCCCCATGGGGCAGGTAGGACTTCAACCTTCCCTGCCACTGATATGACCACATTTTATACCCACCCCCAACACTTGAAAACCAGCCAACCTGGAGGCCATAAAATTCAACCCCAGGTATCAACCATGCCATGATTCCTGCTCTCAACCCTGTTGGGTTTGGAATAAAAGACAGTCGCTACATCACAAATAACCTTGTCTATAGAAAATGCTCTTCAAAACTTCAGGATGTTCCATCGCGTATTACAGCCAGCGAGGTATATTTGAGGTGTCTTATCCCTCAGGACTGAGGGTGACTTGCTCTCACTCTGGTGCATTGGGACCCAAGATGGCTGAATTCTCTCCACGTGCTCGGTGCCTTCCTGAATAAAACTTCTCCATTTTGGTCACTCACAAGCCAAGGGCACCCATGAGTCATAGGGGTTTACAGCACGCAAACAGGCCTTTTGGCCCAACTTGTCCAGTGACTCCCTACACACTCCCCAAGTGCCTTGAAAAAGCAGCCAGTATAATTCAGGACCCCAAACACTCTGGCCATACTCTCTTCCACCTTCTTCCATCAGGAAATAGATACAAGTTTATCTGATAGAAGTTTATAAAACGTTGAGAGGAATAGATAGGGTGGACTCTCAGAGGCTATTTCCCCGGGTTGAAATGGTCGCTACGAGAGGACACAGATTTAAGGTGCGGGGAGGGAAGTACAGAGGTGATGTTAGGGGTAAGTTTTTCACTCAGAGGGTGGTGAGTGAATGGAATCGGCTGCCGTCATCGGTGGTGGAGGCGAACTCGCTGGGGTCTTTTAAAAGACTTCTGGATGAGTATATGGGGTTTAATGGGATTGGGGGTTATAGATAGGTCTATAGATTGGTGGGGTTGATGTGATCGGCGCAACTTGAGGGCCGAAGGGCCTGTTTGTGCTGTAATGTTCTATGTTCTAAAAGGCTGAGGATACGTAAAGTTTATTTATTAGTCACAAGTAGGCCTACATACCAACCAACTCAAGAATAGTTTCTTCCCTGCTGCCATCAGACTTTTGCATGGACCTACTTTGCCCTAAGTTGATCTTTCTCTTCAGACTCTCTGACCACTAAGCTAGTCCCAATTACCCACATTT
Source organism: Prionace glauca (assembly GCA_037974335.1). Lineage (NCBI taxonomy): Eukaryota > Metazoa > Chordata > Chondrichthyes > Carcharhiniformes > Carcharhinidae > Prionace > Prionace glauca. The sequence goes on along the minus strand of CM075738.1, from coordinate 8,642,957 downwards.
GGCCCATATCCCTCTATATTCATCCATGTAACTGTCTAAACGCTTTTTAAAAGGCAGAATTGTACCCACCTCTACTACTACCACCTCTGGCAGCTTGTTCTAGATACGCACCATCCTTTTTAAGAAAAAAACTGCCTCCCTGGACACTTTTATATCTCTCCCCTCTCACCTTAAACTAATGCCCTCGAGTCTTAGAACCCCATACATTTGGGAAAAGATACAGCTGATCTCATGAGTCGATGAGGATGGTTTGATTTCTTTGGGGATGCTTTGAGGAGATACCAAAAGCGTTCCCGTTGTCCTCCTTGGAGTCTCCTACCATGACCGAGCTCCAATAAGAGTCAGGTGACTTAGAGTCGTAGGATAGTACAGAAGGAGACCATTTGGCCCATCAAACCTGCCCCTACAACAACCCAACCCTTTCCCCATAACCCCGCGTATTTACCCGACTAGCCTCTCTGATACTAAGGGGAATGACATGGCACATGGCCAATCATCCACCTTTCCACCAGAGAAGCAACGTTTCTGGTTGCACTACAGCTTGGTACAGCTCCTGCTCTGTCCCAGACCACAAGAAACTACAAAGGGTCATGAACGAAGCCCAGTCTGTTGCATAAACCAACCTCCCATCCATTGGCTCTGTCTACACTTCCACTGCCTTGAAAAAGTAGCCAGCATAGTCAAGGACCCCAGGCACTCCAGACATACTCTCGTCCATCAGAAAAAAGATACAAAAGTTTGACGGTACATAAAGTTTATTTATTAATCACAAGTAGGCCTACAACCAACTCAAGAATTGTTTCTTCCCAAACTTCTGAATGCCCCAAGTGGATCTTTCTCTACACCCTAGCTATGACTGTAACATTACATTCTGCAGTCTCTCCTGTCCTTCTCTGTGAACAGTATGAGCGCAAGAAACAATACGTTTCACTGCATACCAATACATGTGACAATAATAAATCAAATCAAATTTAGCACGGCCAATCCACCTAACCAGCACATCTTTGGAGTGTGGGAGGAAATCGGAGCACCCGGAGGAAACCTACGCAGACACGGGGAGAATGTGCAAACTCCACACAGGCATAAGAACGGGAAGGCCAGTCTAACGGAGCTGGTTTTGGGGCAGTTAGCACCTTGATGCAGGGCAGCTTGGCTCAGGAGAGAGTGTTACTGTGCAACCATTTCTCTTGTCATTGGATTTGGAGGATTTTGTGAATCATAGAATTTAATCATAGAAACCAACAGTGCAGAAAGAGGCCCTTCAGCCCATCGAGTCTGCACCGAACACAAGCCTACCCAGGCCCTACCCTATATCCCTCCATATTTTACCCACTAAACTGTCTAACCGACACATCCTGGACACTAAGGGGCAATTTCTTAGCATGGCCAATCAACCTAATCAACCGCACATCTTTGGACTGTGAAGGCAACACTGGCTGCACTTTTCCAATACTGTGAGATGGCTCCTATAGATTGCCCAGGTCTCAAGACTCTGGAGCATGTCAGCGGGCAGCGATCACTGCTACCTGGCCATCCTATGACCTTTAGCCCTGATTTGTAGCGTCGTCAGTATATCGAAATGTGGAAACTGTTGTAGTCAAATTTTGCACAGCAAGATCCCACAATCAGCAGTGTCATGAATTCCCAGATCGCTTATCTTACTGATTGAAGATTGGATGCCACAGAGACCTCCTCGGCTCCTTGTTCAATGGTGCCATTGGATCCCGAACATCCATGTGAGAGGTGGGCAGGGGGGAAGGGTATGTGGGGAGAGGAGGCTCGGTTTAATGTCTCAATCAAAAGATGGCACTTTTGACAAAAAAGTAAAGGAAAGTGAGCAGTGCTGTCACTGGAATATTGTGCACCGGTCGTTTCCCACTGAGTGCTGGCCCAGGGTGCGATCAATTGTTCAGTGATCGCAGAGACCATGTTCGAAAATTATTTCCTGGCTCTGTCCACTACGGAATTATTCCAATTCCAATTCACTTCCTGCCCCACTCTTCCCACACCAAGTGGTGCACCAAGGCAGACTTTTGTCTATTTCCATAGCTAGTTATTCCCAAAACAGGTCGCTACACTGTCGCCAGGGGCTTATAGCTTGAAGGGCGCCACTCCGTGTCAAAGCGTGGTTGACCAGGAGTGTCTCCCACTCTTATCACCAACCATTAGAAGGGTTTTACAGGTTGACACTTGAAATATTTAACCACGTTATGAATAAATACACCTTCTTTGGCCATCAAATCCTGGCATCGGACTCAAATCTGGTTCAGAAGCAGGGTCAACATCTTTTCCCAACAGGAAAGGAATCTAAAACTAAACATTGTAGGCTTGGGGTTCAGTTTTAGCCTCAGGGATATAGAGTCTTTTAATAATGAATTTTTTATCCACAGGCATTTAAGTCCAGCAAGGGGCATGCGTGCGGCAGGTTGTGGTGGGCTGCTCTTGGATGTTGCTTCGGGAGTTGCCTACTGCTTCATGTCGTTGGTGTGCGTAAACTGGACCATCTCGAGGGCAACATGACAGCACAGAGGCTATCTCTGTTGCTGTGCAGACACATGGATTTGGGCCTGTGTCCGTGGGAGTTTGCGCGTTCTCCCCATGTTTGCGTGGGTTTCCTCCGGGTGCTCCGGTTTCCTCCCACATCCCAAAAATGTGCTTTTAGGCTGATTGATTGGGTAACAAATTGTCCCTATATTGGACCTCCCTGATCCTCACACATTAGGCACAGACTAAAATCATGAATAGGTCACTGACCATGGGACGGCGGCGCGGGCTCGTTGGGCCGAAGGGCCTGTTTCCCGTGCTGTGTTGTTCTTTGTTCTTTGTTCTTAAAACTAGAAGGCAAATGTTTAAGCTGCAAGAGGAGAGATACAAAACAGCCAGAAGGCCAATTTTTTCATACAGAGTGTGGTGAGTGTCTGGAACAAGCTGTAAGAGGTAGTAATAGAGGCAGGTACAATTTTGTCTTTTAAAAAGCGTTTTGACAGTCACATGGGTAGGATGGGTATCGAGGGAGATGGGCCAAGCGCAGGGAATTGGGACTAGCTTCGTTGTTTAAAAAAAAGGGCCGCATGGACAAGTTGGGCCAAAGGACCTGTTTCCATGCTGTAAATCTCTATGACTGTGACTAACTCACTGTGCCACAAGACGTCCCAAAATGGAATGAGCGGAGGTGGAAATTCTAAGTATCAAATTGAAACAGCACCGTAATTTTGCTTTAAATATTAACCAGAGCTTGGAGTGTTGGAGAGATTAGTGCTTAAAAACGCCCAAAGTTTCTCACAAACTTGCTGGAGATCTGGATTCCAGACTGTCAGATCGAGATAGTGCTCCCCCACATGCACGACCTCCCATCATGGGGGGGGGGGACCACTAAAATCAGGTCAAAGATTTCTCTCCTGTAGATACAAATAATCAAGAGGACGGCTTAATCTCAAAGCTAATTCCTGTCCCCTTTTTCACCTAAATATACTTATCGAATCAATCTCCGAATTGCAGCTACCACTGCACAAATGTGTTGTGTGTGTGTGAAATGCAGAAGTATACTCGTATTAAAGCACACATTGTCAGCCTATTTAATCTGCCAGTCCAAAGTCATGAATCATGAAATATGATACAGAATGGACTATCATAAATAACTTCAGCGTAAATCCTACTGTACAGCGGATCAGTTTTCCAGATATTAGGTTATCTTTTGAGTCTGCGTACAGCCGTATTATTTACCTTTATCGCCTGTAAGAATCTTGCAAAGTATTGGCTGGAGAAGTCCCTCGCAGACGCTGTTTTATATGATATAGTATTGAAATTCAGGTCGAAGTATAATTATTGTTTCCACTAACTATTGGACATTGAATGGTGGTCTCAGAATCCCGACAGTGCAGAAGGAGACCATTTGACCCATCAAGTCTGCACCAACAATAAACCAACCCGGACCCCATCCCTGTAACACCACATATTTACCCCACTGATCCACCTAACCGACGCATCCTACGCCACTAAGGGGCAATTTAGCATGGCCAATCCACCTAACCTGCACAATTTCAGCCTGTGGGAGGAAACTGGAGCTCGCAGAGGAAACCCACACAGGCACAGGGAGAATGAGCAAACTCCACACAGACAGTGACCCAAGCCGGGAACTGTTAGGTAGCAGAGCAAACCATTGTGTCACCCAACATGAAGTCTCCAATATTTCTCACAATTCACATATTATATAAGTATTTACTCATTGTCGTAATAAGTTTGACACATTTTCTTTCACACGTCAACAAGCCAATTCATAAGAACATAAGAAATAGGAGCAGGAGTAGGCCATCTGGCCCTTCGAGCCTGCCCCGCCATTCAATAAGATCATGGCTGATCTGTCGTGGCTCAGTTCCACCTTCCCGCCCTCTCCCCATAACCCTTAATCCCTTCTCTTATCAAAAACCCATCAACCCGCTTCTTGAAAATATTTAGCGAGGCAGCCTCCACCACTTCAACGGGTAGAGAATTCCAGAGATTCACCACCCTTTGAGTGAAGAAGTTCCTCCTCAACTCCGTTCTAAAACGCCCCCCCCCTTTATCTTGAGGCTGTGCCCCCTAGTCTTTTTTGAGCGGGAAGAGTCTCTCCACCTCTATCCTATCCATCCCATTCGTCATCTTATACGTCTCAATGAGATCTCCCCTCATTCTTCTAAACTCCAACGAGTACAAGCCTAGTTCATTCAACCTCTCCTCATAGCTCAACCCCCTCAACTCCGGCATCAGCCTAGTAAACCTCCTCTGCACTCCCTCCAAGGCCAAAATATCCTTGCGCAGGTGTGGCGCCCAAAACTGCACACGGTACTCCAGCTGCGGCCTCACCAATGCCCTATACAGCTGCAGCAAGACCGCCCTACTTTTATATTCAATCCCCCTCGCTATGAAGGCCAGCATCCCATTCGCCTTCCTGACCACCTGCTGCACCTGCAAGCTGGGTTTTTGCGACTCATGCACAAGGACCCCGAGGTCCCTCTGCACCGTCGCCTGCTGCAGTTTTTCGCCCCGTAAGTAATAGTCCTTCCTACCATTCTTCCTTCCAAAGTGGACCACCTCACACTTGCCAACATTAAATTCCATTTGCCATTTCCTGGCCCACTCGCCCAGCCTATCTAGATCCTTCTGCAGACTCTCCACACCTTCTGCACAATTTGCCTTTCCCCCAATCTTGGTGTCATCCACAAATTTCGACACCCTGCACTCGGTTCCCTCCTCCAGATCATCTATATAAATGGTAAAAAGCTGAGGCCCCAGCACCGACCCCTGGGGCACTCCACTAGTCACCATCCGCCAATCTGAATAGCACCCGTTGACCCCCACTCTCTGCCTCCTATTTGACAACCATTCATTTTCTAACAACGGTTTGTAATGGCTTTTACTCACAAAGTTGTTGTGGAAAATTTAAATTATTTATAAAGCTTTTCTGGAGTTCTGAACAAAGTGCGTCACAGCCAATTTTTTTGCAATGCAATCACTGTTAGTACGCAGGGAATTACGGCTGCCAAAATGGCACACTGCAAAATCTCACAAACCGTCGGCTTCTCTCCCTTTTTTTGAGAGAGTGCTGACTGGTGATGATTTAACTGAAGGATCGCCACACCTCAGAACGGGAGCAAGGCTGAGAAACCGGAGTCTGCCTGAATAATCTCAATCGCTACAGGAACTGAACCCACACTCTTTGCGTCGCTCTGTATCACTAACCAACCTTCCAGCTGACCGAGCTAACAAAGTTAGCAGCGCCAGGGACACGGGATGGATTCCAGCCTCGGGTTGCTGTCCGTGTGGAGTTTGCGCATTCTTCCCGTGTCTGCGCGGGTTTCCTCCGGGTGCTCCGGTTTCCCCCCACAGTCCAAAGATGTGCGGGGTTGGGTGGATTAGCCATGGGAAAATTGCCTCTTAGTGTCAGGGGGAACTAGCTAGAGTAAATGCATGGGGTTATGAGGATAGGGCCTGGGTGGGTTGGTGCAGGCTCGATGGGCCGAATGGCCTCCTTGTGCCCTGTAGGAATTCTGTTCCAGAATCTTATGGAAGTGATAAGTGATCAGTTGGTTGCAGTGTCAAAGGAGGACACTGGAAGAAACATATTTCTCTTCAGATTTTGTCATGGGGAGCATGGCTTCAATTTGACAAACACAGCACTTCCAACAATGCGGCACCCGTCCCCAGCCCCCTGGATTATATGCGCGTGTGTTTTGTGCGGATCTTTAACCCACACACTTTGTCATTATCGGCGGAGAGCTACAAATGCTGAGGTGAAAAACCACTAATTACTGTCTGCAAAATCTTGGAAGTAAAAATCTTGGTGATTCAAAGTGGCTGGTGAAACAAAATGCATCCAATCGTTTACCCATCGGCAGTGCCAGTTGTCCAGGGATCACAGCAATAATCATGCGGATAACAATATCTGTGGCTTTATAAATATCGGAATGAATATCTTAGAATCCGACAGTGCAGAAGGAGGCCATTCAGCCCATCGAGTGAGTAGATCAATGCAAATTCTTCGTGATGTTTCTCATTCTGCCCACTCAATTTGCCCCATTTAAATGTTCAAAGTTTGGGAAATGAAGAGTTGAACTTTAGGGAGAACTTTAAAGTGGGTGCGCTGTGGTGTAAGTGGCAACTGAAAAAGCCCAGAGACTTCTGCCGTGTCAGGAACCCGCTGTGGTCACCCCATAACCCGAGCGTGGGGAAGGTCAGTGTGACTGTCAGATCTGACACTTAAATACATTAAATGCTCAAGAACGGATATTTTAACCCTGAATTCTGTGTTTAACTCTGTGAGCGTGGCCTTCCCGAGCACCCCGGAACACTCCTGGTAAAACAAGCAACGGTGACAGTGGGGTTGGAGAAACTGGCAGGCAAGGAAATCTTTAAATACTGCTGCTTCCCTGTGGAAATGACAGGTTTCGCACACACAGGACATCTCCTGAGAGAGTGCTTTCACTGACTATAGAGGGGAGTTCCAATGTTTGGGAGGTTATTCAAGTTCAAGTTTTATTTATTAGTGTCACAAGCAGGCTTACGTTAACACCGCAATGAAGTTACTGTGAAAATCCCCTCGTCGCCTGTTTGGGTACACGGAGGGAGAATTTAGCACGGCCAATGCAGTTAACCAGCACGTCTCTCAGGCTGTGGGAGGAAACCGGAACCTCCAGAGGAAACCCACACAGACACGGGGAGAACGTGCAGACTCCAGTGACCCAAGCCGGGAATTGAGCCCGGGTCCCTGGCGCTGAGAGTCAGGAATGCTAATCACTGTGCCACCAGGTTTTTACTTACAACACCTTGGCAGTTTTTTTTGCCTTTGATCTGCAGCATGATGAGGTCCGAGAAGGTGCTCAGACTCTCTCAGATGGGATAACCATAGAACCCTACAGTGCAGAAACAGGCCCTTCGGCCCATCGAGTCTGCACCGAACACAATCCCACCCAGACCCTATCCCCATATCCCTACACATTTACCTGCTAATCCCTCTGACCTACACATCCCAGGACACTAAGGGGCAATTTTAGCATTGCCAATGAACCTAACCCGCACATCTTTGGACTGTGGGAGGAAACCGGAGCACCCGGAGAAAACCCATGCAGACACGAGGAGAATGTGCAAACTCCACATAGGCAGTGACCCGAGCCGGGAATCGAACCCAGGACCCTGGAGCTGTGAAGCAGCAGTGCTAACCCACTGTGCTACCGTACCGTGCTACCGCAACCTACTATAAGACATAGGAGCAGAAATAGGCCATTCGGCCCATCAAGGCTGCTCCATCATTCAGTGAGATCAGGATTGATCTGATGTAACAAACCGCAAATCCACTTTCCTGCCTTATCCCCATAGCCCCTGATTCTGTTGTTGATTAAAAATCTGTCTATCTGGTTTACCATAGGGCCCTGAGGGTAATCAGGGCACCCTCGGAACAGGAATGTTCTTCAATTGGAAAAGTTTTCTTTCTATCTGGTCTGTAACCATCGAGAGGTCATCAGGCATGCCTTGCCGTAGAAGATATCCAGGGAGCTGCCATGATACCTCACGCTGTGTCAGTGAAGGCTCCATGCACTATGCACATCTCAGATAGATTCTCGCCATGCACTATTTACATCTCAAATAGATTGTCTCCTTGCACTATTTACATCTCAAGTAGGGAGCGGCTGTCTCATTGAAAGCAAGAGTGTTACGACGCAGAGATTGATTCTCTTTTGAGAAGCCATGCTAAATCCCGCCTTCGTAATCTGTTAAAAGTGTTTGGGAAGGTGTGTGAACTGTTCTACATTGAAGTTTAGAGGTTTATTGACATAAAGACCTAACACTCACTTTAAGTGAACAATTAACAAGTTATTTATTTAACCACCCGGGAACTTTAACGAAACAAGTGACATATCAATTGAAGTAAGGTTCTATTGGAACGCTGTTCAAATAAATTCAAGGTCCATTCATAATAATAATAATTTAGTCACTCTCAAAATATATAAAACAAGGTTTTGTGGCTTGACAGATAGGCTATCAAAATTCAAAAGCCTGCAAAGCCTGTTACCTAAGCAACCCTGATGATTGGTCCCGATTACAAATATTGCAGTTTGTGTACCCTGTGTTTTAAACATCTAAGCACTAACACAAAATTGGCTTTTAAAGGGATTTCACTTCACAAACTCAACTTCATAAGTGTTACTCTCCAAAGATGGTACTAATTGGAACCCTAAGTCCAGACACCCAGGGAAGATGAACAGGAGCCACCTGACCATCAGAATTGGCGTTGAACAAGCAATTGGGATCCTGAAGTGATTCTGAGTGTTCGGAATAGATCAAGGTGGTATCCTTCAGTTTTCACCAGGTTTCCAGGCTAGCAGGGCATTTGTTGTACCTTGAGCAATATTTACACGAGTCAGGACTGGAGTTGCTGGCAGGGGAAGGAGGTGAGCATCCTGCATCTTGAGAGGATGAGGCGGCAGCGAGAAGGAGGCTAATATTCTGAGGGCATCTTTGGATGCTCACCAAGCTACCAGGGATACGCTGGGCACACTTCACTTCATCTGAGGCAGCGCAGCCATCTAATACGCCAATTGTGAACACCCTGGGCCCAATTTTAACATCACATTGTAGCCATTTTCGGGTGAAAAAACTGAGTGAATTTGGGCGTGAGGCGAATCCGCCCAGAACTTAGACTCAAAATGGGAAAATAGGGACCCCGCCATGTCCCAGCACAAACCAATTCGACAGTCAACAACCTCCCCTTCCTGTAAGCACTCATTACTCACCTTTCAATCCTGTTCTATCATTCCCCACAAGGGACACAGTGGCACACAGGTTAGCTGCTTCATTGCGCCAGGGACCCTGGTTCAAGTTCCCCTCCCACCGCACCTGCACCCCCACCCCCTGCACCCTCACCCCAGGTTAAGTCCAGGTTTAAGCGTCTGGCTTCCTTGGGTATTAGTTCAACCGGCAGTCATAGAATCATAGAACCCTACAGTACAGCAAGAGGCCCTTCGGCCCATCGAGTCCGCACCTAACACAACCCCACCCCAGGCCCTATCCCCATATTCCTCCATATTATACCCACTAATCCCTCTAACTTCCGCTGCCCTGGACACTAAGGGATAATTTCTTAGCATGGCCAAGCAACCTAACCCGCACATCTTTGGACTGTGGGAGGAAACCGGAGCACCCGGAGGAAACCCACGCAGACACGGGGAGAATGCGCAAACTCCACACAGGCAGTGACCCGAGCCGGGAATCGAACCCAGGACCCTGGAGCTGTGAAGCAGCAGTGCTAACCCACTGTGCTACCGTGCCGCCCGAAAGCGGGTGGGAGCGGGGGAGGGGATTTTCAACACAGAATTAATTACATCAGCCCCGGGACCTCGCAAGTAGCAGCTTCAGTGAAAATTATACCAACCGCCCTTCAGAACAATTCTCACAGAGAGTGCGTTTGGTGTTTATTTGACAGCCTTCGTCCGGCGAGAATCTCAGCAGGATGTGGAAAGGTGTTGAGGGAGCCTCAGCTCTGAGCCAGCCTCAGTGCTGTGATTATCCGCCTCAGTGACTGCTTGATTTCGTTTGTCAGCTCCTTTCACTCTGTCTCAGTGAAACAGCAGCATCAGTGCATGAGGAATGCTTAATGGGGAAGGAAATGGGGTTAGCTAATGCCTGCGACAGCTGTCCTTCCAGTCTGGAACAGCAGCGGTGTCCTGGGGTGACTGGGTGCATTCTGATGCCAGCATTTCTCCGACTCTAATACATCCCAACTTGTTCCATGTCGGGGCGCATCTCTACGCTATATAAAAAAACTCCTATCTTCTCTGTCTTCTCCCCTGACTGGGGGCTTCGTTTTTAACTTTCCCCTGTCCTCTCTCCTGGGTTTCCTAACCTCTCCCTGTCTCTCTCGCCTCCGTAACACGTCTCACAACACCAGGTTAAAGCTCAACAGGTTTATTTGATAAGTAAACGCCATTAGCTTTTGGAATGCTATTCCTTTGTCACCTGACAATTCTGGTCACCCTATTACAGAAAGGATAATATTAAACTGCAAAGAGTGCAGAAAAGATTTACCAGGATGCTACCAGGATGTTGGATTGAGTTATAAGGAGAGGCTGAATAGACTGGGAATTTTTTCCTCTGGAGTATAAAAGGCTGAGGGGTGACCTTATGGAGATCTGTACAATAATGAGGGGCATAGACAAGATAGATAGTCAATATCTTTTCCCAAAGGTAGGAGAGTCTAAAATCAGAGGGCACAGGTTTAAGGTGAGAGGGGAGAGATACAAAAGTGTCCAGAGGGCAATTTTTTCACACAGAGGGTGATGAGTGTCTGGAACAAGCTGCCAGAGGTAGTAGTAGAGGCGGGTATAATTTTATCTTTGAAAAAGCGTTTAGAGAGTTACATGGGTATGATGGGTATAGAGGAATGTAGGCCAAATGCAGGCAATTGAGATTAGCTCAGGGGTTTAAAAAAAAATAAGGGTGGTATGGACAAGTTGGGTTGAAGGGCCTGTTTCCATGCTGTAAACCTCTATGACTCTATCCCTGAGCAATAAAAATGCCGGCCTAACCAGCAACGCCCAAATTCTGTGAATGAGTAGAAAAAGTTCCAGTCAATATCATAGGCGTCAGGTATTACATAAGAACATAAGAAATAGGAGCAGGAGTAGGCCAAGTACAGAGGTGATGTTAGGGGTAAGTTTTTCACTCAGAGGGTGGTGAGTGTATGGAATCGGCTGCCGTCATCGGTGGTGGAGGCGAACTCGCTGGGGTCTTTTAAAAGACTTCTGGATTAGTATATGGGGTTTAATGGGATTGGGGGTTATAGATAGGTCTATAGATTGGTGGGGTTGATGTGATCGGCACAACTCGAGGGCCGAGGGGCCTGTTTGTGCTGTAATGTTCTATGTTCGATGTTCTATGTTCAATCTAGCCCTTCGAGCCTGCCCCGCCATTCAATAAGATCATGGTTGATCTGTCGTGGCTTAGTTCCACTTCCCCGCCCTCTCCCCATAACCCTTAATCCCCTCACTTATCAAAAACCCATCAACCCGTTTCTTAAAAATATTTAGCGAGGCAGCCTCCACCACTTCAACAGGCAGAGAATTCCAGAGATTCACCACCCTTTGAGTGAAGAAGTTCCTCCTCAACTCTGTTCTAAACTGCCTCCCCTTTATCTTGAGGCTGTGCCCCCTAGTCCTACTGTCCTTTCTGAGCGGGAAGAGTCTCTCCACCTCTATCCTATCCATCCCATTCATCATCTTATACGTCTCAATGAGATCTCCCCTCATTCTTCTAAACTCTAACGAGTACAAGCCTAGTTTATTCAGCCTCTCCTCATAGCTCAACCCCCTCAACTCCGGTATCAGCCTAGTAAACCTCCTCTGCACTCCCTCCAGGGCCAAAATATCCTTGCGCAGGTGCGGCGCCCAAAACTGCACACAGTACTCCAGCTGCGGCCTCACCAATGCCCTATACACCTGCAGCAAGACCTCCCTACTTTTATATTCAATCCCCCTCGCTATGAAGGCCAGCATCCCATTCGCCTTCCTGACCCCCTGCTGCACCTGCAAGTTGGGTTTTTTCGACTCATGCACAAGGACCCCGAGGTCCCTCTGCACCGTCGCCTGCTGCAGTTTTTCGCCACGTAAGTAATAGTCCTTCCTACCATTCCTCCTACCAAAGTGGACCATCTCACACTTGACGTCTTAACAAATCACTCAAAGAACAAAGAACAACCCAGCACGGGAAACAGGCCCTTCGGCCCAACGAGCCCTCACCGGACTTCTCCGTGAACATCCTCAACAGCGGTGCCCCACAAGGCTGTGTTCTCAGCTCCCTACTAAACTCCTTGTACAACGATGACCAAATTTCCCCTCCAAGTCGATTTTCAAGTTTGCTGACGACACCACTGTAGTGGGTCGGATCTCAAACAAGAGTACAGAAATGAGATAGAGAATCTGGTGAACTGGTGCAGCAACAATAATCTCTCCCTCAATGTCAACAGAACAAAGGAGGATGTCATGGACTTCAGGAAGCGTAGTAGAGGGCATGCCTCTTTCTATATCGAAGGGGACGAAGTAGAAAGGATAGAGGGATTCAAGTTTTTAGGTGTTCAGATCACCAACAATCTGCCCTGGTCCGTCCCTGCAAACGTTATAACTAAGAAAGCCCACTAATCCCCCCCCTTTCTCAGAAGGCTAAGGAAATTTGGCATGTCAGCTGTGACTCTCACCAACTTTTACAGATGCACCATAGAAAGCATTCTTTCCAATTGTATCACAGCTTGGTATGGGTTCCTGCTCTGCCCAAGATCGCAAGGAACTACAAATCATCATGAACGAAGCCCAGTCCATCACACAAACCAGTCTCCCATCCATTGACTCTGTCTATACTTCCCAATGCCTGGGCAAAGCAGCCCGCATGATTAAGGATCATGGACATTCTCTCTTCCACCTTGTTCAGTCGGGGAAATGATACAAAAGTCTGAGGTCACGTACCAACCAACTCAAGAACAGCTTTTTCCCTGCTGCTATCAGATTTCTGAATGGGCCTATCTCGTGCTAAGTTGATCTTTCTCTCTACCATAGCTAGGACTGTAACATTACATTCTGCACTCGCTCCTTTGCTTCTCTATGAATGGTATGCTTTTTCTGGATAGCACGCAAGAAACAATACTTTTCACCGTATGTTACTACATGTGACAATAATAAATCAAATCGAAAAGGCTGGTCAACGTCGATTCCCAGCCTCGGGTCACTGTCTGTGTGGAGACTGCACGTTCTCCCCATGTCTGCGTGGGTTTCCTGCAGGTGCTCCCGTTTCCTACCACACTCCAAACACGTGTGGGTTGGGTGGATTGGCCATGTTAAATTGCCCCTCGTCAGGGGGACTGGCTAGGGTAAATGCACGGGGTTATGAGGATAGGGCTTGGCTGGGATTGTGGTCAGTGCAGACTCAATGGGCCGAATGGCCTTCTTCTGCACTGTAGGATTCTATGATTTTGTGCGCTACACGCCAAGTTTAAAAGTGAACCATTGGCATAGGTGTGGCATTTTGAACTGTCACCAGTATTTGACACAAAGAGTGGCCTGGTCTTAAACTCGCACTCATCTTCGCAACTCCTGCCTCATCCCTTGAAATATGCATTCATGGAGTGAAAAATTGAGGCCAGCTACTTATGAGAGTATAGGAAGTCCAGGCTGAAAAGGGAGGTCAGCTTATAAGAAAAGTAAATATTTAAACATGATTTTTGAGCCCCAGGAAAAATCACATACACTGTGATTTACAGTAACTTGGACAACAGTGCTGATTCATTCCACAATAATTAACAAATAAATAAATGTAAGCGGAGAATTCACAGCAGCATGATGCCGAAATATAGCTCTTGAGGTCAAAGCCATTCTAAGTGTACAACAACTCCCTTGTGCGGTACAAAAATGGTCGCAGAAAATAGTCATTAGCAATATAAAGATGTGCGGGTTAGGTTCATTGGCTATGCTAAAAAAATTGCCCCTTAGTGTCCTGGGATGTGTAGGTTAGAGAGAATAGCAGGTAAATGTGTAGGGATATGGGGATAGGGTCTGGGTGGGATTGTGTTCGGTGCAGACTCGATGGGCCGAAGGGCCTGTTTCTGCACTGTAGGGTTCTATGATACAATAGGTGTAGGGTGGTGTGGCAGCGCGGGCTCGTTGGGGCCGAAGGGCCTGTTTCCCGTGCTGGGTTGTTCTTAAAAAAAATAAATAAATAAATAAACTGTCCCAAATAGGAACTGATGGAATTTCTTTACTCCAAAGTTTCCCTTTCAATTTGTGCATCATTACTTTGTCTTGCTCAAGGTTTAAGACGCAAAAGCAGTGGGGCTTTCTTCACCCGATGGCACAATGTGGGAGACCACGGCTCCGACACCATAAAGAGGTGGGCAGCACGGTGGCACAGTGGTTAGCACAGCTGCCCGACAGTAAGAAGTCTCACAACACCAGGTTAAAGACCAACAGGTTTATTTGGTAGCAAAAGCCACGAGCTTTCGGAGCGCTGGTCCTTCATCAGGTGGCGAACTGATGAAGGAGCAGCAAGTGCTCCAAAAGCTAGTGCCTTCTGCTACCAAATAAACCTGTTGGATCTTTAACCTGGTGTTGTGAGACTTCTTACTGTGTTTACCCCAGTCCAACGCCAGCATCTCCACAGTCTGTCAGTGCCAGGGTCTCGGGTTTGATTCCCAGCCTGGGCCATTGCCTGTGTAGAGTCTGCACATCCTACTCATGTCTGCCTGGGTTTCCGCCGCGTGCTCCAGTTTCTTTCCACAGTCTGAAAGATGTGTTAGTTAGATGCATTGGCCGTGCTAAATTCTCCTTCAGTGTACCCAAACAGGTGCTGGAGACTAGGGGATTTTCACAGTAACTGCAGTGTTAATGTAAGTCTACTATTAAATAAACCGAAACTTCAACTTAGATGCATCATAGGCTAACTTTAGGGGTAAGGAATTGTGTCAAAATGTCAAAGAACTTCAGGTTTTTCACCCAGTGGGTGGGAGGGGTCTAGAGGCAGAAACCCTCATAACATTGAAGAAATATTTTGAAATGCCCATGCGATGTCAAGACTGTGGATCAAGTGCTGGAAAATGGGATTAGAATAATGGGGTGGTTTGTCTTTGACCAGCTCAGACTCAATGGGCTGAAGGGCCGTTTTCTGTGCTGCAGATCATAGAACCCAACAGTGCAGGAAGAGGCCCTTCGGCCCATCGAGTTTGCATCGAACACAATCCCACCCAGGCCCTATCCCCAAATCCCGACATATTATACCCACTAATCCCTCTAACCTACACATCCCTGGACACTAAGGGGCAATTTCTTAGCACGGCCAATCAATCCAACCCGCACATCTTTGGACTGTGGGAGGAAACCCACGCAGACACGGGGAGAATGTGCAAACTCCAGACAGACAGTGACCCCGAGCCGGGAATCGAACCCAGGACCCTAGAGCTGTGAAGCAGCAGTGCTAACCCACTGTGCCACCTAGTGTATGTCATTTTGCAATCTACCATGACTCTAGCGAGTGAGTTTTCCCATCCTGCCCGGTGCAGGAGGAGTGGGCCATGGGATAGTCGGTTGACCTTGGGCAGGGTTTTCCAGTTTCGGGGCAAAGGCAGCTATAAAAACCCGTCCTACGACTATCTGAATTTGTTAATATAGATATAGAACCCTACAGTGCAGAAACAGGCCCTTCGGCCCATCGAGTTTGCACCGAACACAATCCCACCCAGACCCTATCCCCATACATTTACCTGCTAATCCCTCTAACCTACACATCCCAGGACACTAAGGGGCAATTTTAGCATAGCCAATGAACCTAACCCGCACATCTTTGGACTGTGGGAGGAAACCGGAGCACCCGGAGAAAACCCACGCAGACACGAGGAGAATGTGCAAACTCCACACAGGCAGTGACCCGAGCCGGGAATCGAACCCAGGACCCTGGAGCTGTGAAGCAGCAGTGCTAACCATTGTGCTACCGTGCCGCCCCTCAATGGTAAGAGAAATCCATGGTTCTGGACCACAGTGAGGTTAAATAGGGGCACTTTTAAACAGAGAGTATTCCCTCACGAGGCAGTTAATCACTATGTCCTTTTAAAAGATGGCGATGACATTCCGAATGAATGATATGGAATAAAACTGTGTATCGGTTACACTGCACGCAGACTTTTTAATCTTGAATTAATCAGTCGGCACCACATGGTGTCTGTCTGACGGACAGAGGTACTTGCTGTGATGTGATTTTTTATCAGCATCATCACACAAATTTATTGCGGATTTCTGTCACACTGCCACTGAGGTTTCCAAGTCCTCGAGCGACTCCCACACACACGAGCAGGAACCATTTAAAGCCGGTGACGGGGAACTGCTTGGAAGTGGCTGTTTTTGTTGTAATTGTAATCACAATGCAAACAGGAAGTTCAAGATTGATGGATTTCTTACTCCTGCCTTAACTCAATTATGGAGTTTGCCCAAAGCAGGCAGTGTGGCTGGATTGCGGCGGTGTCACGTCGAGGTTAGTTGTCTTCTGAACGACAGTCCAGAGTAACTTGGTATAGTTAGGCTGCAGTGTAGTGTCCTCCTCCCACATCCCTCCTCTGCACCGCACATCACATCATTCCTGCACTGACTCCTCTTTGACTTTGTACAGGCCCACCCCTAACCAGGTTAAATCTTCCACTCCCGCGGGAGACGGAGAGACTTAACTTGGTGTCGACAAAAGAAAAATTTGTTTTCCCAACTTCGGGAGAATGGTTTGGAATTTTGTTCTCCTGGTTTTCAAGGCAGCCCGGGTCTCAAACCAAGGCCTGAATTTTCAGGAGAGAGAGCGACTTGCGCAGAATGTAACCCAACCCCACCAGGGGAAATTGACCCTTCGTGTCAGGGGAACTAGCAGGGTAAATATGTGGGGTTATGGCGATAGGGCCTGGGTGGGATTATGACAAATGGCTTCCTTTTGCACCGTAGGGATTCTATGACTCTAAGAGGCCCAAGCCTATCTTACATTCAATTGAGCGATGATGGGCAATAGGCGGGACTGACCATTTATTTATTATTGTCACAAGTAGACTCACGTTAACGCTGCAATGAAGTTACTGTGAAAATCCCCCAGTCGCCACACTCTGGCGCCTGTTCGGGTACACTGAGGCAGAATTTAGCATGGCCCATCCACCTAACCAGCACGTGTTCCAGACAGAGAGGAATTGGGATGGCACAGTTACTGCCTGACAGTGCCAGGGACCTGGATTCAATTCCCAGCTTGGGTTTGCTTGTTAGACCCTGGCACGGTGGCACAGAGGCTGGCACTGCTGCCTCACAGCAAGATGTCCTACAACACCAGGATAAAGTCCAACAGGTTGATTTGGCAGCACGAGCTTTCAGAGTCTCAGGCTCCTTCATCAAGTGAGTGAGGTTCACAAACAGGTCATGGACAGACACAATTTACAAGATAATGGCTGGAATGCGAGTCTTTACAGGTAACCAAGTCTTAAAGGTACAGGCAGCGTGAGTGAAGAGAGGGTGAAGCACTCTCTTCACCCTAAGAGATGTGCATTGTCACCAGCCAGGACAGTTAGTGAGGTTTTGCAAACCCAGGCAAGTCACGGGGGTTACAGATAGTGCGACATGAACCCAAGATCCCGGTTGAGGCTGTCCTCATGTGTGCGGAACTTGGCTATCAGTCTCTGCTCAGCGACTCTGCGACGTTGTGTGTTGTGAAGGTTGCCTTGGAGAACGCTAGCTGAATGCCCGTGACTGTCAAGTGTTGCCAGTCTTGCCTGGTGATTGTTGAGCGGTGTTCATTCATTCTTTGTCGTAGCGCCTGCATGGTCTCCCCCCCCAATGTACCACACCTCAGGACATCCTTTCCCACATCATGGCCTCACAGCGCCAGGTTCAATTACGGTGTCGGGTGACTGTCTGGAGTTTGCACATTCTCCTCGTGTCTACATGGGTTTTCTCCGGGTGCTCCGGTTTCCTCCCACAGTCCAAAGATGTGCGGGTTAGGTGGATTAGGCCATGCAAAATTGCCCCTTCGTGTCAGGGAGAGTAGCAGGATAAATAAGTGGAGCTACAGGGATAGGGCTTGGGTGAGACGCAGACTTGTTGGGCTGAATGGCCTTCCCCTGTACTGTAGAGATTCTATGAAACCGGAAACCCACGCAGACACGGGGAGAACGTGCAGACTCCACACAGCCAGTGACCCAAGCCAGGAATGGAACCCAGTCCCTAGCACTGAGAGGCAGCAGTGCTAACCCACTGTGCCGCCCCTGGTGTTTTGATATCCTGCTCATCGTCTGGTTCCACCTACTTCATCATTAGGTATGTGCGACCGTCCGCCATCTTGTGAAGGCGCCCAGGTGAGTTCGCGTCCGCGCGGTGAGCGGCCAACAAACAGCGAACGGCTGCGTTCATGATATTGGAGCACCATCTGCTGTTAAAAGCAGATAATGCAAATCAGGAACTGTACACTCAAATAAAACCTGTGTAATCTAACAAGTCAGCTCATAAAAGTTTGGAGGCGGTTGACAAATTTTGAGATCTCAATGTCCGAATTCTCAATCTAACGAATTGAATACACCATTTTTGGCATTTTCCAACCATACAAACAGGCCAAGGAGCTGCTCTCTGGTAAAAGGAGGAGGGGAGGGTTTGCATGAATGCAGCACCCTTCTCATAAGAACATAAGAACATAAGAAATAGGAGCAGGAGTAGGCCATCTGGCCCTTCGAGCCTGCCCCGCCATTCAATAAGATCATGGCTGATCTGTCGTGGCTCAGTTCCACATTCCCGCCCTCTCCCCATAATCCTTAATCCCCTCTCTTATCAAAAACCCATCAACCCGGGGCGGCACGGTAGCACGGTGGTTAGCACTGCTGCTTCACAGCTCCAGGGTCCTGGGTTCGATTCCTGGCTCGGGTCACTGCCTGTGTGGAGTTTGCACATTCTCCTCGTGTCTGCGTGGGTTTTCTCCGGTGCTCCGGTTTCCTCCCACAGTCCAAAGATGTGCGGGTTAGGTTCATTGGCTATGCTAAAATTGCCCCTTAGTATCCTGGGATGAGTAGGTTAGAGGGATTAGCAGGTAAAATGTGTAGGGATATGGGGATAGGGTCTGGGTGGGATTGTGTTCGGTGCAGACTCGATGGGCCGAAGGGCCTGTTTCTGCACTGTAGGGTTCTATGGTTCTTAAAAATATTTAGCGAGGCAGCCTCCACCACTTCAACGGGCAGAGAATTCCAGAGATTCACCACCCTTTGAGTGAAGAAGTTCCTCCTCAACTCTGTTCTAAACCACCTCCCCTTTATCTTGAGGCTGTGCCCCCTAGTCCTACTGTCTTTTTTGAGCGGGAAGAGTCTCTCCATCTCTATCCTATCCATCCCATTCATCATCTTATACGTCTCAATGAGATCTCCCCTCATTCTTCTAAACTCTAACGAGTACAAGCCTAGTTTATTCAGCCTCTCCTCATAGCTCAACTCCGGTATCAGCCTAGTAAACCTCCTCTGCACTCCCTCCAGGGCCAAAATATCCTTGCGCAGGTGCGGCGCCCAAAACTGCACACAGTACTCCAGCTGCAGCCTCACCAATGCCCTATACAGCTGCAGCAAGACCTCCCTACTTTTATATTCAATCCCCTTCGCTATGAAGGCCAGCATCCCATTCGCCTTCCTGACCACCTGCTGCACCTGCAAGCTGGGTTTTTGCGACTCATGCACAAGGACCCCGAGGTCCCTCTGCACCGTCGCCTGCTGCAGTTTTTCGCCCCGTAAGTAATAGTCCTTCCTACCATTTCTCCTACCAAAGTGGACCATCTCACACTTGCCAACATTAAATTCCATTTGCCATTTCCTGGCCCATTCTTCTCGGACACTGGATATCTTCACGTTCAAAAACCATGATGGCGCTGCACAGAGTAGATAGGGAGAAACTATCAAAATCATTGAATCCCTACAGTGTAGACAGTTTGGCCCATTGCACCAAGTACAGCCCTACCCAGGTCCTATCCTCGTGCATTTACCCTAGGCTAGTCCTCCTGACACTAAAAGGCAATTTAGCATGGCCAATCCACCTAACCCGCACATCTTTGGATGGTGGGAGGAAACTGGAGGAAACCCCATGCGGACTCGGGGAGGATGTACAAACTCCACACAGAGAGTGCCCCAAGCCGGGAATCGAACCTGTGTCCTGGCGCTGTGAGGCGGCAGTTCTAACCACTGTGCCCACTCTTCCCACTCGTAAAAGGACCAGCAATGAGATGGAGCAGGGATGTACAGCTGACGCTGTATAAGGCACTGGGCAGATCCCATTTGGAATATTGTGAGCAGTTTTGGACAGATCAGCCATGATCTTATTGAATGGCGGGGCAGGCTCGAAGGGCCAGATGGCCTACTCCTGCTCCTATTTCTTATGTTCTTATGTTCTTATATCGAAGGAAGGATGTGCTGGCCTTGGAGGGGGTCTGGAGGAGGTTGACCAGATCCAAGGAATAGTTGAGGAGTTTGGGTCTGTATTCATTGAAGTTTCGATGTCAGGGGATCTAGTTGAAACCTACAGAATATTGAGGGGCCTAAATAGAGTGGAAGTGGAGAGGATGTTTCCATTAGTAGGAGGGGCTGGAACTCGAGGGCACAACCTCAGAGTGAAGGGACGCTCCTTTAAAACTGAGATAAGGAGGAATTTCTTGAGCCAGAGGATGGTGAATCTGTGGAGTCCAGGTCATTGAGTGTCTTTAAGCCAGAGATAGATAGGTTCTTGGTCAAGAAGGGGATCAGGGGTTACGGGGACAAGGCAGGAGAATGGGGATGAGAATCATATCAGCCATGGTTGAATGGCAGAGCAGACTCAATGGGCCGAATGGCCCAATTCTGCTCCCATTTCTTATGGTCTAAAAACGATTTTACAAAAAAAGAAAATGTGATGTGAGAAAGAAGTGCCTGGATGTTGGGTAGGGATAGGTTCAATCGAGGCATTCGAGAGGGCATTAGACGATTATTTGAATAGAAACACTGCGCAGCGGGGTAGAGGAGAAGGGTAATCAATGAAGCTCATTTGGCATCTAGTGCAAACATGATGGGCTGAATGGCCTCCTCCTCCATCGTAACAATTCTGGGATCCTGTGAAGTGAATGGAGCACTTTTGAAGTGCGGTCACCGTTTTAATATCGAAAACACGGCGGCCAATTTGCCCACAGAAAATAGGAATGATTAACTCAACTGTTTACTGTGATGTTGCTTGAGGGATAAGTATTGGCCAGGACAGCATGCAGAACTCCCCTGCTCATGTTCAAATTCATACCGTGGGATCTTTTACATCCATCTAAAAAGGCAGATGGGATATCTCACACAAAATAAGCACCTCTGACAGTGCGGCATTCCCTCAATACGGCACTGAAGTGTTGACCCGTAACCTTCTGACTCAGAGGCAAGAGTGTTAAGTGTTCAATGGTTCAATCGTTCTGTGTTTGATTACGAGTTTTGTTACCCTTAGCGCTCACTGTGTTTGATCGGTTAAGTAGGGTGCGGTTTTAGCAAAAAAGGCAATGAAAGTTGTGGAAAGAGCTTGAAGCATGGAGTAGACATTGTGAAGCATTGCAAATAATGTTCCTCTGCAGACCGAAACGAATATCATCTCCGCATTAATACAAGACAGAAAATATATACCAGCAAATGACCCACGGCTGTTGTGACAAAACTCAACCAGCATTAAGATTCAACCTTATGTCTCCAGGGTGATTGAAGACTTGACCCAGCACGTCAAACCACATGGCCACACAAACTACAACTTAGATAGTCAACTCATAACCAGCTATACCTTCCAAAATCTTTTACTCGACCAGCTTAGATTGTAGATCATTTCAAACATTATTGTCACATTTCGAGAAAAGAAGATTTGCTCTTTTATTTAATCTTTGTTATCTGATTTTTGCATCCTCAGGTCCTGCCTGCTAGATAGTTTTATAAAATCATACCCCACTTTCGTCATATCAATTAATCAGGCCATTTAAAGTTGGTCTATTAGAATACAAACTCCCTGATTAAGGGGCCAATTGATGGGGCCAATCAGGGGGTCCATTCTTCATATTGAACCAGGACTGTCAGTTCCTCTGGCACTCCCGGAGGTAGACTGCTGACTACAAGCACTCTGTGTACCGCTGTTAGAATTGTAAATAGAGGGATTCTGGTGAAGAGCTATCTGCCTCCGTGAACTTACTCCACAATGCCAATTCACATGCCACCTTTCTTCTGATGAGGGTGAATGATCAAATACACTGGATACAAGGGGTGAGATTCTCCGGCTGCGTGTTTCCCGCCAGAGGGAGGGGGTGTGCTGTTTGCGGGATTCCCTGATCCCACCACTGGTCAATGGGAATTCCCACTGACGTCACCCCACGCCAGTGTGAAACCTGCGGGCAGGGGGTGCGCTGCCAGCGAGACTGGGGAATCCCGTTGGCATAAGCGGCCAAAGAATTCCAGCCAAGACACTGGTGCTTGGTCAAATAAAACCGCAGTTTGTTCAAAGAAAATAAAAAGCTTAGGACTTCAGACAAACCAAAAACACTTGATGAGCAGCAAAGTCTCTCTGAAGTTAAATTGTTATAGGAACATTGGACTTAGGAGTAGGAGTAGACCATTCGGCCCCTCGAGTCAGCCACGCCATTCAGTCAGTTCATGGCTGATCTACTGGTAGCTACAGCCCCACACACCACCAGTCTCCCCGAACCTACAACTCCCCTTGTTAGTCAAAAGTCTATCTACCTCCCACTTATAAATACTCACCTCCATGTTACCGCCACCAAACAAAATGGTTAACAACGCAAATTAATCCTCCGCAACTGTTACTTTCAACAAGGTATTACTGCGAATGAATCAGGGTGCTCACATTTTGATTTCTTTTTAAGTCTTGCACTGAACGAAAAAGTTAAAAATAACAACATTAATCCTCCAGCATCGCGGCGCTGGCTGAAATAAATTCTCGTCTCAATTAAAGGATTAGCGTGTTAGCTAAGTGCGCTTGTCGGCTTACACTCAGTAAAACCCCTGATCTGCAGCAACACTTGTTCCATGCTGTGATCCTCTCTGTTAACAACAGAGACTGGTTTAAGTGGGGGAGTTGGGGTGGCCCAGGGGTTAGCACTGCTGCCTCACTGCGCCAGGGACCCAGGTTCGATTCCCAGCTTGGATTACTGCCTGTGCGGAGTCTGCACCTTCTCCCCATGTCTGCATGGGTTTCCTCCAGGTGCCCCAGCTTCCTCCCACAATCAGAAACCTGTGCTAACCTCGCTAGTCTCCCTGACGCCAAGGGGCAATTTAGCATGGCCAATCCACCTAACCAGCACGTCTTTGGACCGTTGGAGTAAACAGGAGCACTCGGAGGAAACCCCCGCAGACACGGAGAGAATGTACAAACTCCACATAGAGACAGGGAGTGACTCAAGCCAGGAATTGAACGCAGTTCCCTGGCGCTGTGAGGCAGAAGTGCTAACCACTGTTCCACCGTGCTGCCAACCATGTTGTGCAGAAAATCCTGGCCTGTGTCTCAAACACAAGGGTACCACAACTTACACAAACTTGGGCAGAATCTTCCAGCCCCGACACAGCGGGAGTGGGGGCTTAGCCAGAAAATGCAGCAAACTGTGCATAAGCCAACTGAACTGGAAAAAAAATCGGCAGGACTGGAAAATCCCACCAGATTTTTCATGACATTTCAAAACATCACCAGATTTGAAAGCACCTGTAATAGCCTTTAATGGGTGTAGAGGGATATATTTTTTTATATAGAACCCTACAGTGCAGAAACAGGCCCTTCGGCCCATCGAGTCAGCACCGAACACAATCCCACCCAGACCCTACCCCCATATCCCTACACATTTACCTGCTAATCCCTCTAACCTACACATCCCAGGACACTAAGGGGCAATTTTTTTAGCATAGCCAATGAACCTAACCCGCACATCTTTGGACTGTGGGAAGAAACCGGAGCACCTGGAGAAAACCCACGCAGACACGAGGAGAATGTGCAAACTCCACACAGGCAGTGACCCGAGCCGGGAATCGAACCCAGGACCCTGGAGCTGTGAAGCAGCAGTGCTAACCACTGTGCTACCGTGCCGCCCAATATGGATATGGGCCAAATGTGGGCAACTGGGACTAACTTAGTGGTTAAAAACTGGGTGGTATGGACAATTTGGGCCAAAGGGCCTGATTCCGAGCTGTGAACCCATGTGAATCTAGAATGAAATATTTCAAGGTGCTTCATAGCATCAGAAATAAAATTTGACAATAAATAACTGATAGCATTCGACACTGAAACGTCAATAATGTCACATTATAATAACGTTAGATTCAACAGCCAATATTAGGTTTTGGTCAGAAATAAACAGACTATTAGAACATAGAACATAGAACATTACAGCACAAACAGGCCCTTCGGTCCTCGAGTTGCGCCGATCACATCAACCCCACCAATCTATAGACCTATCTATAACCCCCAATCCCATTAAACCCCATATACTCATCCAGAAGTCTTTTAAAAGACCCCAGCGAGTTCGCCTCCACCACCGACGACGGCAGCCGATTCCATTCACTCACCACCCTCTGAGTGAAAAACTTACCCCTAACATCACCTCTGTACTTCCCTCCCCGCACCTTAAATCTGTGTCCTCTCGTAGCGACCATTTCAACCCGGGGAAATAGCCTCTGAGAGTCCACCCTATCTATTCCTCTCAACATTTTATAAACTTCTATCAGGTCGCCTCTCAACCTTCGCCTCTCTAGGGAAAAGAGTCCCAGCTCCCTCAACCTATCTTCATAAGGCATGCCTCCCAGTCCAGGCAACATCCTTGTAAATCTCCTCTGCACCCTTTCAATAGCTTCTACGTCTTTCCTATAGTGAGGCGACCAGAACTGCGCACAGTACTCCAAATGAGGCCTGACGAGGGTCCTGTAAAGTTGCAGCATTACCTCCCGACTCCTAAACTCAATCCCTCGATTAATGAAGGCCAGTACACCATACGCCTTCTTGACCACCTCCTCCACCTGCGAGGCCGATTTAAGAGTCCTGTGAACCCGGACCCCGAGATCCTTCTGCTCTTCAACACTACTAAGACCCCTGCCCTTAATAGTGTACTCGTTCATCCCGTTGGTTCTGCCGAAATGGACGACTACACATTTATCCGCGTTGAAGTCCATCTGCCACTTCTCCGCCCATTCCTGCATCCTATCTATGTCCTGCTGCAACTTTTGACATCCTTCCAGACCATCCACAACACCGCCGACCTTCGTGTCATCAGCGAACTTGCTAACCCATCCCTCCACTTCCTCATCCAGGTCATTGCAGAACCTACAATTACTGCCTGTGGTCTAAAACAGCTCCGCCCAAAGTGATATTGGGGGCAAGAGGATTTACGTGAAGAGACTGACGTTTCTGTCTGTGGAAGTGGAAGAATTGAGTGCAGGAGTTCAACATTTGAGGGTTTAAACAGCACAGAAAGCCAATAAAACCGTCCCAGTGGCGGGGCTTGATAAGCAAACACACACTTGAGATACTTGGTAAGAAGTCCCAGGAGAAGATGAGGGGGATCTTTTTCTTTAACACAATTAGGGCCTGAATTCTCCAATCTCACCGATAGCTGGGATTCTCCAGTCCTGCTGCAGTGCATGGGAGATTGGGCCGACTGCCACCTTCTCTATTCTCGCCGGCAGGGTATTACCAGCCAGGGAATTCTGACCAATGAGTTGTCACAATTTGGGATGCTTTACCTTAGAACAGGTTCAATATTAATTTGCAAAGCCGAGTTGGGTGAGCAGTTGCAAAGAAAAAAAATGTTGGGTTACGGAACAAAGTAGGGAGAAAGTGATGGCTAATGCTTCTCCCCTTTCAGAGGGCCAACACCACACAGTAGGGCTGAATGGCCTCCTGTGCTGTACCATTCCTTGGTCGATTGTATCTTCTTTTGTGAAAACAAATAAATGCGTAAAAATCACACAGCTCATTAGAACATAAGAACATAAGAAATAGGAGCAGGAGTAGGCCATCTGGCCCTTCGAGCCTGCCCCGCCATTCAATAAGATCATGGCTGATCTGTCGTGTCTCAGTTCCACATTCCCGCCCTCTCCCCATAACCCTTAATCCCCTCGCTTATTAAAAACCCATCAACCCGCATCTTAAATATACTTAGCGAGGCAGCCTCCACCACTTCAATGGGCAGAGAATTCCAGAGATTCACCACCCTTTGAGTGAAGAAGTTCCTCCTCAACTCCGTTCTAAACCGCCCCCCCCTTTATCTTGAGGATGTGCCCCCTAGTCCTACTGTCTTTTTTGAGCAGGAAGAGTCTCTCCACCTCTATCCTATCCATCCCATTCATCATCTTATACGTCTCAATGAGATCTCCCCTCATTCTTCTAAACTCTAACGAGTACAAGCCTAGTTTATTCAGCCTCTCCTCATAGCTCAATCCCCTCAACTCCGGTATCAGCCGAGTAAACCTCCTCTGCACTCCCTCCAGGGCCAAAATATCCTTGCGCAGGTGCAGCGCCCAAAACTGCACACAGTACTCCAGCTGCGGCCTCACCAATGCCCTATACAGCTGCAGCAAGACCTCCCTACTTTTATATTCAATCCCCTTCGCTATGAAGGCCAGCATCCCATTCGCCTTCCTGACCACCTGCTGCACCTGCAAGCTGGGTTTTTGCGACTCATGCACAAGGACCCCGAGGTCCCTCTGCACCGTCGCCTGCTGCAGTTTTTTGCCACCTAAGTAATAATCCTTCCTACCATTATTCCTACCATTGAAATCAGAGCTGAAAGTGAAGCACTTTGTAGTCATTCCATCTCCAGGATTGACATGTTTTGGGATACAACTTCAACAATATTAAATCTTCAGTAGGTTTCTACCAAGGTTCGGTCAAAGCTCAATCTTCGAGATGCAATTCAGTAAATATGCAGTAGATGGCAGGATAAGCATGCATCTGTTTTCGATCAAAGGTAAGTTCTGCAATAGTCTATTTATTTCTGACCAAAACCTAATATTAGCTGTTGAATCTAGCAAGTTATTATAATATGACATTATGACATTTCAGTGTCAAATGCTATCATTTATTTATTACCAAATTTTATTTCTGATACTATGAAGCCCCTTGAAATATTTTATTATAGATTCATACAGGTTCACAGCTCGGAATCAGGCCCTTCGGCCCAAATTGTCCATGCCACCCAGTTTTTAACCACCAAGTTAGTCCCAGTTGCCCACATTTGGCCCATATCCCTCTACACCCATTGAAGACAGGTGCTTTAAAATCCGGTTATGTTTCGAAATGTCATGAAAAATCTTCACCAATCTTGGAATCGGTTACTTGGGCTGAAATTTTCCATCCTCCTTCGTGACTGGGATTTTCCAGTGCGGCTGGAACACCAAATTTTCCTTTCTTGCTCGCAACGGATCCTGCTATGGACAACACCAGAGAATGCCACCCATTGACTCAGCGTACATTCTGGTCCAGACAGCTCAGCGTCTCGGACAAATTCCACTTGTTATGAGGCCTGAAGAGATACACAAACCTTCCTTTCCTCCTTCAATTCTGAGGTCAAAGTGATATTTAGCTAAACTAACTTCCGTGATCTGTGTTTCACATGCGCACCATAGATTAATGTATGCTTGATGTGGCAGGGTATTGTCACTGGACTAGTAATCCAGAACTCAGGGTAATTCCTGAGTTCAAACCCGACCATGGTAGATAGTGGAATTTGAATTCAATAAAAAAAACTGGCACAGTGATCAGCTCTGCTGCCTCATAGCGCCAGGGACCTGAGTTCGATTCCAGCCTCTGTGTGGAATTTCCACGTTCTCCCCGTGTCTGCACGGGTTTCCGTCGGATGCTCCGGTTTCCTCCCAAAAGATGTGCAGGTTAGAACGTAGAACATTCCAGCTCAGTACAGGCCCTTCAGCCCTCCATGTTGCACCAACCAGTGGAACCAATCCAATGATCCTCTAACCTAAACTATTCCAATATTATCCACGAAGAATGAGGGGAGATCTCATTGAGATGTATAAGATGATGAATGGGATGGATAGGATAGAGGTGGAGAGACTCTTCCCGCTCAAAAAAGACAGTAGGACTAGGGGGCACAGCCTCAAGGTAAAGGGAAGGCGGTTTAGAACAGAGTTGAGGAGGAACTTCTTCACTCAAAGGGTGGTGAATCTCTGGAATTCTCTGCCCGTTGAAGTGGTGGAGGCTGCCTCGCTAAATATTTTTAAGAAACGGGTTGATGGGTTTTTGATAAGAGAGGGGATTAAGGGTTATGGGGAGAGGGCGGGAAGGTGGAGCAGAGCCACGACAGATCAGCCATGATCTTATTGAATGGCGGGGCAGGCTCGAAGGGCCAGATGGCCTACTCCTGTTCTTATGTTCTTATGTTCTTATGTGTCTATCCAATGACCATTTGAATGCCCTTAAAGTTGGTGAGTCCACAACTGCTGCAGGCAGGGCATTCCACACCCTTACTACCCTCTGAGTAAAGAACCGACCTCTGACTTCCGTCCTATATTTATCACCCCTCAATTTAAAGCTATGTCCCCTCGTGTTAGCCATCACCATCCGAGGAAAAAGACTGACTGTCCACACTATCCAATCCTCTGATCACCTTGTATGCCTCAATTAAGTCACCTCTTAACCGTCTTCTCCCTAACGAAAACTAGGTTGATCATAGAAACCCTACAGTGCAGAAGGAGGCCATTCAGCCCATCAAGTCTGCACCGACAACAATTCCACCCCAGGCTCTATCCCCAAAACTCAACACATTTACTCTGCTAATCCCTCTAACCTACACATCTTGGGATACTAAGGGGCAATTTAGCATGGCCAATCCACCTAACATGCATGTCCTTGGACATGCTAAATTGCCCTTTAGTTTCAGGGAATTAGCAGTGTAAATACGTGGTGTTACAGGTTAAGGGCCTGGGTGAGATTGTTGCTGGTGCAGACTCAAAGGGCCAAATGGCCTCCTTCTGCCCTGTAGGGATTCTATGATTCTCTGCAATGGTGACCCTGAAACCATTGTCGATTGTCAGAAAAACCATCTCGTTCTTTAATGTCCTTTAGGGAAGGAAATCTGTCATCCTTACCTGGTCTGGCCTACATGTGAGTCCAGAGCCACAGCAATGTGGGGCGGCACGGTAGCACAGTGGTTAGCACTGCTGCTTCACAGCTCCAGGGTCCTGGGTTCGATTCCCGGCTCGGGTCACTGCCTGTGTGGAGTTTGCACATTCTCCTCGTGTCTGCGTGGGTTTTCTCCGGGTGCTCCAGTTTCCTCCCACAGTCCAAAGATGTGCGGGTTAGGTTCATTGGCTATGCTAAAATTGCCCCTTAGTGTCCTGGGATGTGTAAATTAGAGGGATTAGCAAGTAAATGTGTAGGGATATGGGGATAGGGTCTGGGTGGGATTGTGTTCGGTGCAGACTCGATGGGCTGAAGGGCCTGTTTCTGCACTGTAGGGTTCTATGTAGAACTCTCAACAACCCTCTGCAATGGTCACAGCAAGCCACTCAGTTCAAGGGCATCTAGGGATGGGCGATAAATCTGCCCAATCAGCCAGGCCCACATCGTGTAAAATGAATAAACTAAAACGGGAAGTGTACGTGCAACAAAATATTACAGAATCCCAAAATAATAAACTGCTTTTCCCTTCACCAAACAGCAAATCCTCCCAACAATGACAGAGAGTAAGAGTGGGAGACATTCCTGGTCAGCTATGTGATGGGGAAAATGGAGCTTCTACTCAACCATCCATAGCTCCAGTGAAAAGTACATGTTGCCACAGCAACTTGGACTCTGAGTGAAGTGTAACACCTCTCACTTCCAGCTCATCGCTAAGTGGTCCCATGTGTGAAAAATATCTTACCTAAAATATCTTACGGTAGCAAGGGGCGGCACGGTAGCACAGTGGTTAGCACTGCTGCTTCACAGCTCCAGGGTCCTGGGTTCGATTCCCGGCTCGGGTCACTGCCTGTGTGGAGTTTGCACATTCTCCTCGTGTCTGCGTGGGTTTTCTCCGGGTGCTCCGGTTTCCTCCCACAGTCCAAAGATGTGCGGGTTAGGTTCATTGGCTATGCTAAAATTGCCCCTTAGTATAGGTTAGAGGGATTAGCAGGTAAATGTGTAGGGATATGGGGATAGGGTCTGGGTGAGATTGTGTTCGGTGGAGACTCGATGGGCCGAAGGGCCTGTTTCTGCACAGTAGGGTTCTATATTCTATTTAAAAATGCCATGGTGCTCCCACTATTTCTCCTTATTCTTCCATGAGACATGGGTCTCGCTGGCTAGGCCAGCATTTATTGCCCATCCCTAGTTGCCCCAGATGCGAGTGGTTTGCTAGGCCATTTCCGAGGATAGTTGAAAATCAACCATATGGCTCTGGAATCACATGTAGGCCAGACCAGGCAAGGACGGCAGATTTCCTTCCCTAAAGGACATGAGTGAGCCAGATGGGTTTCTCCGACAATCGACAATGGTTTCATGACCATCAGTAGATTCTTAGTTCCAGATTTTTTAAATTATTGAATTCAAATCCCAACATCCGCCAGGTGGGATTCGAACATGAGCTGGTTAATAGTCTAATGATCGTACCACAAGACCGCTGGTTCCCAATGAATGGATGAACTCAAGGTGAAGGATAGTAATTGTCGGAGCACTAATTGTGTTCCACATTTTGCTCACAGTATGAGCAGGGGAGAATAGAAAGGCAGGTAGAATGGGCAGGCAAGTGGCAGATATAAATCAGTCCAGAGAACAATGCAATGAAGTAAGTCACAATTTAATGGAAAAACTAAAAGTTAGTCATTTCCACGTCTAAAGGCACGCAAGATAGACAAAGCTTTCTGTTCTTTCCGACCCACAGTCAGTATTTTCTGACACTCCAGTATATGTTGACCAGCTGGAGATCTCTACCAACTCTCTGGCGCCAGGCTCCCCAGATTATCCTCCTTTTCTATGTCCAGGAGGAGGTTACTGTTTGGCCTGATGGGTAGAACCAGGATGGGGGGAGTTGGGGGTCATCTTTTTCATTTGATTTGATTTATGATCACATGTATTGGTATACTGTGAAAAGTACTTGTTCTTGCGCACAATATAGACAAAGCATACTGTTCATAGAGAGGGAAAGGAGTGCAAAATGTATGACAGTCATTACTAGGATGTGGAGAAAAATCAACTTAATGCGAGGTAGGTCCATTCAAAAGTCTGACGTCAGCAGGGAAGAAGCTGTTCTTGAGTCAGTTGGTACGTGACCTCAGACTTTTGTATCTTTTTCCCAATGGAAGAAGGTGGAAGAGAGAATGTCCGGGGTGCGCGTGGGGTCCTTGATTATGCTGGC